>CM063500.1:89184073-89189073 GCA_032207245.1 Pardosa pseudoannulata
ATAACAAAAATAAAGTGTGATTTGAATGTTCTGCAATTGAATGAATAGTGTGTGTTATTTTGAAATAAAATATACCGTATAAATCAATGGTCTTTTCTTTCAATAAAATAGTAAAAGTTCCCTGTCGAAAAATTTCATTCTTAATTTTACACTAAAATTCTAATCAAGGACAAATCACAAATCTTTACTCTTTCTGAATCTCACGACTAATACTTAACAGTTTACCCTCAATGTTTCAATAAGGGAACATGATTTTTAAAATAAAAAATGTACATGTAAAAATCTTAACAATATCGTTTTTACATACGATTGAACATGAACTTATAAAGTAATTTTAACAATAAATTTTATTTTGTTTAGATAATTATTTATTTTTTTACAATTTTTTTAAATTTACTATATTTTGTCAATTTCACTCTCCCTTACAATTAAATTTAACGAATTTCTATTTTAAATGAAAAAAACGCAATAATTTAATATATATCTTTTGACAACATATCCTACTGGAAAACATCATAAGCAAAATTTTAATTTTAAATTTTAAAGTAAAATTTATGTATTTATGGCTATGTTCAATTTTTGGAACAATAGCGTTTCAAGGGTTCAATTTTCATTTATGTACAAAGCATTGTATGATATTGTAAATATTTTCTTTTTCATTTTGATAAGAATAGGAACTTTTCTAAAGAATATAAATAGGTAAAGCTGCAAATGAAAGCTGCAATACTTAGAGAGGATTGTAATAATGGCCTTTGACAATGAGATTCACTTTAGTAAAGTCCTAAGAATAGAAAAAAATTATTTTTGATAAGGTGGCTACACATGTATGTATGACGGGGGAGTGCATTCACCTGTGACTTTGAAGACAAGTGCAATTTCACATAAATGGTGACTTATTGCACATGTTTGCTGCAATAGTTATCTGTTTTCATAAATTTAAAACCATGTCTCAAAGATGCTTTTATAATAGCAACTTTTCAAAAGAATTTAAATAGATAAAGCTTTAATACTTAGAGAGGATTATAATATTGGCACTTGACATTGATGTTCACTTTAGTAAAGACCTAAAAATAGAAAGAAATTATTTTTGATAAGGTGGCTAAACATGTATGTAAAAGGGGGGAGGGCATTCACCTGTGTCTTTGAAGGAAAGTGGAATTTCACATAAATGGTGTCTTATTGCACATGTTTGCTGCAATAGTTATCAGTTCCCTTTGATATAGAATTTTTTTATGGATGACAGTGAAAAATGTGCATGCGTGCTTTCTACGTGTTTCATTTTTAAAGTTTTCATAAATTTAACACCATGTCTCAAAGATGCCTTTATAATAGCAACTTTTCAAAAGAATATAAATAGGTAAAGCTGCAAATGAAAGCTGCAATACTTAGAGAGGATAATAATATTGGCACTTGACATTGATGTTCACTTTAGTAAAGTCCTAACAATAGAAAGAAATTCTTTTTGATAAGGTGGCTAAACATGTATGTATAAAGGGAGAGGGCATTCACCTGTGCCTTTGAAGACAAGTGCAATTTCACATAAAAGGTGTCTTATTGCATATGTTTGCTGCAATAGTTATCAGTTTTCATAAATTTAACACCATGTCTCAAAGATGCCATTATAATAGCAACTTTTCAAAAGAATATAAATAGGTAAAGCTTTAATACTTAGAGAGGATTATAATATTGGCACTTGACATTGATGTTCACTTTAGTAAAGTCCTAACAATAGAAATAAATTCTTTTTGATAAGATGGCTAAACATATGTGTAAGGCTGGGGGAGGGCTTTCACCTGTGCCTTTGAAGACTAGTGCAATTTCACATAAAAGGTGTCTTATTGCATATGTTTGCTGCAATAGTTATCTGTTTTCTATAGAATTTTAACACAGTGAAAATGGCATGCTTGCTTTCTACGTGTTTCAATAAAGTTTTCATAAATTTAACACCATGTCTTAAAGATGCTTTTATAATAGCAACTTTTCAAAAGAATATAAATAGGTAAAGCTTTAATACTTAGAGAGGATTATAATATTGGCACATGACATTGAGATTCACTTTAGTAAAGTCCTAACAATAGAAATAAATTCTTTTTGATAAGGTGGCTAAACATATGTGTAAGGCTGGGGGAGGGCTTTCACCTGTGCCTTTGAAGACTAGTGCAATTTCACATAAAAAGAGCATATCTTATTGCATATGTTTTACATATAGTTTAGCGTGCTTTCAGTTTTCATAAAGTTTTCATAAAATTATCACCATGTCTCAAAGATGCCTTTATAATAGCAACTTTTCAAAAGAATATAAATAGGTAAAGCTGCAATACTTAGAGAGGATTATAATATTGGCACTTGACATTGAGATTCACTTTAGTAAAGTCCTAACAATAGAAATAAATTCTTTTTGATAAGGTGGCTAAACATATGTGTAAGGCTGGGGGAGGGCTTTCACCTGTGCCTTTGAAGACTAGTGCAATTTCACATAAAAGGTGTCTTATTGCATATGTTTGCTGCAATAGTTATCAGTTTTCATAAATTTAACACCATGTCTTAAAGATGCTTTTATAATAGCAACTTTTCAAAAGAATATAAATAGGTAAAGCTTTAATACTTAGAGAGGATTATAATATTGGCACATGACATTGAGATTCACTTTAGTAAAGTCCTAACAATAGAAATAAATTCTTTTTGATAAGGTGGCTAAACATATGTGTAAGGCTGGGGGAGGGCTTTCACCTGTGCCTTTGAAGACTAGTGCAATTTCACATAAAAGGTGTCTTATTGCATATGTTTGCTGCAATAGTTATCTGTTTTCATAAATTTAACACCATGTCTCAAAGATGCCTTAATAATAGCAACTTTTCAAAAGAATATAAATAGGTAAAGCTTTAATACTTAGAGAGGATTATAATATTGGCACTTGACATTGATGTTCACTTTAGTAAAGTCCTAACAATAGAAAGAAATTCTTTTTGATAAGGTGGCTAAACATATGTGTAAGGCTGGGGGAGGGCTTTCACCTGTGCCTTTGAAGACTAGTGCAATTTCACATAAAAGGTGTCTTATTGCATATGTTTGCTGCAATAGTTATCTGTTTTCATAAATTTAACACCATGTCTACAAGATGCTTTTATAATAGCAACTTTTCAAAAGAATATAAATAGGTAAAGCTTTAATACATACAGAGGATTATAATATTGGCACATGACATTGAGATTCACTTTAGTAAAGTCCTAACAATAGAAATAAATTCTTTTTTGATAAGGTGGCTAAACATGTATGTATAAAGGGAGAGGGCATTCACCTGTGCCTTTGAAGACTAGTGCAATTTCACATAAAAGGTGTCTTATTGCATATGTTTGCTGCAATAGTTATCTGTTTTCATAAATTTAACACCATGTCTACAAGATGCTTTTATAATAGCAACTTTTCAAAAGAATATAAATAGGTAAAGCTTTAATACTTAGAGAGGATTATAATATTGGCACTTGACATTGATGTTCACTTTAGTAAAGTCCTAACAATACAAATAAATTCTTTTTGATAAGGTGGCTAAACATATGTGTAAGGCTGGGGGAGGGCTTTCACCTGTGCCTTTGAAGACTAGTGCAATTTCACATAAAAGGTGTCTTATTGCATATGTTTGCTGCAATAGTTATCAGTTTTCATAAATTTAACACCATGTCTTAAAGATGCTTTTATAATAGAAACTTTTCAAAAGAATATAAATATTTAAAGCTTTAATACTTAGATTTAGTAAATCCTAACAATGAATAAATTAATATTTTAGTAAAGTTAACCTTTTTTTTTAAAGAAGTATTATTCACAAATAATTTAATGCTGTTGGCATTCATGTGCATTTGAAAAATGCCATTAAATAAAAAAAAAAAGTAATATAAATAAAGAAATTTAAAAGGAAAAGATGCACTGACATTTTCAATAAAAAAAAATTGAAATCAATAATCCTAAAATTGGAAAAAAACCTGGCCAATTTCACATAAAGGTTCTTTATTGCATATGTTTCAATAGTTCATTTTTAAAAACTGTCAAAACATTTAAGCATTCAAAAGATAATATAAATTTTAACTTAAAATCTTTTTCATACTTTTAAAAATATAAAAAATATACAGACAGATGTTCAATAATCAGAGTCTAAAATACAAAAAATTTTTTAATAATTTCAAAAAAATTTAGATAATTTAATACTTAGAGAATAATAACCAAATTCAACTTGACATTCTTTCAATTCACTTTAGTAATTAACAAAGAAAAAAATTTACACTTAACATAGAGGGGGAATTCACCTGTGCCTAACTTAATACTAGTTAATCTTTTTGATAAGGTGGCAACTTTTAGTTATTTTAACCTGTGCCAAAGACAATTTTATTTCATAAAAGTGTATATATTTGATTTTAAATTAATCTTCAAAATATTTTCAAAACTTTCAAATAAATTTTATAAAATTTAAAATTTTAATTATTCATATTTAAAAATGTAATGGATAAATGTTACTTTTAAACATAACAATAAAGAATTAAATCTTATTAATTATTTAAAATATACATATGTTTCTTATCAACTGTTTCACTTTGAAATATTACACAATTACAAAATATTATTCTTATAATATGTTAATTATAAGTTTTTTTTCAAAAGAATATAAATAGATGCTTTAATACTTAGAGAGGATTATAAATTTCATGATTTTTTTAGTAAAATTCCTAACAAATAAATTCTTTTTTAGGTTAAACATCTTTAAGGCTGGAGAGAGGCTTTAACCTGTTTTTTAAGACTAGTGCATTTTTTACATACAGGTGTTATCTAAATGTTTACATATTTTTTTATGTTTATCATTTTCAAAACAGTATTTAAATATTCTACAAAATTTTCTGTTTAAAAAGTTACAGAAAAAAATTAGATGTTATAACAATTTCATTATAAGTGCAATATAGTTTCAAAAGTCAATCTTTTCAAAAAGTATAAATTACTGCTGCATAATAAAGCTA
>CM063500.1:89194073-89231573 GCA_032207245.1 Pardosa pseudoannulata
CAAGAAATATAAAAATATAGTTATGTGTCAAATGTACCCTGAAAACACATATCTATGATCCTACTTTGTGATCACGATATATGAAATTAAGAAAGAAACGGGATGAAGAAAAGAAAGTTAGCATAGTCGTTTAGTTTAAATATCAAAAACTAAGTTAAATTTTACGTTATTTTATTTTAAATATTGTAAATAATATGCCATATCTAACAAGATAAACAGCGTAAAGTTTTACCTAAGCGATCCGCTGTGAATGACATCTGACTATTAAAATGATAAATTATACAAACTATTTTGTCGTTTACGCTTGAAAACATTACTAGAAACACAAAAAATGCAAAATGTGCCTGTTGTGAATATGTAATGTTTTAAAAATCTAAGACAGATTTGGTCCTTTTTCGTTTCAGTTCCAAAAGACAATCGTTTTAGTGTAAATGATTAATTGCTTACATTTTCCTCAGCTGCTATGAAAATTCTGATTCTGATAGTCAGTAAAAAATTATTTATAAGAGCCTTTAGTTGAGCTTTACGTAAAACGTATTTTGTAATCAAGATAATTCTTCATACAAAATAAGTGTCGGTTGACAGTAATATTAATTTTTGAAACTGCATGAAGTTTCTGACATGCGTATGCAACTAGCTGTATTTTGATTAAAGAATGAAATTTAAAATGAGTTTTTTTCTGTTATATAAATAAAGTTTTTAAGTTATTTTCTATTGTATACAATTTTTATTGTATGCAATTATACTATGGTGAACGTATGTGGTTTATTACAAATGTTCTAATATGTAATTAAATTTTATTATATACTAATTTAGAATTCCTCGGGAAGATAAATCATCTTCTTGAGACCTCAGTGGAGTAATTTTCTGATAGCACTTTCTAGTTTTTAACTTGAAATCAGTGATCATATTAAACAGACCTCTGTTTTCATATTTCATCTTCAAATCAAATATATAAGTATCTAAATCAACTGTCTAATCTTCAGTTAAATTTTTCTTGGTAAAATATTAAAAAGTACATTTTGGAAACATCAGCTAATGTTTGTATCCCCCCATATAGATACATTTTAATAGTTTTCTATTACATAAATTCATATACACCTATTTAATAAAGTTTATCACAATTTGCTAAAGTTCAGTGTCTTTGTTAGACAATTCTCTATTTAGTAATTTACCTCAGATATAAGACAATAAAAGTTAATTTAGTTCATAGATCAATTATGGCTTTAACAGCGATATAAATTGTCTCGAAAGACAGCAATTTTCTTGCTAATAAGATATTAGTATTAATGTGAATAATAATTTCGAAGTAATTGAAATAACTATCTATAAATGAATCACTTAGGTTTCATTTCTTTTTTTATTATTTTTAATTTCTAGAGATTTTTTCTGAAAATGGTTAAAATGTTATAATTTAGTAATAATATTTACACCATAAGAAATACATGTAATGAAGAATCTGGAATTTATAACAACATTTAGATTAAAATCCGAACTTTCAGTTAACTTTTGCAGCAAATTATTCTTTTTTAAAGATCTGTAAATCTGTTTCTTATTTGTGTAAAAAAAAAGAAAAATGGTTTTTAAACAGAAATGACAAGTATATATATATATATATATATATATATATATATATATATATATATATATATATATATATATATATATATATATATATATATATATATATATATATATATATTAATATAAATATATAAAATTGACTTAAATATATAAAATTGACAAAATGTTTGAAAAAGGACATTAACAGTTCCAGTTTAATCGGGACAGCATATGTTCCTCACTCGATTTATTTTTTATTATGAAGAGCTAGGTATATGAGAAGAACATTTTCGACTGCTTAGAGGGGGTAAGAATGTTTTGACGCATTAGCGGTGGGGAGTACAGAGTGCTAACTAACTCTGTCTTGCCTGGGTAATTAACAGTGCTTCCATGTCCCTTCAAAATATGAGTCCCACACAGGACTTGTACACACTTACAGAGACCCCTTTTCAAAAGGCGGCGTTCGCGGGTTCGAATTCCTCTGTTGGTATGGTTGCTCGTATCCGTTCGGAATTGACTTTAAACAGTAGGTCCCATTCTCTTTTGCCCACGTGAGCAAAAACAGTTGACCGTAGTGCTCCGAAACCAAACCAAACGAGATATTCTTAAAAGGTTAAGACCGTTATCTGTTACCTTAAATTAAAGGTATCGGCTAACGATCGTCTAAGCTGCGTTCGTTGGTTCGAATTCCTATGTTGGCATGGTTGCTCGTATCTGTTCGGAATCGACTTTAAACATTAGGTCCCGATCTCATTAGCCCTCATGAGCAAAAACAATTGACCGTAATGCTCCAAAACCAAACTAAACCAGACCTTTTCAAAAGGTTAAGAACGTTAGCAGTTACCCTAAATTAAAGTATTATTTTAAGGTAACTGCTAACGGTTGTCTAAGCGGCGTTCGAGGGTTCGAATTGCGTTGCTTTCATGGTTGCTCGTATCCGTTCCGAATCGACTTTAAACAGTAGGTCCCGGTCTCATTAGCCCTCATGAGCAAAAACTGTTGAACGTACTGCTCCAAAACCAAACCAGACCAGACCTTTTCAAAAGATTAAGAACGTTAACAGTTAACTTAAATTAAAGTGTTATTTTTAAACCCGAAAAAAAGTTTCCAATTTCTACAAAGAAACTAGCATTTCTGTGAAAGTTCCCACTAATTCTATATTTATATTAACTTCAAGAAAAAAAAATAAAACATTACGTACTAAATGTACGCAGGCGAGGGTATAACTTTAACCCCTTGACTGTGAAATATATTTAAGAAAAAGTGCAAAAATGGGAACAAATTTTGTTTCTTTTTTTTCTTCGTTATCGTCAAAATTTCAAAAAAAGATTATATTTGAAAAAAGCAAAGTTTTAAACGAAATATGTTTTATATGCAATATTTTCACACATACAGGAAATGTTAAGGAATTACAGTAATATTTTTTTCTTACAGATTCTCGTTTCTTACAGATTCTTGTATTGGAAAAACGAATTAATCTAAGTTATCTGTCCTCCAATTTATGAAGCGGTTGTGCAATGAAGCGGTTGTCTTAATGAGTTAGTGTTAGCGACCGTCGAAAGTCACCCCTTCACCCCTTTTCTATCATTTAATGCCTTTATTTCAAGCCCTATTTTCCCTGTTAAGAGAGGTGATTACTTTTATCAATAAATAGGTAAAAATAACAATTTTTTCTAGCATTATGACGTCATTCCTTTAACTATCTCATTTAATCATTTCTCATTTTAAATTATTTAAAAATCGTCTGCATTGTTTTCATACGTTTCATCACTGAACTTTGATATTACATAAATAATTTTCTCTTATATTTGGCTTAAATAATAGATTAGGTACATATGTGATAATTTTAAATTTAATCATCGATTTTTTTTGTTGCAACGAAAATTTTATCACCGGTATTGACAACAAATTCTATCTATTTCCAGTGCAGATTAGAAATGATAATTTCATTCCTTTACATCCATTAATTATTCTGGCAAAAAAAATATAAAGAACATAAGGATAATTTCGACGTAGCTGTGAAATTTTTGAATTATTTTTAAGTGAATTCAACGTGATTCTAAACTGCATACACAGTACCGTGAGATTTTAGAGGAGTATGAATATAAACAAGTTATTGAGCGTTTACCAGATAATTCACAGCAAAATACAAACAATTTTTTATCTTCTTTATGAAGTACTTTACAATTCTGGAAAATTAAAAGTTTTACTGATCACGTCGTATGAAGAGCTATATACTAGTTTTACAAAAAAAATCTCTTGTATTGGAAAAACGAATTAAAGTTTACAGAAATAAAAAGAAAGAGTTTTTTGAAATCATTTTCGAACAAAAATTTTCCACTTCTTCTAAAGTCATACAAAACATGGTAAACTAATATACATATGCTCAGTCGTGACGTAAAAATCAATTCCGGAGAAGAAACTTCTGTCGAAAACTTTTTTTTTCTAAACAAAAATATATAAAGTTAGTCGTTTCTCGGATTCTTATTTAAATATTTAATGCTTGAGAGTTGTTCAAATGGCAGTTGTTCACAATTTAATAATTAATATTTATGTGGACATTTACTGCCAGTCGAACGAAAAGAAATAAAATAATGAAAATTGATAGATTATTTTAAGAATTTAAATTTGCATTATGTACTTTTTACGTAAATCAAAATTTAAAAGAGCAAATTTAAATATTGAAAAATAACTATATTTTAAGCTTTTTTTGTTGGTTGTTTAATTGTTAGTTCGACATTTTTTGTACAGGAGAGTGAATTTGTGGAAATGATAACTGGAGAAATGATTATACTCTAAAATCTATCAGTTTTAAATCTAAATGGCTAGATTTAAAAAATAGTTTAATTGGTTAGTTCATATTTTAATAATTTACATTTAACAGAACACAAAGAAAACCGTATATTTTTTTAAGATTACTATATATTAATAATAAAAGTAGGTAAATTATTCTATAATATTTTGGAATTATTTTCCAATTAATCATATAATTATATTTATTTTGACTACAGTAAACTATATTGATTTAACATTGCACCATTATTCTTAAGTTTCAAAGATGTTTTGTAATCAAGCAATAGATATAAATTTAATGCGCAATAAATACTTTTTTAAAATAAAAACTCATATATAACATAAATTTCTTTAAAATAAATATTTAAAGTGTTATATTGCACATATAGTATTAGTAATACCGTTCGACTAGAACGAGATTGCTTTCTATTTTTAAGGGTATTTATTTATCTTAATCATGCATGTGTGATTAATAGTACTAAAGAAAATAAAATCCAGAAATCTTTTATTAATATTACAGTCATACTCAAATTTAACAGAAATTGCAGATTTAGTCAATTATGAGCATAACTACTGGACAAATATTAAAGAAAATTTATAAGTAGATGCATTCATACAATACAATACAAAACAAATAACTATTCAACAGTAATAATACACACTGATGATTGTGCGTAACATATGTTAGAGTTGGAAGATTTTATACCAGTGATTAGAGAATAGAATAAAAAATAGATTAATACGGTGTATGGTCACTTATTACAGATATACAAACCTGGTAGTGCTATTTGATACTTAATTAGTTTATGGATTCCTATGGAAAATGATACCACTCTTTATCAATGCTGTTTTCAGGCCCTGGGTGATTCTCATAAGGGAGTTGTGAGTTTCAATTGTCCCCTCCAATCTATCCGGCAGATGTCTTCCCTTTTCGTAAATTTGTCGATTGGTAAAGTTTTATTTGGTTTCGCGTTATCGTCCATCAAAATGAACGCCCGACTAACTGCATCCCTGAAAAGGTGAAAACAGTGCTCTAAGACTTCAACCTTATACTTCAAGATAATCACAATTCCTCTTTAAAAATGCATGGATGGGTGTGAGACCATCCAACATGATGCATGTCCTGACCATTAAACCTCCGGCACCGTAATGGAGAATTTCTATGATATTGGAGTGCAGGTAGCGAGCTCCTGGTTTACTCTATGGGAACATGCTGTGAGAATCAGTGGTTAGTCTAAACCAGGACTCATAGGGGAAGACAACAGTCGCCCATTGATCCATACTCCAATCTTTATATCCTCTATACTATGTTTAACGGACTCACCTATTCTTAGATGTGAAATCGACCCAAATAGAAGATTTTCTTGCATATAGCTCTTTCTCAAAAAGTCTCCTCAAAATAGTTACTCTTGAAACTTTCCAGTTGCCGTATACAAGACAAGAGAGAAAAGTTATTGTTGTAAAAATAAAGTGTAAACGAATTTATTATATGGTTATTTTGACACGGGAAAAAGGTTAAAGTTTGCTTTCCAGCAAGGAAACTTCATATGACCAAACTTCCTTCAATCAAGAGCAAAGTTATGAGTATGACATTAATAAAAATCAAACTTGCTGCTTCACTTATATCAATATTCACATTTAACTCGTAGCAATACCAACAATATTTCCATTTGAAAGCCATTTGACTTCTAAATGGATACGACACCAGCCAATAAACTTTTAAATCGGAGTTGAATATTTCTGAATTAAACTACAAATGGAAACTGGAATCAAGATCAAAACTATAGTTTTGGCCTCTCATTAATTACAAAAAGAAACAACTAAGTTGTTTTAAAGCAAATTCAAAACAATTTTAAATACCCTTGCTACAAGTTAGATTTGACATCTGGAACTCATTTCAAAAATGACTACATAGTTGACTATCATTCAGAACATAATATTTAATCTGAAATGTACAGAAAAGAAACTTATGAATTCATATATAAAATATAAAATAATAGAATTTTTAAAGCTTTAAATGTAATTAGACTACATTTTATTTCAAAAATGATCTTTCTTTAAAAATTTTCTATAAAGTTATTGAAAGTAGAATTTTTTTTTAATATTCTAACACTAGCTTATAGCTCGTCATACGACGGGAACAGTAAAATTTTTAATTTTCTACAACTGTAAAGTACCCTATAAGGCAGGTAAAAAAATGTTTTGTTTTTTGGCTGAGGATTATCTAGTACACGCTGAATAATTTGTTTATCTTTACCAAGCGCATGTTAGTTGCCAACTTTAATTTCCCTTATCATATTACGTGATAGGATGGACAGCAGGTTTTAATATTGACAGTGATTATTTAGTGGTATGTATGAATAATATCTAAAATTTAGCGAATCGATTGCAAACCGTGTGGTTATGTATTAAAAAACACACAAATGATCAAAATTCTTAATATTCAAAGATATATAAATTAAACGCTAGATTTTATTAGTCCGCGAAATAGAATCCCAGATTTTTATGGAAAATATTTGTTATTAGTACAGGTGATAACATTTTCATTGTAACAAAAATAATCGATGATTAAATTTAAAATAATGACATATGTACATAATCTATTATTTAAGAAAAATATAAAAGAAAATTACTTACGTAATATCTAAGTTCCGTGATACAACGTATGAAAATAATGCAGACGATACTTAAATAATTTAAAATAAGACATGCTTAAATGAGATGGTTAAAGGGATGACGTCATAAGCCCCGTTTACATGTGCCAGTCATGTACCCTTCTTTTTACTCGGGTAAAGGGATTTTGTTTGGAGGGTCGGAGAAACCCGTTTACATGGTCAATTATTTCAACCCTCCATTTCGCCGGGATCGTCGCTAGAAATCACGTGATCATACAGGGACGGCAATCATCTGTAAGCGCAAAGGATGATGGGAGAGGAGAGTAAACTCTGATATTACCCAGGTAGAAAGGAGGGTTCTTTCTACCCCTCAATTTTTTCCCTAGCTAGGGATAATTCTTGAAAGGGGAGTGCAATTCGCGTATCTACCCTGCATTCTACGCTGCTTTTGGCACATGTAAACGGGGCTAAAATGATCGAAAAAATGTTAGTTTCATCTACTTATAATGTGATAAATTGATGAGTTTAATCACCTGCTCTTAACCGGGGAAAACATTGCTTGAAATAATGGCATTAAACATTAAAGGGGAGAAGGGGTGGATTTCGAACGTTTTTTTTCAGCTGTGATATGAAGCATATTACCCAATACATATTACCAAGCATATACACATTTATTTTAGAATCTGATCGATAGTTTAGGAGAAGATAAATATTACTCGCTTTGATTTTTGCTAAACCTAACAGATCAAGAATCCAATATGGATGCCTCTATCTATTCCAGGTCCAACCGTTTCATAAAGTTTCAAGGGCAGACGGAGAGACAACTTAGGCTATTATTATATTTATATAGGGGATTAGACTTGTAAGTTATTTCAGTATGTTTATTAACTTAAATCTCATGTCAAATATTAAATTTGTTTCATTTTTAGTTTGAAATATTTTCTAATATTTAATTTATTTAACGTTTAAATGACTGTACATGATTTAAATTAGAAATATTTTTTCGCTTAACGATATATAATGTTAACTCTATTTTATATATCTGAAATTCTTAAAAGTCAAACTGGTGTAACACATTAATCAGATACTAATATTCACCTCACCATGACATCTCTAAAAGTAGATCCCAATTCATACAAAATCTTAATCATTTTCTACTGACCTCTTATTAACTTTTACATACTTGAAAATTTTAATTTAAAAGTATCCGCAACAAGAAGTTAACAAAGTTTTCCAATCAAGTCGAAGGATCTTTAAAATTCTCTCAAACGTACACACTCGCTTGGGAATTAATCAAGGAAAACAAACCTTCAGATCTTGATTGGATGACTATCTAAGATAGAGAAATTATCACATAAGGACTCCCGGAAACGTAAAGATTACGACATGTTACGAAAGTGTGCGTGACATTTCAAAATTGTAACTCTTCTCTTGTAGGAGGCTGATCAGATGTAGACTAAAGCTAACCTATTATGCTCATTAACATTCTTTAGGTGGATAATCATAGTCGGTTCTCATTTTCATGTACTAACGAGGAACATTTCGCCATGGCAAGCATTTGATTTTGAATAGCATGCGATGTACTTAAATACTTTCGTGATAAATTTACAAATACACGGTAAATTCAGGATTTATACAGAATACTAAATTCTGAAATAAAGTTCGTTATTCGGAATGTTTCTAGACTGGTAATAAAGAAAGAAAATAAAGACTTACAGGGATAACTTACGACCTGTAAGCATAACTATTAATAATTATTCGTAATTAAAACTTTAATATATTAAAAATGAGTTTTATATTTTTTATGTTCATTAAGTTCACATATTTATTAGATATAGTATCAACAATGTTTTAAAAATAAAAAGAACTTGAGTTAATCACTTTAAAGTTGTGTTGTTATTTTTTAGTGTTTGAATAATTATGAAAAGAGGATATGATATAATAAAGATGCTGTTCACACATTTTTACACGATGTATATTGTAGTCAGGAAAATAAACTTATATAAGACATTAATTAGACCAATAATCTTATATGGCAGTGAGACATAGGCGATGAACAAAACTGAAGAGAACATGCTCCTAATTTTTGAAAGGAAAGTTTTAAGATGCATTTTTGGTGCAGTGAGAGAAAACAACGCCTGGAGAAGTTTATACAATCATGAAATCTACATAAAATTTAGACAGCCTAACATCTTAAGAGTCGTAAAATCCTACAGAATCAGATGGCTAGGACACATTTTTAGAAAAGAGGACCAAGAACCTGTTAAAAAATTGACGTTTTCAAAGTTTGAGGGTAAACGCAAACCAGGAAGACCACCAATAAGGTGGATGGATTGTGTTGAGAACGATTTGAGAGCACTGGGCATTAATAGATGGAGAAACATCGCGTTCAATCGTTCTGAATGAAGAAAGCTGACAGAGAAAGCCTTGGCCTCCAGTAGGCTGTAGTGCTGCTGAAGATGGAGAAGATATTGTAGTCACATAACTAAATTACATAAAATTCTTGTGTTTGAAATGTTCTATTTGATAGCAATTATACTGAACTATCTTGCAACACCGTAATTTCTAGGATAATAATAACTTTTGAAAGGTCAGAAGAGGTATTCTATCCCATTCCTTCTGAACAGCTTTCCAGAGTCCTGTAAGATTTATGGTATGATGATTGGATAATGCAGATTTTAAAAGTCCGGAAGCACAAAAATCCATAAATGATACATGGGGAGATTTAATAGGGATATCAGCGAAGGGTATGGCCTTGATACTGGTTTTTTGTTCCATTTTCTTTAGGAAATTTACAGTGGAATTTCATATGTGACTGCTAACCCTGTCTTGATGGAGTTCCACAGATTGATGGAACTGCGGGGAAAGCGATGGTATTTCATTCAGAAAAATTGACAATAAAATATGTTCCTGATGGTATTTGGAGTTAAACATGACATTTTTTTCAACTCTCTTTATTTTTAAATTGCCATTATAGGAAAAACAATCAGCAATAATGGATCCCTTATAAAAATTTCGATTATTTGAATTTTGTACTTTAATTTTATTTAAGTACAAACTTTAATTTAATTTTAATTAAGTACAAATTGAGTTTTATTTTTCATACATGGAATCTACAGATTTGTTTCAGATATACACTATTTAATATTTAATATACATCCCCTATATAATAATAGCCTAAGTTATCTGTACGTCTGTCCACGATTTTATGAAGCGGTTGGACCTGGAATGGATAGAGGCATCCATAGATAGCAAAATTCAAAAAGAGTAATGTTTATCTTCTCCTAAACTATAGATCCGATTCTAAAATAAATTGGTATAAATATGCTTCATATCACAGAGAAAAATACTGCCTTCTTTAAAACGTTCGCAATTCACCCCTTCCTCTCTTTTCGAGCTTTTAATGCCGTTATTTCAACTCCTATTTTCCCCGGTTAAGAGCAGGCGATTAAATTTATCAATTTATCACATGTTAAATAGGTAAAAATAACATTTTTCTAGCATTATGACGTCATTCCTTTAACCATCTCATTTAATCATTGCTTATTTTAAATTATGCCGTATTTTCATACGTTTTATCATTGATCTTAGATATTACGTAAATAATTTTCTTTTATATTTGGCTTATATAATAGATTAGGTACATATGTAATAATTTTAAATTGAATCCTCGATTATTTTTTGTTGCAAGATAATTCTCAGCCAAAAAACAAACCACTTTTTTACCTGCCTCATAAGGTACTTTACAATTTTGAAAAATTGAAAATTTTACTGATGCCGTAATATGACGGGCTATATGCTAGTTAATAATAATTTGATAAATACTTTAGTTAATACTGCTAATGTAAGTAATACCTAATGAGACCTAGATTGTTAATTTTTAATTTGTTTCTTGTTAGCTTCTATTCTTTTTGAAAAGCAAATTATTATAAATAAAAATATTAACTACTAAGCTAAACTATTATTAACTATAATTAACTATAATTAGAATTATTCAATAAATATTTTATTAATTATTTTTTATGAATAAAATTGGATGTTTAATATATCACATTATAAATATAGTTTAATTTCATTTACGTTTCAATCATTTCATATTTTAAAAAAATAAAGTATTTTCACTAATATTTATCCTATAGATAAAATTCTTCAAAGAAAACTGCCTTAAAATATTAAACGGGCAGTAATTCATTTCTCTAAGATATAGCTCAAAGTATTCCAAAAGTCATGCTCAATATCAATTCCTCTCCATTGCCATGTCATTAACTTCAATGAATTCAGGAAGTTTAAATCTAAATTACATGCAACAAGAAATTAACAAGTAGGAGAATCTTTAATATTCTTCTATACATATGCATCCTTTCTGGAAATAATCAAGGTAAACAAACTTTCAGATCCTGAATGGATTATTCCTAAGATAGAGAATGTATATTAAACGAAGACTCTGGAAATCGTAATGTCTCCGTGGCATTTCAAAATTAGTAGTCATTAAGTGTTGGAATTCGATCCGATATGACTAAAACAAACATAGTAGGCTCATTAAAATTTTTGGGTGATAATCATAGCTGATAGGGATTTTATGGTACTAAGAATTAGTATTTTGTCATATATTGAACTTTAGTTTTCAATTGGTGTACTTAAATTCTTCCATGGTAAGATTTGAAATGCAGAAAGATAGGAACTCATTCAATGTAATGTTTAACGTAAAACTCAAGAGCTGTAAATATATTTTTAGACTCGTAATAAATAAATATAAGAATAATTATATATGAATACTTCAAGTAAAAATGTACATACACCAGCGCACTATATATATATATATATATATATATATATATATATATATATATATATATATATATATATATATACAAACATATATATATATTATATATATATACATACATATATATATATATATATATATATACATATATGTATGTATGTAAATATTTATATACATATGTATGTAAAAAATATATTAATATATGTTATATATATATTACATACAAAATATATATATATATATATATATATATATATATATATATATATATAAATATATATATATATATATATATATATATTATGTATGTATATATATATAATATGTATTATAAATATATATATTTTAGATATATAAAATATTTATAAATACATATATATACATACATAGTATATAATATATATATTTATATATATATACATACATATATATATAATATAATTATATATATATATATATTATATATATATATATATACATAAAATATACATACATATGTATATATATATATACATACATATATATATATATATATATATATATATATATATATATATATATATATATATATATATATACATATGTATGTATATACATACACTGTACAATATATTGCCACCGGTCACTTGAGGTATTAGACATTTTGTAGAATACCTAGAATAATACAAGAGAGAAAATTCTGTAAATGCAGGCGTGTAAATAGATTGGTAGACGTCATAAAATTTCAGCTAAGAAATTTTCTGAAACCCCATAGGGGACCGTCAACAAATTTACATACACACACACACACACACACACACACATATATATATATATATATATATAATACTAAATATATATTTTTGTGTGTGAGTACATTTCTTGAATGTCATTTTAAAGAAATAAATTTTTTATAATAAAGTACGTATAAAAAACATAATTCTTAACACATTTTAATTACTGATGCTATTTTACTGGTGATTTAGTTACATAGTATCATAGTATCTAATTTAGGAAATAATATACATTTAAGGAGTCAAAGTTTAATGAACAAGTTGGAGCTTCTCATGCAGTGATTTTTTGGTTTTTTTGTGCTTTTAGTGGTTCCTCAATATATTGAAAATATATTTTTGATCATTTTGTATTATAAATAACTGAAAATAATTACTTATCCGCTATTATTAAATTACATTGATGATGAGATAGGAATTTGTAAATGAATAATAGCGTACTCTAGTCTCACAATATGTATCCGTACTTTTATTATATATTTTTGTATTTGATACAGCAATTAACAAATGCCCAATTGTATTTTAAGTAAATTTGATGTTATCGGAGTAATTTTGAATTGCATTTTAATAAAGTTTTTAAAGTAGCTGCAATAATGAAGTGATTTTCACTAATTTTTGAAATAAAATGTGTATCAAATCAGTGTGAAACAGCTATTAAGTTCTTACACACTAGACAGTTAAAGACTTGTAATTACTTTAAAGAGCTCTGCAGTGTTATAATGTGTTTATAAATGGTTTTATATTATTTCAAATAGAGGTTTGAAGTATGATTATTAAAAACATCAAATAATTACTAAGCAATTTCCAATATACCTGGTGTCAAAAAATGCTGGTAAAAATATATAACTCTAGACGATATGTATCCGTACCCTTATTATATATTTTTTAATAGCTACAGCAATTTACAAATGCCCAAGTGTATATTAGGATAATTTGATGTTATCAAAATAATTTTGAACTGGATTTCAATCAATTTTTTAAAGTAGCTGCAATAATGAAGGGATTTTTACTAATTATCGAAATAAAATGTGTGGCAAATCAATGTGAATCAGCTATTTATAAATTTATACACTAAGTTCTTACACTCTAAATAGTTAAATACTTGTGATTACTTTTAAGACCTATTCATTGTTATAAATTATTTATGAATGATTTTATAACATTTTAAATAGAGGCTTGAAGTGTGATTATCAATAAGATTAAATTATTACTAAGCGATTTCCTAGAAATCTGGAGTCAAAAATTGCTGGCAAAATTATATAACTCTAAACGAGTTGTATCCGTACTCTTATTATATATTTCTTAATAGCTACAGCAATTAATAAATGCCCAAATTGTATATTAGGATAATTTGATGTTATTGAAATAATTTTAAACTGGATGTCAATCTATTTTTAAAAATATCTAAAATAATGATGAAGGGATTTTCACTAATTATCGAAATATAATGTGTGGCAAATTAGTGAGAATCAGCGATTTATAATTTTATACACTAAGTTCTCAAACACTTAACAGTTAAATCCTCGTGATTATTTTTAAGTACTTTTCAGTGTTATAAATTATTTATAAATAGTTTTATAACATTTTAAATAGAGGCTTGAAGTGTGATTATCAATAGGATTAAATTATTACTAAGCAATTTCCAAGATATCTGGCGTCAAAAACTGCTGGTAAAAATATATAACTCTAGACCAGGGGTAGGCAACGCGCGCCCGCGGGCGCATGGCGTCCCCGATCGATTTTTAATGCGCCCTCGCTGGACTAATGTAAATGTATGATAGCCAGAGCGATTTACTTACTCTTGTCAAACGGCGATATACAGCAAGTAGTCAGTTGAGTTTAGGACATTCAAATGCAAGTTAGTGTTGTTGAAATCCAATCTATTGAAAAAATCATTATCACATATCCCAAATACAAAAATATACTGTTGAGAGTTTAAATTTGAATAACGAAAATTTTACTGCTACATCATATTTAGAAACTATAGATAAGCTAATAGAAGAGTTTTCTTCTAGATTTGACGATTTTGCAGCATTAGAACCCGTTCTAAGATTTTTCATAAATCCATTCAATGTTACTGAAGATGATGTCCTTGAATTAGTTTCAGTGTATTTCGAGCTTCATAATATCCTAGAATTAGAAATAATAAACTTGCAAAGTGATATTATTTTAAAAGCGCATAGTAATGATAAAATGTTTTGGAATTTAGTCTGGGAAAATAAGTATCCTAATTTAAGGAAATGTGCGCTAAAAATTTATTCATATTGTGCAACATACAATTGCGAGTCTTTGTTCTCAAATATGAAAAATTTGAAATCAAAATACCGAACAAAGCTTAATGACTCACATTTAGATAATTGTTTAAGGACCGGGAACTCTATATATATCCAATTATAAGAAATTAGCTGAAAATATGGACACCCAAGTTTCACACTGAACTGTATGTATCATTATGTATGACACCAACAAAATAAAGTTATAAAAATCTGTTTTTTTAATGCCTATTTATACCTGTTGATTATCTGTAAAATATGCGCCCTCGGTGATTTTCAAATTTAGTATTGCGCCCTTAAGAACAAACAGGTTGCCGACCCCTGCTCTAGACGTTATGTATACGTACTCTTATTATATATTTCTTAATAGCTACAGCAATTAATAAATGCCCAAATTGTATATTAGTTTAATTTGATGTTATTGAAATAATTTTAAACTGGATGTCAATCTATTTTTAAAAATATCTGAAATAATGATGAAGGGATTTTCACTAATTATCGAAATATAATGTGTGGCAAATTAGTGAGAATCAGCGATTTATAAATTTATACACTAAGTTCTCACACACTTAATAGTTAAATCCTTGTGATTATTTTTAAGGACTTTTCAGTGTTATAAATTATTTATGAATAGTTTTATAACATTTTAAATAGAGGCTTGAAGTGTGATTATCAATAAAGTTAAATAATTACTAAGCAATTTCCAAGATATCTGGCGTCAAAAACTGCTGGTAAAAATATATAACTCTAGACGATATGTATCCTTACTCTTATTATATATTTCTTAATAGCTACAGCAATTAATAAATGCCCAAGTGTATATTAGGATAATTTGATGTTATCGAAATAATTTTGAACTGGATTTCAATCAATTTTTTAAAGTAGCCGCAATAATGAAGAGATTTTCACTAATTATCGAAATACAATGTGTGGCATACCAGTGAGAACCAGCTATTTATAAGTTTATACACTAAGTGCTTACACGCTAAACTGTTAAAGACTTGCAATTACTTTAAAGAGCTCTTCAGTGTTATAAATTATTTATGAATGTTTTTATAACATATTAAATAGAGGCTTGAAGTATGATTATCAAAAAGATTAAATTATTACCAAGCAATTTCCTATATATATGGCGTCGAAATTTGCTGGTAAAATTATATAACTCTAAACGATTTGTATCCGTACTCTTATTATATATTTTTTAATTTATACAACAATTAACAAATGCCCAACTGTATATTAGGATAATTTGATATTATCGAAATAATTTTGAACTGGATTTCAATCAATTTTTTAAAGTAGCTGCAATAATGAAATGTTGTTCACTAATTGTCGAAATACAATGTGTGGCAAATTAGTGTGAATCAACGATTTATAAATTTATACACTAAGTTCTCACACATTAAACAGTTAAAGCTTTGTGATTCCTTTTAAGACCTCTTCAGTGTTATAAATTATTTATGAATGGTTTTATAACATTTTAAATAGAGGCCTGAAGTGTGTTTATCAATAAGATTAAATTATTACTAAGCAATTTCCAAGATATCTGGTGTCAAGATCTACTGATAAAAATATATAACTCTAGACGATATGTATCCGTACTCTTATTATATATATATTTTAAACGATACAGCAATTAACAAATGCCTAAGTGTATATTAGCATAATTTGATTTTATCGAAATCATTTTGAACTGGATTTCAATCCAATTTTTCAAGTAGCTGCAATAATGAAGGGACGTTCTCTAATTATCAAAATAAATTGTGTGGCAAATTAGTGTGAATCAGCTATTTATAAATTTATACACTAAGTTCTTACACACTAAGCAGTTAAAGCCTTGTGATTACTTTTAATATCTCTTCAATGTTATAAATTATTTATGAATGGTTTTATAGCATTTTAAATAGAGGTTTGAAGTGTGATTATCAATAAGATTAGATTATTACTACGCAATTTCCTAGATACCTGATGCCAAAAAATGCTAGGAAATATTCATAACTCTAGGCGGAGGATATTTAGAGAAATTTTTATAATATTAAATAAAAAATTATGTTTTTATCTTGATTAATTTAGTAATAGTTAAATTTATATCACTTTAAAAATGTGCGTTTTACAACTGTAAAACATATCTTTTAATTAAAAAATATTTATAAAAATATTGCGATTACTGTAAATAATATAATTTCTTCTTAATGTAAAACATTCTTTTAAATTATTCTACTGCTAATTTTCTTTTTATCCTAGTACTAATTACTACTTTTTTATTTGTAAAAAGAATATAAGGGTAAATAAAACCTATTTTATAACTAAACAAAGTTAATTCAACAAATTGTATTAGCCTGTGCGCTTACCGGAAATGAACATGTTTATTTTTATGCTGAAACATTTTTAACTGCAATGTCAACGGGACAAAATGTTTTGTTAATTAAGAAAAATATATTGTTACTATCCAGAAGAGCTGTGTAAATATGGACCTGAAAATAATTTCCTCTTTTTCAGTTTATTCGATTGGGCAACATTGTAGTTTTTTAAAGTCTTTTTTCTTTTGCTCTCTTTGTTTATAATAACAAACATTTCTTAATTTTTAATAATATATAAGACGACCCGAGACACGTTGTTATCTTTTACCGATGTAAATACAAACTTTTTTAAATGTTTTTAAGTAAATTATAAGTTGAACCGTTTTAATGGAAAATTATTTTAAAAATATTTTAAAAAATACTTGACGCCACCAAGAGTACAGACATCACAAACGTACTTAGATTAAATTAAAATTTCCACATACGCCTGCACGATGATTCAAAACTGGGACTTTAGTAAAAAAAGCCTGTGGCATCGACCACTGCGTCACAGATACGTTGGCATTGAACAGTTTTAAGTGGAATTATAATGATCTGAAAAAATGCGCAATTCTGGATGTTAAATAAAAAAATATTTTCTATCGAATCAAATTGTGAATCTAAACCATTCTTGAATCAATTTAACTACGTACACAAAATTTCATCAAAATCAGTTCAGTCGTGTAGAAGGAGTTCTATTACAAACACGCGATCAGAAGAATTTTATATATAAAGGTAACAGAGTTTGACAGATTATTCTGTAAAATATATTTTTAATTTAATATTAAAAAATAACTTCGTATATATATATATATATATATATATATATATATATATATATATATATATATATATATATATATATATATATATATATATATATATATATATATATATATATATATATATATATATATATATATATATATATATATATATATATATATATATATATATATATATATATATATATATATATATACATATATATATATATATATATATATACATATATATATATATATATATATATATATATATATATATATATATATATATATATATATATATATATATATATATATATATATATATATATATATATATATATATATATATATATATATATATATATATATATATATATATATATTATATATATATATATAAATATATATATATGATATATATATATGTATATATAATATATATATATATATATTATATATATATATATATTATATATATATATGAAACATATATTCTATAGCTTGGATATAATCGTGTTCAAAGAAGATATATATTTGTTATATATTGAATATAGTTTTTTGAACAGCGTCACCAGCAAAAATCCATCAAAGAATGGTCGCGCAGCCTTTTATAACCCTGGGGAAGCCACAGGGTGAGAAAGGAATTTGTTTACTCAGCAAAGTAAAAATGCTCTTAATCAGAAAAATAAGTTGGTGAGTTAAGCTCGCAAACAGGAAGGAGACAAAAGAGTTTATCGCCGAGAGACCTCTAAAAAGATAAATCTATAAATCATATTTAGGCCTCAAATTTGATTTTTTGTTTAACTTCTGCAAACTACAGTAATAAATTTTGAAGGTTTTAAGGGAACTTAAGTCTCAGTTTTTAATATATTCAAATTTTAACTGTGTTCTTGACATAATTTAACTTTTTGTAAAAATTTAAACGGTTGGGAAAAATTACTAAAAAGGGTAATAAAATGGTACAGCATTGAGTATTAGCCAATTGTTTAAATTTTTTCCTCATTTGTTTAACAATTGCATAAGAACTAGACATCTATTCATAATTACGTAATGTAGAATTTACTATAAGAGAGTTTTTTAAAATTATGACATGTGTTAGCATATTTTCATTATCAATTATAATCCCCCTTGTTATTCTAGAAAAAAATTTTTACATAAAAAAAATTTTAAAATGCTCAGGATAATATTTATGTAACTGGGACTTTTTGAAATCCCTCATTAAAATCATCAAAACGAAGAATATTATTTATTAGTTGTAAAATACAAATAGAGGACCAAAAACAGGTTTTGAACAAATTGAGACATTTATCCAATTTTATTTATTTTCCTTATGAAATATAGGTCTAATTAGTTTTTCTCTGGATAAAATATATTTCAATTTTTTGAATATGTACTCTCCTTTTGAAAGTCTTTTTTAAATAAACTGCATTTCGGTGGTTACAATTAATAGCATTTTTATATAAAATACATAATACACTAAAATCTACAAGAAAAAACTTTAATTAATGCAAAATATTCTGCATATACAAATTGAGCCTCTCTACGTCATTTATTGAAATATTTTCCAGTACACAACATATAGTTAATTATTTTTTTCTTTTTCACCATATGTTTAGCAATAATATCAGAAAAACCCTCTGTATTCATTTCCATTTATGTTGAAAACGATTTAATATGTAAAGGATTTTTTTTTTTCAAATTTACAAATGTTTACTACGTTTAATCATTTTTTTCAGTATTAAAGCGTTTCTTACTCGGCAAAATATTTTTCGATTTCAAAAAGCTATCCAGGTATTATACTACAAACATAATCATAAACATATCTAAATTGCACCCTTCATACTTTAAAAAGTCACAGTATTTTTTGAAAAGTATCTATTACAAAGGTATATTTTTTATATAATATAAAATAAAATTTTATATCCCGGATATACTGAAAAAATTTCCAGAGAGACTAAAATATTATCTATAAAAAACGCAACAGGTATACACCAAGGAAAAAACATTAACCCTTTTATGCACCCATTTTTTAAAAGGCCGGCAGACAAAAAACAAAATTTATAATGATGAATTTAGTAGAAATATATATATTTTGAATAAGTAAGTGTTATACCTTACAATCCCAAGTAAATGATAAATATCGATAAAACGATTGTTTTTTTCTTTTTTTTTTTTGTTTTTACATTGTTGTTTCCAATTCTCGATTACATGTATTTCTCGAATGTGAAAAATTATAGAAACAAAAAGTACAACAACGCTCGAATTATCTCGAGAGTGCACAGTTTAGCCAGTTTATAGCTCTCGAGTTAACTCAAGAGTACACGTTAAGTTGTTAAACGTTTGGCCTACAAAATAGAATAGAAAAAGTGTAAAAGAGAATATAAAAAACAGATAGAAAACTTTTTTTTAATATTCTGCGAACCTGAATTTCATCAATGCAAACTATATAGTTTTATAGCATGATAAAGGATATATTTTTAAATTTAAATTCATTAAGAGTTTATAGAGTTTTTAAATTTTTAAAAATTAAATAATATTTAAGTTTCAGGTTTACAAAATATAAAAGTTTCTGATTTATATTACGACATAAAAACTTAGTTTCTAGTATGCATATTACAAATAATACCTTGTCGGTAATTGAGTTCCGTTATTTATATATGGTGTATATCCTTTATCTTATTTAGAATTAAATAACAATTAAAATGAAAAAACTACCTAGTTTTATTAAATATATATAAGTATTACAAAAGAATCTGTAAAAATTCATTTCAATAAAGACCTTCTGAATGCTACGATGAATAACAAACTTGCTGATATAATGAAGATTTTAAGCCTCGGAAGGTACTGTGCCCCCTGAAGTAAAAATGTGCTTTGAACTAGATATGAAATTCCCGAGCTTCTGTTAAAACACACACAACTTTCGAATATATGTCTAATCGTTTTTTTAAATCTTTGTCTAATCTTTCCATCTTATTACATCGAAATACTATTTGTTTATTCTCTTCAAGCTTCTTAAATATATATATATATATATATATATATATATATATATATATATATATATAAATATATATATATAATATATATATATATATATATATATATATATATAATATATATATATATATATATTTATATATATAATATATATATAAATATATATATATATATATAAATATACATATATATAAATATATACATATATACTATATATATAATATATATATATATATATTTATATTATATATATATATATATTTATATATATATAAATATATATATATATATATATATAAATATATATATATATATATATATATATATATATATATACATATATATATACATATATCTGTATATTTTATATTTATATATATAATATATATATATAATATTTATATATATATATACATAAAATATATATATATATATATATATATATAAATATAATATCTATAAATATATATATTTATATATATATGTAATATTTTTATAAAATAAATTTACATAGGAAAATATAACATATAAGTAATAATATATTTCATATATAAAGAATATAATATAATATATTATATTTTATATAACATAAATATATAAATTATTTAAATATAAAATAAAAGAGAGTTATTGTTACATAATACACCCAGAATACAACAAGATATTCCACAACAAAACAACTTACTAAGCGAATTAATGCAATATAAAAACATAAACACATGTTAATGAAGATTTCTTTAACAGAAACTTCACACTTTAGCAGAAAGGAATTTATAATTATTAAATTTACTAAAGATTTTACATTAAAATTGAAAACATTTTGATGAAATATTAAAGTTAAAATAATGATATATACAATATATAATACAAATATATATACAAATTTATATATAATATTTTATATTATATATAATATATAAAATATATGAATAAAATATAAATAATATATACATAAACATATATATAAAATATCTTATAATTCATATATAAAAATGTTTTTTTAAATAAATTAAATATATATATATTTATACAAAAATACAATATATATACATTATAAAAAATATAAATAAATTTTTTATATATATAAATTATATAAAATATATATATATATATAAAAATAATTATATTTAATAATATATATATATAAAACTCAAATAATATATTTATATATATTTATATAATAATACATATCATCATATACATATAATACATATATTATAATGATTTTATATAATATATATATATAATTATTTATATATATATTATAATTTTATTAGATTGGATAATTTTTGAGCATCTTTATGTTCAAAGGACATTATAAATACAGCAACATTATTAACTTTTTAGTCACAATAAAATTTTCTCAAAAGGAATAGAATTTTAAAAGTGGTTTTAGCTGTATAAAGAATTGTTACATGTATATCAATGCATTTTGGTTTTTTTTATGTATCGTATAATAATACAACAAATAAATTTCATATAAACTAGCGTAAATACAAGTCGAAAATACAAAATTTTAAAAATTATTCTTTTTGTGTGTCAAGATTTATATATACGTTTATCATCACAATGAACGTCAAAAAATGCTGTCATTTACGAATGAAATCTTACTGAATATAAGAAGAATTTTATATGTGTACGTTCACATGTATGATCTTTTCAGTCTTCCCTGTAGACAGAATGTCTGTATTGCATTGCTATCCAATGTAAGCTTGAACCATTTAATCAAGCATTAACTGTTAATTCTTTATTGACTCCATATGTTCTGTTTATGCTTAATTGCAGAAAAGAAATTCTCTTACTGAATATATAACAAAATGAGCTGTTTCATCGTCTAATAGTATTTTCGTTTAAATGAAATAAATTTTCAGACTTATTTCAGTTCATACAAGAAATTAATAAACAGTAACATTAATACAAAACTGTTAATTCGAATTTTCTATTAAAAACTAATATTTATTATTTATTCAAGTATTAAATTTTAAAATAAAAGAGAAATCATATTAAAAATAAATTAAATTTCATTAAATTTATTTCATATCTCGATTAATTGTTAGATTTCAAATTTAATAGTCTAATTATTTATACTTTTATATTATTTTAATCAGAAAAATTTTTATGAAAACTCATTGTTTTAAAGCTTTTTATTCACGTTAAATTTATATTATTAAATATACTTTTTGTACGAGGTTTTTTTATTTTTTAGTACTGTAAATAAGTATACAGTTTCATCTTGTGGGATTAATTTATAATATATAAAAAAAATTGAATTATGCGCATGACAAGAGAGGTTAAAATACAACAAACATGTAAGTGGCGTAGGGGTTACCGCTGTTTCAGAATCACATGTCATAGCAACGTTCGATATGTTTCCGTTATGCGGTACTGGGGCTAAAGGTTGCATGTGTGTTATAGCCACATTCTATCTAAAGGGGAATACCAGGAATTGCCTGCTTCCTGATTATTATTTATTCCATGTAATTTATTAATTTTTATATCAGTTATACCTTTCCTGTCTTCCATTTATTCAGCTTGAGCGTTGCTTGGCGTCATAAATTCCTCGACATGACGCCAAAAAAATGACTATAAGAATACGATAATGTTTCTCCAACAAAAAATGCAAATGACTTCTCAAACAAAATCGGCCAAATGACGCTCACTCAACACCGCGCATGGCTAGGTCAGTGGAAAAATCCCGCCAGGAACCAAAACTTTTATGTTATACGATTTTTTCTAATTATAATCTAAAATATCTAAACACTGTTAAGATGTTTTACAACAAAAATACATGATTTATCATGTTATAAAACAAAATATAGGTTCAAAAATATAAAAATATAGATCTCTTTCATTTGTTAATTACATTCTAATTTACACTTTTCTTATATTATTTTGAGGGTGTGAGGTTTTATATTTATTTCACTTGTTGCATATATGTCACGTTTTTTAATAAAATATCACTTCCCATATTAAAATAAAGTACATTTTATAAATTTAATTATTTATTAAAATCTAGAATTATTTTATTCTAGAGTAGAACGTTTTTTGTATGCATTACAATAAAAGTTTACAATAAGCATTTTGGATCAAAATACTTTGATCTTAATAAAATAAATTTTTTATTTCTTTCCGAAAATTCTTGTTACAAACATTTAATCCTTTAATTTTATTCAATATATTAGATTAAATTCTATGGTATAACTGTATCTGTGTTTAATTATTTTCCCTGAATGAAATGGGTTAAATATCCCCGAATCATTCTATGGAAATTTTAACAGAAATGTTTGTTCTAAATTTTTAGTAACATATTTTGAAAGTAACAGATACTCGTAAACAAATACTTTTTGTTACAAAAATCCTCCTTCAGGCTCATTAAAAGATAATAATTATACATACGTATTTATGAACTGTTGAGAAATTGTTCAGAGAAATCATTTCAAAATTTACTTATTGACCTGATATACATGTATTTATTTTCTTGATTTAAATTTAGTAAAAGCATGAAATGTTTTTACTAAATTTAAATCAAACATGGAAGTAAAATGCCTGTCACAAACCTGAAATCCATTAATTTTATTCAGTATATAAGGTTAAATTTATGGTATAATTGTATCTGTGTTTAATTATTTCCTTAGAATGAAATATGTTACATATCCCCGAAGCATTCTGTGTGAATTGTAACATAAATATCTGATCTAAATTTTCAGTAACATATTTTAAAAGTAACTCGTAAACAAATACCTTTTGTTACATGCTCATTAAAAGATAGTAATTCTAAAGACATAGTTACAAACAGTAGAGAAATTGTACAGAAAATTCATTTAAAAGTTTACTTATTGACTTCATGTTCGTTCATTTATTTTCTTGGTTTAAATTTCGTAAAATCATGGAATGCATAAGAATTATACTATTAAGTTTTCTCTTTAACTTAATTTATTTACAAGATTCTACGTCATTTGTTTCATATCTTTGATTCAATTTCTACCAACGTACATCATTCCTCAAATAAGATAAAACATTTTTAGAGACTTGTTTTTAAATTTCGAAGTGAATTCCTTTCTAATTTGAATATGTCAGCCATTTTTTAATCTAATAACGTTAATGAAATCTCGCTTTCAAAATGTAAAAAATATTTAGTGATATTAAAGATTGAATGTCTTTAAAAGAGTATTTTAATCAAATATTTTCAGAACGTATCTTATGTTATTCTTAAATATTGATTACTTCTGTAGAAATTTGATGTTGTAAAATGTTATCGTAAATCCTTCTTATCATGTACAGGGAATATTAATTGCAGTTATATAAATACATATTTTTTTTTAGTTTTTATTTAGTATTTTACTGTTTTACATAAATGTTTATTTAAACTCGTTTGCCTTATATTTTTAACAACTACTGATTTCCATATTTCTACGAACTTTCCTGGTTTTATAGTATTCAACTCACAGTCTATTGTAACAAAACTGTGTAAACAAATTATATCTAATTATTAATTATATAAAATAACTAATATTTACATATAATTTGCTAATAATTATGTATATTTATATTTGCTAATAATTATATATAATGTTAACATATATAATTATTATAATTATTTAATAATTATACATTATATATTACAGCATTAGTTAATAATTACACATTACAACAGTTGTAAATTATATATAATATAGTTTAATATTACTAGTTGTATAAATATTTTTTTCAATATTTTTTTCATTTTTAATTACTTCATAATTCTACCTCAAGTTTATTTAAATTTCCTTTGCCTCATATTTTTAACAACTATTGATTTAAATTTTTCTACTAACATGCCTGCTTTTATTAAATTTTAAACCCACAGTCTGTTGTAACAAAATTTATCTTGAAATTATTGAACATTTCATTTAGACAATATGAATGTTTGATATTGTTACAAGTGTATAATGTTGTAAACTGAACGTTGCTAAACGTTGAATTACAATTGTTACCTGTGTACTCTCATGTATGTCAAACATGATGTAACCTCAAAACAATTTACTGATTTTTATCCTGTACATAATTTCATAATTACACTTTTTAAATTTAAAAACAATAATACAAATGTCATTGTAAAACCTCTAACATTCCCAGACATCACACTGAGTAGTAGTTGAAATTCTAAATTCATCTCTTACCATAATCAAATATGAAAATTGTAATCTCTTATAACATATACAGTAGCTACATAAAAAAATTACAATTCTTTATATAGTAATTCACATTTTGCTGATCAACGAATTTTACCTGTATACAATTTAGTGATTATTAGACAATTTACTGATTTATAAGAGTACATAATTTCATAATCGTAAACTTTTCTATCTCTAATAACAATAATACAGATGTCATTGTAAAACCTCTAACATTCCCAGACATCACACTGAGTAGCAGTTGAAACTGTAAATGTCTTACGATAATCACAATAAGATAATTGTAATCACTTATAACATATACAGTAGCTTAAAAAAATCACAATTACTAATTTTATTTGGTAATTCACATTTATCTACTTCACAGTTCAACAAATTTTACCTCTGTACAATTTACTGATTATTGAATAATTTACTGATTTTTACACTAACATAATTTTATAATTATAAATTTTCTAATCCTAAAAACAATAATACAGATGTCATCATAAAATCTCTGATGTTCTCAGACGTCACACTGAGTAGCAACTGAAAATGTAAGTTCTTCCGTTATGATAATCACAGTATAATAATTGTGATCTCTTATAACTTATAGAGTAGCTACATAAAAAAAATTAAGTTACTATTTTATGGTAATTCACATTTATATTATAAACAATTGGTTTAAATTATATTGTAATAGTAAAACCATAATAACAAATTCTTCTAAATCAGTGGGTTTATGATAGTTTGGAATAATACGATCAAATATTTGCTTTATGGGGGTTAAGCAAATTGTAAAAAAAAATTGCAAAAAAGCAAAATATTGTTTGAGTGTAAAGCAGTTCTAATTTTTCTTTGTAAAGCGAAAACTATACAGTATTATGCCTTTATAAAGGAGTATAATTAAGAAAAATACTTAATTATTATAAATATATAATAACTATAATTAGTTAATTATATATAATGCAGTTCAATATTATTAGTTATATAAATGATTTATTTTTAATTTCTTCGTAGTTCTATATCAAGTTTATTTAAAATGCGTTTGCTTCAGTTTTTATCAACTGTTTATTTCCATTTTTCAACGAACATACCTGATTTTGGTAAAGTTTCAACACACAGTCTATTGTAACAAAATTTAGCTTAAAATTATTGAACATTTCATTTAGACAACATAAATGTTTGATATTGTTACAAACCTAAAATGTTGTAAACTGAATGTTGCTAAACGTTGAATTACAATTGTTACCTGTGTTGAATATTCTCATATGTAAACATAATGCAATCTCGAAACTATCTAAGTTTATATTTAAGTTTAAGCGATATCTAAGTTTTGTTTAAAACAGAAAAAATAGGATTTTGTTGAACTTAAAAATAGTAAGCCTTCAGCCGATTACATATTTCTAATTTCTTTTGTAATTTTCTTAAAATTCATTCCAAATGAGACAGCTTATATTTTTCAGATTATATTAGATATAATTATATATAATTATTGATATATATATATATATTATATATATATATATATAATATATGTAATGTCATGGTGCAGAGTTAAGGTGAATGGACAGCAGTCTTCTTTACAATAGAATGGACAACAGTTTTATTAACTCATCGTTCTTACGGAAAGCAAAAAGCGCCATTTTCAATGTTCGTGGCGGAGATATGCGTGAATTGTTGACCGATCCATGTTCACGCTCCAAATTCCAACATATCTGTTTGCAAGTTCATCAAATCGCTGAGAAATGCTTCCGCCTGACCGGATTTATAATTAGTTAATACTCATATTAGTTTATTATATATTATATAGTTTAAATTATTGGTTATATAAATAAATTGTTTTCATTTTTAATTTCTTCACAGTTCTACATCAATTTAACTTAAATTTCGTTTGATATTGTTACAAACATAGAATGTTGTAAACTGAAAGTTGCTAAACGTTGAATTAAAATTGTTACTTGTGCTGAATATTCTCATGTGTAAACATAATGCAATCTTAAAACTATCTAAGTTTATATTTAAGTTTAAGATATATCTAAGTTTTGTGTGAAACAGAAGAATATAGGATTTTGTTTAGTTGAAATATAGAAAACCTTCTTCCGATTAAATATTTTTAATTTTTTCTTAGTTTTTTAAAAATCTATTCCAAATGACACAGCTTATATTTTTCAGATTATATTAGTTATAATATATATAATATTAATATATTATATATATATATATATATATATATATATATATATATATATATATATATATATATGTATATATATATATATATATATATATATATTATATATATATTATATATATATATATATATATATATATATATATATATATATATATATATATTTATATATATATATACATATATATATATATTATATATATATATATATATACATATATAATATAAAATTATATATAATATATATGAATAGATATAATAATTTAGTATTTTTTTAATTATATAAAAATTTTATTTTACAGTTTAATTTATGTAGTTTTATAAATTGGTTGCTTCAATCTTTCATGAACTCGTCGCGTTTAATTTCGATTCCGCACAAACAATGATTTTGGTAAAATTTTCAACGAACATGTCTGTAAAAATTTAGCGTAAAAAAGAAACTTCACTTAACGATGTTTAAAACCCGCTTATTGGACAAAAACAATGTGGAATGTTTGATATTTACAAAACCTAAAATGTTGTAAACTGAACGTTGCTAAACGTTAAATTACAATTGTTATAAGAAATGGCAGAATATTCTCAAGTTTAACAATCCAAATCTTGTTGATCTAAGATAAAATTCGTGATGTTGAAATCTCAGAACGAATAGTCAATTGTGTGGCAACCGTAGCATAATTATAATGGAAATAGAATAACTTTTTTAAATCTCCGTGCCACTATATCTAATTTATTTTAAACTTTACTATTTTAAAAAAAACTTCATTCAAATGTAAGCTTGCCATATATATATTAAAATATTAAATATGTCTTATATATATATAAAATATTATATATATATATTTATAGACCTATATATATATATACATATATATATAAATAATAATTATAATTAGTTAATAATCACATTAGTTAATTATATATAATACACTTTAATATTATTAGTTATATAAATAATTTATTTTCATTTTTAATTTCTTCACAGTTCTACATTAAGTTTATTTAAATTTTGTTTGCTTCATTTTTTTAAGAACTGTTTATTTCTATTTTTCAACGAACATGCCTGATTTTGGTAAAATTTCAACGCACCGTCTATTGTAAAAATTTAGTTTAAAATTATTGAACACTTCACTTAGACGATGTTTCATTTAGACAACATGAATGTTTGATATTGTTACAAACCTGAAATGTTGTAAACTGAACGTTGCTAAACGTTAAATTACAATTGTTATATGTGCTGAATATTCTCATGTGTAAACATAATGCAGTCTCAAAGCTATTTAAGTTTAAACGATATCTAAGTTTTGTTTGAAATAGGATAAAATGCGATTTTAGTTTAAAAATAAAAAACTTTCTTTAGATTACATATTTCTAATTTTTTTTAATTTTTTAAAATTCATTCCAAATGAGACAGCTTATATTAGTTATAATTATATATAATTATTAATATATATATATATATATATATATATATATATAATATATATATATATATATATATATATATATATATAAATATATATATATATATATAATTAGAATTAGGTAATACTCATATTATTTAATTATATATAATACCGTTTAATATTATTAGTTATATAAATAATTTATTTTCATTTTTAATTTCTTCACATTTCCACATCAATTTTTTTTTTAATTTCGTTTCCGTCATCTTTTTAACAAATGTTTATTTCCATTTTAAAACGAACATGAATGATTTTGGTAAAATTTCAACACACAGTCTATTGTAACAAAATTTAGCTTAAAATTATTCAACATTTCATTTAGACGACATGGATGTTTGATATTGTTACAAACCTAAAATGTTGTAAACTGAATGTTTCTAAACGTTGAATTACAATTGCTACTAGCGCTGAATATTCTCATATGTAAACATAATGCAATCTCGAAACTATCTAAGTTTATATTTAAGTTTAAGCAATATCTAAGTTTTGTTTGAAACAGAAGAAAATAGGATTGTGTTAAATTTAAAAATGGGAAACCTTCTTCCGATTACATATTTGTAATTTTTTCTAATTTTTTTAAAAATCCATTCAAAGTGAGACAGCTTATATTTCTCAGATTTTCAATTTTTTCGTTGAACATAAACTCAACTATTACTTTAAATTTTTTTGAGAGCATCATACAATGCAGCAAGTGCTAACAAAATAAGCTAGTAAGTAATCACACAATTACGCGTTGAAATTCACCTGCTTCTGAATTTTGGGCATAAGCACTTAACGCAAATGGCAATCTATTGAAATGATACTTAATCCATTATCTGATAAAGAATTAAGATTTCATTTTACTCGTGTATCAGTTTTTTGTTTCAGTTCTTGGAGCGATAATGAGTGAGAACAAACTTTTGAAATGCCTCTTCCATTATTTCAAAACATATCCAAAACAAAGATTCTATTGTGTTAGATAATTACATTGTTATCATATTAATTTACTAATTAAATTACTACAATACATTGAAATTTTCTATTGAAAGCTCTAATAAATCTCTTGTTTGAGTTTATAACAGTTCTAGTTTTCCTTTGTAAAACGAAAATTATGCGGTATTATGCTTTTATAAAGGACGATAATTAAGAAAAAATAATTTTATTAATAGTACTTTTTTATACATATATCAACAGTTATTTTAAAATGAATGTCTTGATAATTATGTATTATTTTAGTAAATATAATTTAGGTATCAAATTTGATCTTCCAATAATTATAATTATATCCAATAATTGTTTGCATAGCAAGATCTTTCGAATTATAAGGGATTGTGAACCCCATTGGTAACTTAAACATGACTGCAGATCGCTTTTTCATAATTGTCCAATTTTAATAAAATTTAAAAATTAAGACAGATGTACCAGTATTAATTAATATGTATCGTTTAATTAAAAACAAAAGTTAAGTAATTTTATCACTTAAAACGGTTGGATATCACTGTAATAAAAAATGCATTCTGGGGATCTAGGATATATTTACAATTTAAATATACGAATAAACATGATAAATTAGCAAATAAACTTTTGATTAAACTGTAAAAATAGCTTTTAGAAGTCTGATCAAAATAGTTAAATCTTATACAACATTAATTATTTTACAGTTGTGTTAGAGAGGGAAATTAAAAATAAATAACAAGCTATTATGCCGGAAACAATTTCATTTTTAAAATTAATATAAACAGATGACAAGAAGAAAAAATATTATATAAAATTAATAAGAAATCAAAATAAAATCAAAATTGTTAATAAATATAAAAATAATCAAGATAAAATCTAAAAAGCGATAATTTAGATACTGTGCATGGTCATCAACATGTCAAATGTACCATTACGAATTAATATGCATCGTTTAATTAAAAATAAATTTTAGTAATTTTGGTTGCTTAAAACGTTTGAATGTCCCTGTGATAAAAAAGTAATTCAAGGACTCTTGAATATTTGTACAACTTGAATGCATGAATAAACATGATTGTGCATATACTTTCGATCCGGTGGTTCAGTAATGTTTTCGTTTCGGTCTCGTGGTTGTTTATACCTTAATTACACAATGAAGATTCAACGGGTTAGCTTTGCTTGTAACGGGTACACGCGCTATTTACATGCTTTGGTATAAGGGGAGAGCTTATCGCCCATCCTCTCGCCTACATTCGATCTCTCCGTCCAAGCAGGGTTACAAAATATTATCAGTAGCGCCATCTAGTAAAGTACTAATGGGCTATGAATTTCCTACAATAAAAGGTTAAATTCAACAAAGAAAATAGCTTTTAAAGTTTATGCAAAATAATTAAAGCTGTTATTACATTAGTTATTTCCCACTTGAATAAAAGAAGGAAATTAAAAGTAAATAACAAGCTATTATGCATTCAATAATTTCATTTTTAAAATTAATATAAACAAACAAAACGAAGATAAAATATCTAAAATTAACAATGTGGTCAAAATAAAATTTTAAAAGTAATAATTTATTGGGACACATTAAATGGTCATCAACATGCCAGTGTACCATTACAAATTAATATGCATCGTTTAATTAAAAACAAGTTTTAGTAATTTTAGTTGCTTAAAACGTTTGAATGTCCCTGTGATAAAAAAATATTCAGGGACTTTTGGATATTTGTACAACTTTAATTTATGAATAAACTTGATAAAGCCTCAATTCAACAGAAAAAAGCCTGTTTAAAGTTTAAAAAAATAGTTAAATCTATTATTACGTTAATAGTTTTACCGTCAAATAAAAGAGAATAAACAACAAGCTATTATGTCTGCAATAATTTCACTTTAAACATTAATATTGACAAATGAAAAGAAGTGAAAAATATTTTCTATATTTAACAAGACAATGAAAATAAAATATAAACCATGATATTTTATTGGGACACAATGTATGGTAACCAACATTCCAAATTTATCATTACGAGTTAATATGCATCGCTTAATTAAAAATAAGATTTAGTAATTTTAGTTCCTTAAAACTTCTGGTTGCTTAAACTTCTGGAAATGGGATACAGTAGCAAATCAACAGAGAAAATAGCTTTTCTAAACATTCAGCAAAATAGTTAAAGCTGTTATAACATTAGTTATATTACAGTTGCATAAAAGAGAGAAATTAAAAATAAATAACAAGTTATTATATTATATTTAATAATATAATAGCTATTATTATTTAATAATTTCACTTTTAAAATTAGTATAAACAAATGACAAGAAGAAAAAATATAATCTAAAATTAACAATGTAGTAAAAAGAATTACGAAAACTACGATCTAAAACGTGATAATTTATTGGGACACATTGGATTGTCATATACATGCCTAATGTGCCATTACGAGTTAATATGCATTGCTTAATTTTAAAAAAAAAAGGTTTAGTAATTTTAGTTGCTTAAAACGTCTGGAAATGAGATAAAGTAGCAAATCAACAGAGAAAATAGCTTTTCTAAAGTTTCAGAAAAATAGTTAAAGATGTTATAACATTAATTATTTTACAGTTGTATAAAAAATGGAAATTAAAATTAAATAGCAGGCTATTATCCGCTTAATACTTTCACTTCTAAAATTAGTATAAACAAGTGACAAGACTAAAAAAATATAATCTAAAATTAACAATGTAGTAAAAAGAATTACGAAAACTACGATCTAAAACTTGATAATTTATTGGGACACAATCGATTGTCATATACATGCCTAATGTACCATTAGGAGTTAATATGCATCGCTTAATTTAAAAAAAAAGTTTTAGTAATTTTAGTTGCTTAAAACGACTAGAAATGGGATAAAGTAGCAAATCAACAGAGAAAATAGCTTTTCTAAGGTTTCAGCAAAATAGTTAAAGCTGTTATAACATTAATTATTTCAGAGTTGTATAAAAGAGGGAACTTAAAAATAATTACCAAGCTATTATGCGTTTAATAATACACTTTTAAAATTAGTATAAATAAATGACAAGAAGAAAAAATAATCTAAAATTAACAATGTAGTAAAAAGAATTACGAGAACTACGATCTAAAACGTGATAATTTATTGGGACACATTGGATTGTCATATACATGCCTAATGTGCCATTACGAGTTAATATTACGAGTTAATATGCATTTCTTAATTTTAAAAAAAAAAGGTTTAGTAATTTTAGTTGCTTAAAACGTCTGGAAATGAGATAAAGTAGCAAATCAACAGAGAAAATAGCTTTTCTAAAGTTTCAGAAAAATAGTTAAAGATGTTATAACATTAATTATTTTACAGTTGTATAAAAAATGGAAATTAAAATTAAATAGCAGGCTATTATCCGCTTAATACTTTCACTTCTAAAATTAGTATAAACAAGTGACAAGACTAAAAAAATATAATCTAAAATTAACAATGTAGTAAAAAAATTAAAAAGTAATAATTTAGTAGGATGCAATGGATTTTCGTCAATATGTCAAATATACCACTCTGAATTAATATGCATCTTTTAATTAAAAACAAGGGTTTAGTAATTTTAGTTCCTTAAAACAGTTGGATGCTCTTGTGATAAAACAGCAAGTCACCGGACTTTTGAATATTTGTACGAGTTTTATGCATGAATAAACATGACAAAGAAGCAAATCAAAAGAGGAAATAGTTTTTTAAAGATTAAGCAAAATAGTTAAAACTGTTATTACATTAATTATTTTACTATTGAATAAAAAAGGGGAAGTAAGAATACACAACAAGCTATTATGTCTGCAATAATTTCACTTTAAACATTAATATTGACTAATGACAAGAATAAAAAATATTATCTATAATTAACTATGCAATCAAAATAAAATTTAATAAGTGATAATTTATTCGGACACATTGGATGGTGAACAACATACCAAATGTACCATTACGAGTTAATATGCATCGTTTAATTAAAAAAAAGATTAATTATTTTTAGTTGCTGAAAACGTCTGGTTGCTTAAACGTCTGGAAATGGCATAAAGTAGCAAATCAACAGAGAAAATAGCTGTTTTAAAATTTCAGCAAAATAGTTAAAGCTGTTAATACATTACTTATTTTACAGTTGTATAAAAGAGGGAAATTAAAAATAAATAGCAAGCTGTGATGCGTTTAAATATTTTACTTTTAATATTAGTATAAACAAATGAAAAAAGAAAATAAAATATAATCTGAAATAAACAATGTAGTAAAAAAATTAAAAAGTGATAATTTAGTTGGATACAGTACATGTTTATCAACATGTCGTACCACTCTGAATTTATATGCATCGTTTAATTAAAAACAAGGGTTTAGTAATTTTAGTTCCTTAAAACAGTTGGAAACTCCTGAGATAAAACAGCAAGTCATGGACTTTTGAATATTTGTACGAGATTTATACATGAATAAACATGATAATGTAGCAAATCAAAAGAGAAAATAGTGTTTTAAAGTTTCAGCAAAATAGTTAAAGCTGTTATTACATTAATTATTTTACTGTTGAATAAAAGAGAGAAATTAATAATAAACAACCAGCTATTATGTCTGCAATAACTTCACTTTAAACATTAATATTGACAAATGAGAAGAAGAGAAAAATATTATCTATAATTAACAATACAATGAAAATAAAATCGAAAACGTGATAATTTATTGGGACTCATTAGATGGTCAACAACATGCCAAATGTACCATTACGAGTTTATATGCATCCTCTAATTAAAAATAAGGTTTAGGAATTTTAGTTCCTTAAAACGTCTGGAAATGGGATACAGTAGCAAATTTACAGATAAAATAGCTTTTCTTAACTTTCAGCACAATAGTTAAAGCTGCTATAACATTAGTTATATTACAGTTGAATAAAAGATGGAAATTAAAAATAAATAGCAAGCTATTATGCTTTTAATAATTTCACTTTTCAAATTAGTATAAACAAATGACAAGAAAAAAGAATATAATCTTAAATTAACAATGTAGTAAAAAGAATTAAAAAGTGATAATTTAGTTGGATACATTGGATGTTCATCAACATGTTAAATGTACCACTCTGAGTTAATATGAATCATTTATTTAAAAACAAGGGTTTAGTAATTTTAGTTCCTTAAAACAGTTGGATGCTCTTGTGATAAAACAGCAAGTCAAGGACTTTTGAATATTTGTACAACTTTACTGCATGATTAAACATGAGAATGTAAAAATCAATTTAAAAATAGCCTTTTTAAAGATTAAGCTGCTATTACATTAACTCATATTGGACCACACCAACTAAATATTTCTGAAAATTTTTAAAACTTTATCCATAACATTAATATGGTGTAACTAAGCATATAAAACTAAAATTTTAAAAATAAATTTTAATTTTTTAAGTAATTAGCTGTCCTATAATTAGGACAATGGTCCATTATACTACTAAAATTTAACAAATATCACTTACATTGCATTAGGCTGATTCATAGGTGAAATTTGTGAAAACCTTCAAAACAAAATTCAACATTACATTTTAAACACACTGTTGTTGCTTTTCTTTTGCAGTACTTGAACTGGCATTTTTGGTAAGGGGAAATAGAAAAAGAATTTCCGTTATAGAATGCTAATACCCAAAATTCATATCCAAATTTTACAGGTTTATTTTTCATGAACGTCTTGCAACTGTGCCTTCCAAAATATTTTACCATTCTTTCATCGATGATGAGATTTTTAGAAAATACACCAAATTACTTCAAGGTTATGCTGATTTTGTCATAAAAAAGTTGAAATTTATAATAACGATCTTGTGGATCAATTGAAGAATCATCTTTAAAATGGATGAAGTGTTTGGTGTCATAATACCGTTTTCTGGTCCTAGCGTTACTCACTAATGTAGTGCCAATGACTGGAGTAGTACAAGTAACCTCCACTATGTTTAAAAAATAATAATAATAAATATAAAATGTCCTGTTTATAGGACAACGGTCCAATATGGGTTAATATTTTACTTTTGAATAAAAGAGGGAAATTAAGAATAAGCAACAAGCTATTATGTCTGCAATAATTTCACTTTAAACATTAATATTGACAAAAGAAAAGAACAGAAAAATATTATCTATAATTAACAATACAATAATAAAATTTAAAAGTGTGATAATTTGGTGGTATATAATTGATGTTGATCTGCATAAACTTATGAATGGACCACCAGATTTGCTAATGCTAATCTCGTAAGATTAAACAAGTATGAATTTGCAAGTCAAGTTCTGTGCAATTTAAGTAAATTCTACCGAAATACAATCTACGGATTTATAATTTTCCAATTTTCATAAAATTTTTTCATCAAAAAATGTTGTAGTAGTATGAAAAAATATCCATCGTTAAATAAAAATATATGTTTTGTTATTTCAGTTCCTTAAAACAGTTGGATGTCCCTGTGGTAAATAACAAATTCTGGAGCTCTTGAATATTTATATATTTTATTATATGAATAAACATGAGAAATTAAAGTTTAAGCAAAGTAAAGCTCTTATGGCATTCATTAAATCACAATTGAATAAAAGAGTGAAATTACGTAAAAAATTACGTATAAATAAAAAATTATTATACTTCAAATGATTTCGTTTCGTATATTAATATTGACCAATAGTAAAAATGAAAAGAATTACATCGTGGTCAACTAAAATTAATATTTTAACCCCTTCCGGTATGATTTAATAATGAAAAACTGTGCATGAAATAACCATTTAATTTTTATTTAAAAAAACTTGTTTCATTTTACAATTCTTACATATTCTTAATTAAAATCCACTTTTTACATAGTGTTAAATAATATCAGAA
>CM063500.1:89256573-89266573 GCA_032207245.1 Pardosa pseudoannulata
CCACTCAGAACTGTCTCTTTTGGAGTTGTTACCCAAGCAAAATTCCTATGTCTACTTTCGCGTCATCTCTTTTACTCTGTATAGTTCCACTCGAAGGTGTGTCTTTCTCCTATTTCGTTATCGTTAATAAGTTCTAACTATTTTTAATTATAACTCACTCAATTCTTCACCCCCCCTTTTAAAACCTGACAAATATATATTTTTTATGTTCATTTTTATAGGTTATAGTACATAAGCTTTCCAAAAATTGTATGATAACAAAAAATTAAAATAATCACACATAACACACCCTTATCACTATTAACTGATTTTTATTAACATATTTAATAAGGTATAAATTACTTTTCGTTTTATCCCATTATTGATTTAGATAATATCTAGATAAATGTCTGGAAAAGTAATCGGTTTATAACGGATATCCAAACGATCATTCTATTAGATTGTTTAAGATATAATTGTTATAGAGATCTTCCTTTTCTAATTAAGAAAAACGGATTTTTATTTTAAATGAACACGAATAAAAAAGTATCATATCCCTTTTATGTTTTGCACATAGCTTGGGGTTTCACACGGTCGGTTTGAATGACGACGGTTTAATTTGATCGAAATTCAAATTAAAGCGTTGATTAAATAAAATACAATTAAAAGTGCAGTTAAATTAAATTTGGTTCTAAAAATTCTTATTCATTTTTTTAATTAGTTGCATCAGATATCTTAAATGAAATAGATTACTTTCGGGAATTTAAGTACATGCCATTTAAAATTAAATGAGATATTAATATTGAAAAAAATATGCAAACTTAAAGATAATTGGCAGGACATAGAAATGTATATCTTTCATTCGGGATTTTCCCAATGATATGAAATATAATTATCAGAGAAATGACTTTTACATAAAAATGCGTTTTTCCGCATTTTTATCTCATAAAACGCATTCCAGCTGTTCTTTGACTTCACGGACTGTCTACTGGATCGGACGCTGTAGCGTGGGTGACAAAAATAGTTTTACTGCTCTGAACAACCGAAGTGTACATTTTCTTTTCTGACAACTAGTTATTGTTTGCTTATGTTGGAGTATTTTCATATTAAACGTTTATATCAAGAAACTACACGAATTCTTCCTGTACAAACATTTTGATCCAATTTGTAAATGAAAAAAATAGAACTTTGCATAATCAAATGCTTATTCAAAATTTTCAACATTATCCATTTTTTGTACTGTTTTAATAACGGGTCTAAATTTGAAATACTTCTGTATTATCTAGGACTAAAAGTTTTTGTATTAAATTAATTCTTAAAACTATATTTTATTTGTATAAGTATTTATTTTCCCAAAATCATTAGTACTTAGGAAAGTTATTGTTAAACGTTAATATTGAACGTTTATATCAAGAAACTACACGAATTCTTTCTGTACAAACATTTTGTCCCAATTTTTAAATGAAAACAAAATAGCTTTACATAATCTAACGCTTATTCAAAATTGCCAACATTATCCACTTAGTGCACTGTTTTATTAACGGGTCTAAATTTGAAATAGGACAAAATGTTTTGTATTAAATTGATTCTTAAAACTATATTTTATTTATATAAGTATTCATTTTCCAAAAATCATTAGTACTTAGTGTTATTTAGAGCTTTTGTTATCGTGATTATTATTAACGACAAGATTATATAACGACAAGATATTATATAAACAATATTATTATTAACTACAAGAATTCTTTCTGTACAAACATTTTGACCCGATTTTTAAATGAAAACAAAAGAACTTTACATAATCAAATACTTATTCGAAATTTCCAACATTATCCATTTTGTGAACTGCTTTATTAACGAGTTTAAATTTAAAATACTTTTCCATTATCTAGGAATAAAATGTTTTGTATTAAATTCATTCTTAAATTTATATTTTATTTGTATAAGTTTTCATTTCCTCAAAATTATTCTTATGTAGAAAAGCATTATTTATAGATTTCGATATTATTTATGTAACAATTATCTTGTGTAGAAAATTGTTATTTATACCTTTTGTTATTATTATTAATGTAACATTTTTAACGATATTTAAACAGTATAATAGGAGAATTCTCTTAATTTGACTTTGCATAGTTTCCTTAATTTTAGTCACTTTTTCTGTTAAATGCAAATAAAGCATCTATTTACTTAAAAACTCCTAACTTAAAAGTAGCTTATTTTTAGGGCTTCACTGCGAATTGTATTGCTAAAATTTACACACTAGTGTACACCATCTGAAAACGGAAAACATCATATATTATGTCCTGATAAAAACTTAAAATGTATAAAATAAAAGAACAATTATCACACAAATAAACTAGATTCGGGAATATGCAGAGAAATATCGTTAGTATCAATAGATAAAAAGAAATAGTTGAGTTATCGTATAATTATTTTGGTGGTTTTTGGTGTTATAAGTGAAAATTGGATTTCTATGCTTCTTTAGGGATTAATTTCAAAATAACTTTTTAGTTCAAGTAATTTAATAAAAAATCCTATTTTAACTGATAAATGCATAGTTTGCATTAGAATCCAGAAAAAGACTAATTTTTAAATGCAAAAATATATTACTAGTTTTGCATTTATATAACACAATTAATTCTATACATTTTGGATAAATAGATATCTTAAGAGTTGAATATTGGCTAATGGTTTGGCCTTCGCCGATATCGATTCATCGATAGTATGCCGAAGGATTCTTGAATCAGGTGGTTGAGCAATAAATTCAATCCAACACCTAACTTGCAATAAACACCTAGTGCATTCCAGGTATTGTATGCCAGAATTTGTATAAGGCCGAGAAATAACAGCCCTGGTCTGCACAAGAGTGAAATAACTTGTGCTAATCTTGTGTAAATAGAGATTATAGTAATCATAAGCCTTTTTTTTCTTCGATGGTTTTGAGCAGTATTCAACCAGGGAAAGAGCTAAGAAATCCAATATCTCAATCAAAAGATTTAGTTTTCCGAAACAGTTTTTTGGGGTCATTTTACATGTGGATAATTCAGTAACTTACTCAAACATTAAAAAAAATACTCAAACACATGTAAAATACTTCTTGATATCGCTTTGTCAGCCATTGCACCAATTACACAGAAAACATACTCCAGTTAACATGATCTTTTGCTTTAAATGTGCTAGATTAATCCGATAGCTACCAATGTAGTGACTCTCCATTTTTTATGCATCATTCGAGATGGGATGTTATTAAGAATTAAAACCCGAGATCCAAGAAAAAATTATTTTTACATGTCTAAGTTATATAATAATAGAAGGTGTAGTTATGCAATACAAATGTACAGTTGTATAACATACGTGATATCAGTGTATTTCTAGTATTCTAAAACGTATCATAAAACACAGTCTTCTAAAAATATAAATCGCTTTAAAACAATTGAATAATTAAGAATATCTAAAATAATTCTCAAGAAGTGTCCTTTTACTAATGGATAATTTGGCTTCTTAGTCAGACATTTAAAAAATACTTGAACAAAAGTAAATTGATGCCACTGCACCAATTAAACAGAAAAAACACTCCAGATAACACGATATTTCCCTTTAAATGTGCTAGATTAGTAAAATAGCTACCAATATAGTGCTCTACATTTTTTATGCGTCAAGCGAGAGGGGATGGTATTAACAATTAAAAACAGAGATTAAAGAAAAAGTTATTTTCAATGTCACAGTCACATAGTACTAAACAGCAGAGTTGGGGATACAAATATACATTTAAACAACATACGTGATATGAGAGTATTTCTTTTCTTGTATCTTAAAACTTATCATCAAACAAAGCCTTCTAAAAATATGAATCTCTTTAAGACAATTGAGTAATTCAGAATACATTGTGATTTAGTGCAGAAAAATAATTGTATCGTTAAGGCTTTTATAATACAATAATTTTATTAATAGTCGGTTTATTAAAAACGTTAAATATATTACAGATGTTAATTAATGTCGAAAACATCGAGTCATCTCTTTAATAGCTAAAAAGAATATTAATTATGCATATAACATTTACAAATTATGGATAAAATATAAAAAATTGGTCTTAATCACATTGTCTTTTAATTTCTTCAATTACTATGCTATAGTTTTTTGACAACACACACACACACAGAAATCGTTTGGTTCAACTGAGCATACTGTTGCCATCCAAAAGTTTTTATTATTCTCCGTTTACCGAATATTTAATTTTTTTCAAATTCGTTACTGTGGTAGAAATGGGATCAACGCATTATAAAAAAGAGAATTGTACCTTTCTGTCAAGAAAAAAATAGAAGTTTACTACGTGGAAAACTAGGAAGGAAATGGGTGGAAAAATGATACGTGATGTTCATGAAAAATGATAAATGATGTTCCTTCTATTTCAATTTGTTACTGCAACTAGAAATTTTTTACGAGGTATTGTTATATAATTCTGTTTAATTTCAGTACCTATAAATTCACCATTATAAATTTCATATTGCAGGAAAACTCTATCTTAAATTGTACACAAAGAAACAATTGTACTGTTCTTCAAATTAGTACTGTTTGAGTTATTCTAAAAATACGCTTATTTTCTTTTTAAACATATGTTGTAGGAATAATTTTCCAATCATATAAACAGATAAAGTAAATTACTGAGGAAGCAGAAATCAGTTAACTTTATTTTATTCAATTATAATAAACTGAAGATGGATATCGAATAGAGGATACTAAAATTATCATAAGAAAAGTAGGATTCTCTTAAAAAATCATTGAGATCCTTTAGCTGTATAGATGCTACAAAGATATTTTATAGTAGGTTCACATTTAGTTAGATTCATCGTCAAATCCCCTTGTTTGTTGATATCTAGTGAATTTCTTTTCTGAATTCAGTAGATAGTTCACTAAATTGAGTTTCCATTAATTAAACACAGTGAAGTCAACTGAGCAAGGCTACAGACTCTGTTAATATAAATGTAAAAAATAAATAAATAAAAGATTTAATAATAAAAGTAGGTTTTAAATATGATCAAACTATAAAATAAAATTCTAAGGTATTGAAAGCAGAAAACTTCGTTCAAATATGAAAAAATTGAAAATAGATATCGAATGTCGACTGCAAAAAAGCATCTTAATAATAATAGGATTCATCTAAAAAATAATGAAACCCTTGTGCTTTATGCCTGATGCAAAGAGATTTTATATTAGGTTCAAATTTAGTTTGCTTTAGTCTCAAATCCCCTTATTTGGTGAAATCTAGTAAATTTTTTTTCTAAATTCAGTAGATAGATCACTAAATTGAGTTTCCATTAATTAAACACAGTGAAGTCAACTGAATTACGCTACAGACTCTGTTAATATAAATGTGAAAAAAATTAGAAGATTTACAACACATAGTAGGTTTTAAATATGATAAACAGATAAAATAAGATTCTGAAGTAGTGAAAGCAGAAAACGTCATTCAAATATAAAAAACTCAATATAGCTATCAAATGTCGGCTACAAAAAAATCTTTAAAATGTAGGATTCACCTAAAAAAGAAAAAGAAAAAAATTGAAACCCTTGTGCTTAATGCCTGATGAAAAAATATTTTGCATTAGGCTCATATTTAGTTTGCTTTATTCTCAAATCCCCTTGTTTGGTGATATCTAGTCAATTTCTTTTCTAAATTCAGTAGACAGTTCACTAAATTGAGTTTCCATTGTACATGTTTTTCAAGATGTTTGTAACGCTCATTGGTACAACAGCACAAATTCAAATATCTGTACAGAAAAGTGTTTGTTTTTAATCACTTCCGGGGCTGGACCCATGCTTGGAGACCCCCTCTCTAAGTTAATTATGTAAAAGTATCCTGTTCCTAATTTTATCTTGTAAATCATTTAACTTCACCTAACTAGGGATTCGTTCTAGTTTTGGTTTATTTTTAATCTTCTTTCGCTAGTTTTAACTTTTTTTTTCTTAATATTAACGGCAAGCATAATGATACCTTCTTCCAGGGTTTCGTTTAAGTTATTTAAACTATGGACTTTTTTTAAATGATAATTCACGACTATATTTTCTAAATTTTTCTTTAAACTTTTCTTTTTTTTTTTTTTTTTGTTCTACTGTTGCGGAGTGAACTGTTTCGTGGTAAACATTTGAAAGCCTAATCCTTAGGGAAGGCTGTTTGCCACCGAGGGTTAAAAAAAAAAAAAAATTGAGTTTTCCATTAATAAAACACAATTAAGTCAACTGAGCTAGGCTACAGACTCTGTTAATATAAATGTAAAATAAAAATAAATAAAAGATTTAAATAATAGAGTAGGTTTTAAATACAATCAGCATATAAAATAAAATTCTGAGGTAGTGAAAGCAGAAAACTTCGTTCAAATATAAAAAATTGAAAATAGATATCTAATGTCAGCTACATAAAATAATCTTAAGAAAAATAGGATGCATCTAAAAAAATAGTGAAACCTTTGTGCTTTATTCCTGCTGTAAAGATATTTTATATTAGGTTCAAATTTAGTTTGCTTTAGTTTGAAATATCTTTGCAGCAGGAATAAAACACAAGGGTTTCACTAATTTTTTTAGGGAAATCTTATTTTTTTTTAAGATTATTTTTTGTAGCCGACATTCTATATCTATTTTCAGTGTTTTATATTTGAATGAAATTTTCTGCTTTCACTACCTCAGAATTTTATTGTTTTGTGATATCTAGTGAATTTCTTTTCCTAAATCACCATTAACCCTTTGACAGTTTCACTTTTTTCCAGAATTCGGTCAAAAAATGTCACATTTTTATTGCATTTTTTTGTTCGTTTTACATTTTTAAGTAAAGATATGTTATTAAAATTAACATTTTTAAAAATATTTTTAAGCATTTATTACACCTTTTTTCTTTTCTATGAAAGCATCATAGGACTGAAGTTTACCTTTAGTCTCGTCGATATCCAAGTTAATTTTTGGAATTCCAGTGACTGCAAATCTAGGAGGCGGATCCGAAGGATTATCACAATTAATTTCAAAACATTGTTTTGCTTGACTGATTCCATCTGTACTAGTATTAGAGTCACTACTATCAAGATCATCTAGTAAACTTTCACTACTATTTATTTACAGATAATTCAGTTTCTGATTCCGAGTCACAGTTCGAATCACAAGAAATTAGCTCCATACGCTCTGAATTATCCACGATTTAACAGTAAAAATATATTATTAAACTCTTACATCAATAAAATTATCAGCCGGTTAGAAAAATATAACCAGAAAGCTATACACTGAAAGATAACAATTCGTCTTCTGATGCAAAACATCCCGCGCTTTTGAACCAATCAGAGTAGAAAATGCAATAAACTGCAAACTATCATTTACTGGACATCTATACGAATAATTTGTTACTAAAATTGGAAAAAATACGGGCGAAACAGAGCAAGCGAAATAGAAATCCGGTTGCCCGTAAGGCCCGAAAGCTGTGCCCGTACGGCGTACGGGCAAGACAGGGAAGGGGTTAATTACCCTTCGTTAAACCAAATGCCTCACCGGTGGGGAGTAAGCCGCACGTTGAGAAGCATTGATTTAAAGGAATTTTTTATAAAAACTTTAAAAATATTAGTTAGAAAAGCAATTTAAAATTTAAATCTAAGAACTGTGTAAAAAAACAAGAAAAGTGTGAAATGTTGTTATGGGGTAGTGAAAATTTTTATGGGAAAGAAGTAAATATTTAAATGGCATTTGAAGCCTGTTAAGTTTAAAATTCTACACTGGTACGAAGAGAACAGCATAAATTTTCCTGTAAAGAATATGTAATTTTAATTAATTTCTATTAAAAACAATTAATTTCATTAAACTAAACTATTTTTTTTCTGTTCTGGAATCCAGATATATAAAAGTTAGGCCTTTTAAAAATGAGTAAGACTTTTTTATATGTTATTATATAAAATTATGTTTAGAAAATAGATTTTTAATTGAATGATTCAATAAAAGAGTTTTTTCAGACACATCGTATTGTAGAGTTCATGAAAAAATTATTTTAACCTTTCAATTTTTCAATTAACCTTAACAATAATTCCTTTTTAAAAAATTCCCTCTGCTTTCTAATAATTTTTTTTTCGTTTTTTTTTATATTTAACTTCAAATCGTTCTTTTTTCCATCAGCACTAAAATGTATTTTTTCTTTAGAAAATTCAAATACAATTCATCTAATTTTCTTTACTAAATTGATCAATATTTTAACAGGCCAGATATATCAAGAACAAAGCCTTAATTCAGTTTTAACCTTTTTTATTGTTATTATTAAAAGGTTTTTCATTTCTGGCAATTAATAACAAAAAAGTTTATCAAATTTTTTCAGTTGTTCCATTCTTTGATTTCCGCTAAACATTTTTATAAAGTAATATCCAAAATTACAAAACACTCTTTAAATCAGTTTGATAAATTAGATATTTATAATTAATTTTTGAGGAAAGGTTTAGCTTTAAGAGAAAATGGGTATTTAAAAACGTAATTCAGTTCAATTTTTTTGATAATTAAATATTTAATCTCCCGCTGACAAAAACAGATATGTCGATAAATTTTAAGAAAGAAATTTCTTTTTTAATCCTCCAATTCTAAAGATGAAGATTTTTTTCATTAAAAGTACAACTTTTTTTTGCTTTAAATTCAAGGAAATATTTAGAAGTAAACAATAAGAGTTATTCAGAATTTTCTACTTGTTTTATTTGCTTGCGATTTGTTGGTTTTGAAAGTTTAATTACGAGACAAGCATGTGTAATTACACCTTGTAAAAGATCAATATAAGCATTCAGTCAGGAATAAATTTAAACCGTAAGCATTCGAAAACATATAAGTTAAAATGATTTAAACAAAAGATTGATAAAATCATTTACAATTATTCAAGATTAAAGTTTCCTCTCCGAAAACATAGTATTTTTGTTACATTTTTGAAATAAAACTAGTTACTTAAACCAGCGTTCTTTCAAAAATCTTTAACAATGTGTTTTTTGGGATAAACTAAAATAAGGTTAGGTTACACATTCGATCCTAATCAGAAAGCCGAAGTGATAGTCTATGAATTAACACCCCGACAGTCTCGCGGTTTTAGTATACCTAGAACAGACGTTAACGGTCATTTTGACCGGTCTTGCAAAAAAAATGTAAATTAAACTAAAATGATATTAAAAACAACTTTTCAGGAAAAAGGTTTAATGACAAATTATTAAAGAAACATACATGTTTAAACAGGAATTTCAAGAAAATTAAACATTTTACATTCTTTTATTCTTCATTGGCAATCTTGTAGACATTTTTTGTAACATTTAAATTTTGATTCAATGTACTTAGCAATGATATGATATTAAAGTAATTCTTTCATGTGAAGCTATTTTGCTAGAGTAGAACTCAACTTTTGCTTTCTTGAAGTTATATGGCACCTTTTTTACTGTGATTATTGTGCCCTCCCAACTCAGACTTTTGCTTTAAACTCTTTGAAATATTCAGTGTTGTAATGAAATTGTCATTCATTACATTCCTTCCACAATTATAAAAGGGTTCCATAAAATGATACACCGCGCATTCTCCAACTGTCACAGAAACAGGTCACATTTCTTCCTTTCCTAAGTATGGAAACCCATTCAGAACATGCTTTGTTGATAAATCAACGGCTATTCAAAATTTTATTCCAACTTTGTTGGGCTTTTGCGGCATATACTGAATAAATTTGCACCTTGCTTTCGTTGTAATAATTCTTCATCTATAATGACGGTTTCACTGTTTACTCTTCACAACGCATTGTACTTGTTATAGTCCCTGTGACTTCATTCCCATTTTGTTGCAAAACCATTTTGTAACAGATACACCGCGTTTTCTCCACCTGTCACAGAAACAGGTCACATTTCTTCCTTTCCTAAATATGGAAACCCATTCAGAACATTATTTGGTGATAAATCAACGGCTAACCAAAATTTTATTCCAACTTTGTTGGGCTTTTGCGGCATATACTGAATAAATTTGCATCTTGCTTCGTTGTAATAATTAT
>CM063500.1:89269073-89271573 GCA_032207245.1 Pardosa pseudoannulata
AATATATATATATATTATATATATATATATATATAATATAAATATATATAAATATATAAATATATATATATATATATAAAATATATATATATAAATATATATAATATATATATATTAAATATATATATATATATATATAAATTATATATATATATGTATGTATATATATATATATATATATAAATATAAAAATAATATATGTGTGTAAATATATGTATACACATATATATAAGCATATATATATATATATATATATATATATATATATAAATATATATATATATATTATATAATATAATATACAAGGTCTCTATATGTTTTATAAAAATATAACTCAGAAATAAAAAGGTTAAACACATAGCCATTTAATATGATTCGAAGTAATCTCCATCAGCCATAATGCACGTCTTTTCTCGGCTGTACAAATTTCGGAAAGAAGTTTTAAAGTCCTCTTTTGGAATGCTCTTTAATAGTGAAGTTACAGTTTTCTTGATGACTTCGACATCCTGAAATCTTGTTCAATTCAGCGAATTTTTCATCTTAGGAAACATGAAAAGGTCTGCGAGTGCTAGGCCTCGAGAGTATGGTGGATGCTGTATCTCAACGACACCATACTGGACTAAGAATAGCTTCACAAGCAACACAATGTGTGGGCGGGCATTGTCATGTAACAGCAGCCAACTTCCATTTTGTTGAAAATGAGGCTCACTCTACGAAAATTCGTTTTTGAAGTCGGTCAAGAACTTCGGCGTAGAACTGTCCATTGAGAGTGATGTTACGGGGAAGAAACTCATGATGAATGATTCCATCGCATTCGAAGAAAGCGATTAACATGACCTTCATTTTTGACTTTTGAAATCGAAATTTTCTGCCATGGTGAACTTGGAGACTCCCATTCCAAGCTTTGACGCTTTGTATCAGGGTCATATTGATGACACCAAGTCACACTCGTCTCCCGTGACTATTCTATCCAGGAAAGCAGGGTCATCATCAGCGCTGTCGATAAGTCGTTAAGGTCTAATTTAGATCTCAAAATTTTAATTTTCGTAATTTAATTAAAATTTTAACTACTTTTGATGATATCTCTAATTATACTTACGTTATAAATATAATGCACAGTTAAAAATATTTTTTATCTTTTAATTTTCTTCAAATATTGAGTAATATTGTATAACTTAAGAAACTATCTAAATGATTGGTTTGTTGATATTTTCACGTTTTAAGTATATTCAACTCAGATTTGACGTCATTATCACTAGCGTTTCTTACAGCGGTTTGAAAGCGGAACTTTAAATCTAATCACCTTCTAAATAACTTTGTAAATAAGAGAAAGAAGAGAGCTTTAGATGTCAATATGTTTACTTAAATTGTAGATGAAATTAACCCGCAGTGTGGAGAAAATAAATATTTACTGCAGGAAATAACAGAATTCGAAAGGTTAAGAAGATTATGACAAATTTATATTAATTCTGAATACTGACTATAAATAAAATACTGAATAGAAAATAAATATTGTTTACATAGTGATTATATTTTGTAATAATCAAATATTTGTGATACATTTACATATGTGTATACAAATTTCTTAAAATATATTTTCTTGCGTACTTTTAAATACATGGCAGTAAAAATTTAAACGCTTAGAATAATAATAAAAACAATAGAGAAGAAGACAACTGATAATAATTTTTGGTTGGATCTAATTTAATGTTTTGTTCATATACCATTTTACATGTCTAAAGTTCATTTTCCTCTAAAACTCAGATCTATAATAAATCGTGCTTATAAACTTTTGTGAAGGGACTAAAATAGTTAGAAACAAGCCTTAAAAATTATTTTTATTGTGAAGGATCACACTAACGTTTTACACGTTTCAAACATTTTAAATATACTAATATCTTCGTAAGAATTGCAAGCTGTTTTTTTAATTCCTCAATTACAAAGAAATAATCTCACGTTTTTAGTTTGATCTAATTTAAAGTTTTGTTCATATGCCATTTGCATGGCTAAAGTTCATTTTCCTCTAAAACTCAGATCTATAATAAATCATGCTTATAAACTTTTATGAAGTGACTAAAATAGTTAGAAACAAGCCTTAAAAATTATTTTTATTGTGAAGGATCACAGTAACGTTTTACACGTTTCAAACCTTTTAAATATACTGATATCTTCGTAAGAATTGCAAGCTGTTTTTTTTAATTCCTCAATTACAAAGAAATAATGTCATATCTATAGTAAATCATGTTTATAAACTTTTGAGAAGGGATTAAAATAGTTAAAAACAAGCCTTAAAAACTATTTTTATTGTGAAGGGTCACAATAACGTTTTACACGTTTCAAATGTGTTAAATATACTAATATTTTCGTAAGTATTTCTAGCTGTTTTTTTTAATTCCTCAATTACAAAGAAATAATCTCATATCTATAGTAAATCATGTTTATAAACTTTTGAGAAGGGATTAAAATAGTTAGAAACAAGCCTTAAAAACTATTTTTATTG
>CM063500.1:89281573-89296573 GCA_032207245.1 Pardosa pseudoannulata
ATTTTGTAACAGGACAGTACTTCATTCTATGTGAAAATCCATTGACAAATATACTTGCGATCTTTTATAATTTATTAATATAGTTAATAGTCATTTTGACCAGACCTTATTTGTAAAATGCCAAAAAATTACAGATAATTATAGCTTTAAATGTTTCATTTTTGATACATAAAGGATGAAAATTTTATTAGAGATAGAGTTCTGTATACTTCAAGCATATATGTAATAAATATGAGATGACATCAGAGGCTGTAGTATGCTTAAAGAGCTCTATTACAGATTTCAAATCTCTCAATTAATTTCATATAACGCTATTTGCAAATTAAATATTTTATTTCGAAAATTTTAATAAAATGTCACACAGCACTGTTCAGAACAAATTTGTGTATTATACAGTGTATTAAACACTGTATTTCCCAAATGAACCTGAATTTTATTAATTTAAGATATAAACAAAATATCGTTTTCATATATATACTCAACTTCCACTATGTCTAACTTTTTATTCCATTCTTGTGTACTTAGAGATTTATTGAAGACTGTCTCCGGAAATTCTAAAATCGATATATAAATCCAGCGTGCTTTTATAAGCCTGCTTACAACTTCCTACGTTATATCAAAGCGATGAGTTTACAAATTCTGCTTTTCGCAACAAAGCTTATTGTTATTTATTTTATTACTATACATAAAGTTTTTAAATGAACCTCTTGGGTAAAGGTTATACTTCAATCTACACCATTTAAATTTCATAGTTTTGTCAGAAAATCGAATAAATTTTGCTTCCAGAAAGTTTTTGTAACTATTGTAATTTTAGCCGTAGTATTATTTAATTATTTATCATGATTCTTCTAATAATGATAATCGTTTATAATCTTCTGTTTTCAATAGTGATCTTGGTTTAAAACATATTTTAATCATTTTAGTTACTTTAATGGGGATTTTTAAATACAATAATATTTTTTCAAATTTAATCAATTATACGAGTACATTCCTAAGAAGTGTCATCATCATCAAATTTTATATCGATATTTTTAAATCAGACTGAAGATATTAATAATAGCATTTTTAAACATTACACATATTAATAATGGTTTTTAATAGTATTTATTGTTTTAGTCCGGATATTTTTATTCATAATCTAAATGAAGTAATTTTTAATCATGATTATAATTTTCATAATAATATCTAACATCGTGATTTTAGCCGTAAGGTTTTTTAATTATTTATCACGATTTTTCTAATAAGGATAATCATTTATAATCTGTTTTCAATAGTGATCATAGTTTAAAACATATTTTACTCGTTATAATTATTTTAATTATGCAATTTTTTAGTACAATCGTATTTTTTCTTAATTAATCAATTTTACGAGTACATTCCTAATAATAAGTGTCATCATTATCAAATTTTGATATTGATATTTTTAATCAGACTCACGATTTTAATAAAATCATTCTTAAACATTATACATATTAATAATATATGTATATATATATATATATATATATATATATATATATATATATATATATATATATATATATATATATACTCATGTCCATAAATTGAGGATAATGAAGTTCAGGCAATGAAAGAGACAAAAGCAAAACAAATTTGACTTATTTTTAAAGTCTATTTATTAAACAAAAGGTAAAGAGCAAAAAAGATGCTATATGTTTGACATAATTAATAAAAATTGCGATTTTTACTCCCTGGAGCAAATTAAAAAAAAAACCTATTTACAGAAAACAGTATAACATGGTTAGTATAATGGTTAATACGGAGTATGTCTCCCGGACGATGCAATACAAGCGTTACAACGCCTACGCATGCTGAGTATCAGATTATCAATCTGATCTTGGGGAAAATTACACCACTCATCAAGCAATGCCCTCCGAAGTTCCGATAGACAGTTGGGAGGGGGTTGACGGGCTGCAATTCGTCGGCCAAGCATGTCCCACACATGCTCTATTGGATTCAAGTCCGGTGAGTATGCTAGCCAATCCATACGGGTGATATCCTCCGATTGAAGGCATTCGTCTACAATGTTTGCACGGTGAGGTCGGGCGTTGTCATTCATATACAGAAATTCAGGACCCATGGCACCCCGAAACAAACGTACATGTTATTCGAGAATGACATCCCGATATATGTGGCCTGTCATCGTTACACTCTGAACATGCAGGTCAGTTCTGGAACCAAGAGTAATTCCTCCCCAAACGAGCCATTCTGCACCACCGTAACGGTGTCGTTCAATTTTGTTCTCTTGGTGGTAACGGGTAAATGGCGCTCTCCATATGAAAGTCCGGCGAGAATCAGAATGTAAACTGAACCTGGACTCGTCAGAAAACATCACACAAGACCACTGTTGCGGTGTCCACAATGCATGCTCTCTAGCTTAGCATAATCGCAGGCGACAGTCAGTTGCGGTAAGGGGAACACATCTGACAGGCCTACGAGCATATAGACCAATGTTCCCTAAGCGTCTGTACACGGTCTGCCTTGAAACTGTCGTACCGTTAGCTGAAGAGAGCTGACGAAACATGTCTGATGCTGTACTCTGTCTGTTTCTTTTGGCAGTAACTGCCAAATACCGGTCATCATTCAGCGTAGTAATTCTTGGGCGACCTGTGCTGTAACATCTACTCACATTACCATCATGTTTGAATCGTTGCCAAAGCCTGGAGATGACACTCTGGGCGATTCCAAGTTCCTCGGATACTTCCAGCTGGGTACGTCCACATTCCAGTCGTCCGATAATTCTACCACTTAAAAAATCATCCAAATGCTTCCTTTGTGCCATAACTATGCGGTTATTGCACTGAAAAGCTTTTAAAGCGCTTGTGAACAATTTTACTTCTTTGCTACCATTCCTTATATACCCCTTTCATACACTCTCGTCATTGTGACGTACTATCCGCGCCATCTGGTGGTTTCCTGCAATTTGCATATTCTTCTTCAAGATGTGTGTGATATTTCTACAGGTGAAATCTTTATTTTAGAGCTCAATTTCTGTGTGATTCTGAATTATCCTTAATTTATGGACATGAGTGTATATGTATATATATGTATGTATATATGTATATGTATATTATATATATATATTTATATTATAATAGTATTTATTATTTTAGTCAGGATATTTTTAATCATAATCAAAATGAAGTATTTTTTTAAATCGTGATTATAATTCTCATAATAACATCTAAAACATGATTACAAATTTTATTCAATCATTAGAAGAAGCATTTAATTTTTATTTAGATTTATTTATACTTATAAAGTAATACTTCAAATCTGCACCTTTTAAATTTTAGAGTTTTGTTAGAAAATTGAAAAAAAATTGGTTCTAGAAAGTGTACTATCACTGTAATTTTATCCGTATTATTATTTAACTATTTATCATGATTCTTCTAATAATGATAACCATTTATAATCTTCCTACAAATAGTGGCCATGGTTTAAAACATATTTTAATCGTTATAGTTACTTTAATTGTGTGATCTTTAAATACTATCGTATTTTTTCATTATTAATCATTTATGCGAGTACATTCCTAAAAATAGGTGTCATTATCATCAAATTTTTATATCGATATTTTTAAATCAGACTTAATATTTTAATAATAGCATTTTTACGCATTATACACATTAAAAATGTTTATATTAGTATTTATTGTTTTAGTTAGGATATTTTTAATCATAATCTAAATAAAGTATTTTTTTAAACCATGATTATAATTTTCATAATAACATCTCATATCGTGATTTTAGCCGTAATATTATTTAATTATTTATCATGTTTCTACTAATAATGATAATCATTTATAATCTTCTATTTTCAATATTGATATTCATTTAAAACATATTTTAATCTATATAGTTACTTTATGTGATTTTTAATTGCTATCGTATTCTTTTCCTTTTTAATCATTTATACCAGTACATTGATAATGATAAATGTAATCATCATCCGATGTCGTTATTTTTAATCATACTCAAGTTTTTAATAATAGTATTTTTAAACATTATATGTATTAATAATTGTTTGTATTAGTATTTATTATTTTAGTCACTATATTTTTAATAATAATCTAACTAAATTAATTTTTTAAATTGTAATTATAATTTTATTAATAACATCTAATAGATAATTTCAAACATTAGTCAATCATTAGAAGAAGCATTTAATTTCTATTTAGATATATTTAAACTGCAATTTCTATTTAATGTTAAATACTATTATAACGGTACATATAGATTCTAAAGCTAAAGATTTTTAATAGAAAAATCCAAATTTATGGTAAAATCTTGCTTTGGACGAGAACAAATCTTGTAAAGAAAAGAAAAGATTTTTCAGACAACTATTTTTATAACCATTAACAGTTTAAACGCGAATTAAATATTATATTTTACAAAGTAAAAAAAGTAAAAAATTGAATAATATATTCATAAATAAACAATTAAAATGATTTTATGCAAGATTGGTTAAAGATTGGTAATCTACGATAATAAATTAAAAAGGACATAACAGGTTGAAAATACTATTTAGTATGAAGATTCGTATCAAACATTTACATACATGTAATACATTATAATTTTAACATAAATGTATTATATATATATATATATATATATATATATATATATATATATATATATATATATATATATATATATATATATATATATATATATATATATATATATATATATATATATATATATATATATATATATATATATATATATATATATATATATATATATATATATATATATATATATATATATATATATATATATATATATATATATATATATATATATATATATATATATATATATATATATATATATATATATATATATATATATATATATATATATATATATATATATATATATATATATATATATATATATATATATATATATATATATATATATATATATATATATATATATACATATATACATATATATATATATATATATATATACATATATACATATATATATATACATATATATATATATATATATATATATATTATATATATATATATATATATATATATATATATATATATATATATATATATTATATATATATATTTAAGTTTTAAACAGGCAGAGAAAGGGATTTGAAAGAAAATTAAAATACATATTCTGAAAACGAAAAAAATATTAAATTAAATTTCGTTTTCTAACTTTCATTTCTGAATTCACCTCACATTCTCATAAAATCCCTCCATAAAACTGTAAAAACTTTCGACAGAACTGCTTTTTAAACTACCAATAAAAGCATAAAATATATTTTATACTTATTTTTATGGGAGCGAAAATTTTATTTTTTTAAATTAAAACCCTGTATTACTCAATTTCGTCTCTCCACAGTAAAAATAAATATTTAAACTAAAAATTTGGAATGATATTTTAAATTCTGCTATAAAAATTCAATATCAAAAATACATAGGCAGAAGCTGAAGGAGCTTTAATTTTTCATTCCACATTCTATTAGTTTTTTTTCTAACACATCTAGCAATACAGCTAATATATGCCTTTATTCCGATACGATGTTACAAAGCTGTTACCCATTTAGCACCACCCGCAGGGGCACGTGTAGCTTAAGGTATGCTACTGATGCGAGAACTTATAGATGACATTCAATAAATATAATTTCTGAAAAAAAAATATATAATACCTTTTTTGCTTACTTTTTAAATACGTACTTAATCCCGACTCACTAAAAATTTCAAAATTTGAAAAATGACTCGGGACTATGAAGTAGCTTGGCCACCCCTGTTATATACAAACCGACAACCTCCCTCCCTCTCTCTCTCTCTCTCTTTCTCTCACTAACACACACACGCATATATATGTATGTATATCATATATATATATATATATATACATATATATATATATATATATATATATATATATATATATATATACATATATATATTATATATATATATTCATAAATATATATATATGTATGTATATCATATATATATATATATATATACATATAGAATTGCATCTGTATGAATTTATTTTATATTTTATCCTTCTTAGTACAAGGAATATTTCTCCTCTCCAACCCTTTATAAAATATTAATTTATATAATTCTGTTTTCAATATTCTTATATTACTTCAAAGATATCAAGTTACTTGATTAATTTTCACACTTATCTATAATCGTGAAAAAATCAACCAATTTCCATTAATAAATTCCATGCACCGTTTCCGAAAAAAAAATGCCTGGCGAAAGAATGAAAATCTCGAATTGACAAATGAGAGTATACTGGCATTTTACTCTCAAATATAAATAAAAAACCACGCATAATAAGGAATTTCGTCTTTCGACAATGACTAGAAACGAGAAATATATTTTGCCGAAAACCTAATTAGTGCTCATCACGTAAAATTAGATTTAAATGTGTCAAGATATTTAATAAAGTATATTTCAAATAACTCGACAAACGCTGATTTCAAATGCAGGATTCTCTCAAATCAACTACAATCCTTTTCAACTTTGATATGAAAAATTTACTTGAAAGTATTTTTCATTCCAGAACTATTTATTAAATATATATATATATATATATATATATATATATATATATATATATATATATATATATATATATATATATATATATATATATATATATATATATATATATATATATATATATATATATATATATATATATATATATATATATATATATATATATATATATATATATATATATATATATATAGTATATATTATATATATATATATATATATATATATATATATATATATATATATATATATATATATATATATGTGTGTGTGTGTGTGTGTGTGTGTGTGTGTATATATGTATATATATATATATATATATATATATATATATATATATATATATATATATGTCAGTTAGCAGCTGTATGTGTATACATACACTCGCATGCACGCACACATATATACTAGGCTATTCGATAGACGTTGTCCTGTATTCACGCTATAAATACAAAATTGTATAATGTTCTTCAATAAATTATAAATCTTACCGATTGGGTGGAAAAGTAAGGAAAATTTTATTTTAAAAATACTTCACTCTACCACGCGTATAGTCATCACAAAGGTAATTAGATTAAATTAAAATTCCCTCGTCGCCTGTACAGATTTTCAATTTTGGAATTCCTCGTACTGAAGCCCGTTGAGCTGACTTCAGCTCCACAGATACATCGGCCGTGAAGGGTTTCAAGTGGCATTATAATATTATACGCGCAATTCTTGATTTTTAATAAAAAAATTTATTTTCTATCGGTTCCAATTGGGAATCTAAACCACTTTCTTATCAACTTAATTGCTCAAAATTTTATCAAAATCAGTCCAGATGTTTAGGAATAGTTCTATTACAAACAGAAAGAAGAATTACACACACACACACACACACATATATATATATATGTATATATGTATATATATATATATATATATATATATATATATATATATATATATATATATATATATATATATATATATATAAATATATATATATATATTATATATATATATATATATATATATATATATATATATATATGTATATATATATATATATATATATATATATATATATATATATATATATATATGTATATATATATATGTATATATATATGTATATATATATATATATATATATATATATATATATATATTATATATATATATATGTATGTATATATATATATATATATATATATATATATATATATATATATATTTATATATATATATATATATATATATATATATATATATATACATATACATATATATCTATATATATGTATGTATATATATATATATGTATATATATATGTATATATTTATATGTATATATAATATATATATACACATATATACACTTGCACACACACACACATACATATATATAAAGGAAGGGGTAAAACAAACAGGCAGATAAGAAGATAAAAAGACGGAAAGATAACACCAGCATACAACTCTTAAAAGAAATTATTTTTCATAGCTGTTTGGAAGAAAAATAACAAAGAGATTATTTTTTCTATCACTTTTGATTGCGATATCATATTACACTGAAGTATATAATAGTAAATTATACTATATCATTAGCATACTATACCATATCCACATATATATACACATATACTTTACCATACCATATTAGTTTACTATACTATAATATACCATTGTAATATACCATATAAAATTAAAACCTTTATACTATATAATACTATATAATAGTGTATCATTAACCAGGCCTGAACAGTATTATTTTTTAAAAATATATGTAATGATATGTTACAGATTCTCTATTTTCTCTATATTAAAGAGCATTCATGCATGAGATTAGTTTTAAGGTTGCTTACTTAAGCTAAAATATTCTGTATTATACGAAGTATGTAAAATAAAATTGCCGTTAAATCACGATCAATAATTTTAGGTAAATTCCCGGGAAAATTTTCTAAAACATACTTGAATAGTCTTTCATTCTAATAAGATATATCAAAATACTCTTAAACGTAAAAAGAAACATTATTTCGGGTCAAAAGTTTTAAGGTTAAGAATATGCCTATATTTTTGAGGCTGTTAGCAAAATTTATTAATTCAAAATTTAAGTTTCATAGCTTGAGAGTATTAGAGGCTTCAAAAGAAGAAAAAAATACTGAAGTAAAGGATAATACCAACACTAACACATATTTTACTTTCCATTAAACTTACCAAAAAATCTTCCTCCCCAAAAAATACACACTTCAAAATAACCTTTTGTTATCAGTTATATGTGCTGTAATTTCTAAATTCTGGCTATTCATCGTTTCCCATATTCCTCATTTACTCTCCCTTCTCTGCCAACAACTTATAATATAATTTGCTTTTCAGGATTTTTAAATAGATCAATAATGTCTAATTTCTTCATGTATTTCAGGAAATTAGTTAACAGGATTATAAGGTCTTAGCCTGTCAATCCTAAGTTTCTTTCAGTTACTACGAGTAGCAGCGATCAAGAAAATAAATAACTAAAAGGGGGAAAAGGAAAGATAAGGAGGTATTCGGGGGTTTATGACCCTAAAACTAGAGGAGAGAGAGTTTAGGAATAGAAAAATATGATAAAAAATAAACACTTTAAAATAGTCTTTTATTTTCAGTTATATGTGTTGCTGAAATCACTAAATTTTGGTTATTCATTGTTTCCTATGTTCCTCATTTACCCTCCCTTCTCTGCCAAGAACTTACAATTGAACTTACAATTTTCTTTTCAGCATTTTTAAATAGATCAATAATGTCTAATTTCTTCATGGTTTTCAGGAAATTAGTTAACAGGATTCTAATAGCATAGCTCGTCAATCCTAAGTTTCTTTCAGTTAGCACGAGTAGCAGTGAGCAATAAAATAAACAACTAAAAGACGGAAAAGAAAAGATAATGGTTCGTGGATTCACACAAACTAGAGAAGAGAGAGTTTAGGAATAGAAAAACGTGATATTTTTGTAGCCGGAGACATTCGTTCATGTGGGAGAATCGTATGAAAATGAGTGGGTTTTCTTTATCAATGAGATCCTGCTGATCGCAGAATAGCCAATGAGAAACGAGAATGCTGACCAATGAGAAATTTTCTAGTGGAACATAAGAGTGTGGGAATTTGCCATTTTTCGCAAGTTATCTAATTTCTATACTTCAATTGCACCTAATAAAATAAATACAAAATAATTTTAACCGAAATTCAAATAAGTTGGGGTTTCAGGACAGATAGACATACAGATGTGAGCAGATTTTAATATGGGAAAGATTTGCATTTCCTAACTCCTTAAATTAAAACTCCTAAATATCCCAATTAATTTATTATTTTCACTAGTGGCATGAATATTGTGTAGAAAATTTTTATTTCTGTGGCAACATTTGTTAAACAGTTTTTTTCCCAAAAAAATGAGTTCTTTATGGAAAGTTTATTTATAATATTCAATGATAACATGCATATGACCGTTAGAGTCAGCAATGGTTTGCCTAAAATTTGTGGTGTCATTTTTGTCTAAGTATTATCTTAGTTTAAATATGACCTATACCTACGTATTCTAGGACTGATCAGTATTAAACTTAATCTCTATTTTCATTTTGTTATTTTTTGCTTATTAAATTCATTATAAACCATATAAAATTTAAAGCACACCATTTAAAAACCTTTAAAAAGCAATAGTAATGAAAAATATGATAAAATATCTTGGAATTGAAATTTATTTTGAAGCAAAATGTAACAGTAAATTCATATTTCTATAACAATATATTTTCCATGTTGAAGAACACGGTGAAAATTTCATTTCTGATTAAATTTTGTGTATAAAAAGAATCATTCAAACTTTTAATCATCCACAGATCTTTGAGTTCTTGGCAGTATTTTAATTTTACTTGTTTATGACAAATTAACAAACTACACTTACAATCTTGAATATCATTGATATTCAAGATTGTAAGATTGATATTCAAGATATCATTTTTCATCACTTACAATCTTGATTATCATAGGACTACAACATAATTATGAATATCAATGACAGTAAAAAATGCATTTCCAATATGAAATTTTCATCCTAAATAACGTGAATTTTTGCTAATTAGAGTGGAATGTAACGGTAGACTAATGCAAATTAAATCCTACAAAGACTACTCCTGTATTATATTTATAACATAATAAATTAAAAAGAAGTCGTATTTCTATCTACTTCTTAATTTAGAATATAGAGTCGCTCTTAAAACTCTATGATACACTAAAAACATAGAACAACATGTACACTTAAAACTGGAAATTCACTTTACTTCTTTCTAAAAGTAGCATGAATGATCGTACACGTGTTAAACTACACGTCGATATACACATATATCTATCTATTTATCTCTCTCTCTCTCTCTCTCTCTCTCTCTCTGTATATATATATATATATATATATATATATATATATATATATATATATATATGTGTATATATATGTGTATATATGTATATATATATGTATATATATATATATGTATATATATATATATGTATATATATGTATATATATATATATATATATGTATATATATATATATATATATATATATATATATATATATATATATATATATATATATATATATATATATATATATATATATATATATATATATATATATATATATATATATATATATATATATATATATATATATGTATATATATATATATATATATATATATATGTATATATATATATGTATATATATATATATATATATATATATGTATATATATATATATGTATGTATGTATATATATGTATATATATATATATATATATATATATATATATATATATATATATATTATATATATATATATATATATATGTATATATATATATATATATATATATATATATATTATATATATACATATATATATATATATATATATATATATATATATATATATATATATATATATATATATATATATATATATATATATATATATATATATATATATATATATATATATATATATATATATATATATATATATATATATATATATATATATATAGTCTTGAAAAGCATTGTTAATAACCATCTTCTCACTTTTCAGGCCACAAAAGTTTTGAACTAAGCTTTAATGCCATGGAAAAATATAAGTATATTTCACTCTTTGGAGGTCAGTTACTCAGAGACATTAAAAACAAAATGAATTTGGTTTGTATTCATAAATGAAGGGGATTGTGAAATGAAGGGAAACTGAGATATATTATATTATGAAAATATATTTAATGACAAATGAATTTGATTTTTATTCATTATCCTATATGAAAATTAAAAGCAAATTTTTATATATTATTGATACAAAACTAATTACATTTTCCAAACATCATGTGTTGTAAGAGAGAATGGAAGAAAGAGTTTCCAGATGAAAAAACTAATATAATTAACAACAGCGTAATCCTAATCTACGTAAATTTTAGGAAAAGACAAGAAAGGATTTTTATTTCCATTTAGTTACAATCCCGTAATATTTGTAAATACCGTAGATTATACGATAGTTATACTAATACGTTTAACAGGGGAAATGACAGGACATCAATCATTTTTGTTAATTAAGAGCACTTTATGAAGTAGATAATAATGGGCGCTAAATTTCAAGCGCAGACTAGTTAAAACGTTAAAGAGATCTAATTAAATGTCCGCGACCTAGTATCCTTTGTAAAGACATCAACTTTCGCAAATTGCTTGATTGTTAAATAGCTTATATACACAAATTGTGTATGTTTCATGTTCCTATACAAATAAATGTGTAAATTCATACACACACATATACATATATTGAAATGGGATTGTGTTTGTCCCTATATAAAGATTGATATTTTTGTTTAACACCTATTATCTGTCCCTTGGCGTACACTATATAAATATATTAACTTAAAAATTTCTGCCGGGTTATATATTTATATACAAGTTGAAATCAATATATTTAGATACTTTATTTTCTACATTAACAAATAAACAGATCTTCATAATAATGTCCTTCTGCAAGTACACATTTCTATTAGCATTGAGAGATTTTCTGAAATATAATCCTGGAATAGTCATGGAAACCATTCCGTGAAGCTGTCTTAAATCAATATTAACCAATACACTTGCAATTACAAAGTAATCTAAACACAATAATCTTAATAGTAATATCCTTCTGTAACCCTACACTTCTTCTAGCGTTGATAGAGCTTCTGGAAACAGTCCTGGAAACCATTCCCTGAAGATGTCATAAAGCAACATAAACCAATAGACTTATAATTTCAAATTAATTTGAACACAATAATCTACATAATAATATCCTTCTGGAACCATACACTTCTACCAGCGTTGATAGAGCTTCTGGAAATAGTCTTGGAAACCATTCCGTGAAGCTGTCATAAAGGAACATTAACCAATAGACTTGCACTTAGAAAGTAATCTAAACACAATAATCATTATAGTAATATACTTATGTAACCATAAACTCCTACCACTGTTGATAGAACTTCTGGAAACAGTCCTGGAAACCATTAAATAAAGCTGCCATACAGCAACATTAAACACATAATTATTCATAGTAATATCCTTCTGAAAGCATATACTCCTACCAGCTTGATATAGCTTCTGGAAACAGTCCTGGAAATCTTCCGTAAATCTGTCATAAATCAACATTAACCAAATAGATTTCCAATTTCAAAGTAATCTAAACTCAATAATCTACATAGTAATATCCTTCTGGAAACATACACTTCTACCCGCGTTGCTAGAGCTTCTGGAAACAGTCTTCGAAACCATTCCGTGAAGCTGTTATAAAGCAACATTAACCAATAGACTTACAATTTCAAATTAATCTGGACACAATAATCTACATAATAATATCCTTCTGGACCCATACACTTCCACCAGCGTTGATAGAGCTTCTGGAAACAGTCTTGGAAACCATTCCATGAAGCTGCCATAAAGCAACATTAAACGCATAATTATTCATAGTAATATCCTTCTGAAACCATACACTCCTTCCAGCGTTGATAGAGCTTCTGCAAACAGTCTTGGAAACCATTCCGCGAAGCTATCATTAAGGAACATTAACCAATAGACTTGCAATTGAAAAGTAATCTAAACACAATAATCGTTATAGTAATATCCTTCTGTAACCATACACTCCTAATAGAGTTTATAGAACTTCTGTAAACAGTCCGGTAAACTATTCCATAAAGCTGTTATAAAGCAACATTAAACACATAATTATTCACAGTAATATCCTTCTGAAACCATACACTCCTTCCAGCGTTAATATAGCTTCTGCAAACAATATTGGAAACCATTCGGTGAATCTATCATTAAGGAACATTAACCAATAGACTTGCAATTGAAAAGTAATCTAAACACAATAATCGTTATAGTAATATCCTTCTGTAACCATACACTCCTACCAGAGTTTATAGAACTTCTGGAAACAGTCCGGTAAACTATTCCATAAAGCTGTTATAAAGCAACATTAAACACATAATTATTCACAGTAATATCCTTCTGAAACCATACACTCCTACCTTGTTAATATAGCTTCTGGAAACAATATTGGAAACCTTCGGTGAATCTGTCATAAAGCAACATTAACCAAATAGACTTCCAGTTTCAAAGTAATCTAAACACAATAATCTTCATAGTAATAATCTTCTGCAACCATACACTTCTTCCATCTTTGATAGAGCTGCTAAAAACAGTCCTGGAAACAATTCCATAAAGTTGTCATACAGCAATCCTTTTAGACCGCTTTAACCTTCCGGTTCATGTATAACAGTATCTATTTCATTGTTAAACAGGCTGTACCATATGATAAATTTAAAGCTGAACATCTGTTTGCCTCCACATGCTTGTTGAGGCAATCTCAATGTTTCTGCTGCACTACATCTTACACACACACACACACACACACACACACATATATATATATATATATATATATATATATATATATATATATATATATATATATATATATATATATATATATATATATATATATATATATAATATATATATATATATATATATATATATATATATATATATATATATATATATATATATATATATATATATATATATATATATATATATATATATATATATATATATATATATATATATATATATATATATATATATATATATATATATATATATATATATATATATATATATATATATATATATATATATATATATATATATATATATGTATATATATATATATATATATATATATATATATATATATATATATATATATATATATATATATATATATATATATATATATATATATATATATATATATATTATATATATATATATATATATATATATATATATATATATATATATATATATATATATATATATATAT
>CM063500.1:89304073-89306573 GCA_032207245.1 Pardosa pseudoannulata
ATCAAATTTCAGTTTTAATCTTGTCGTGATTTCTTTATCCGGAGTCTGTTTGAGTTTCGTTTGCCTAGAGTTACGTATCTGGAGCGCAAAATCCATCTCCCTCTTATGTTAAAACAGAAATAAAGAAATTCAAAATGTGTAACACATTTTAACGAAACTTTTGTCAATAAGTTTCTCTTTCTGCTATTGTTTCTTTCGAAATATATTTTTAAGTTCTTACTATTTTTATGTGCCAGTAAAAATTGAATTTATCGGAAACAATTATGTTACATGGAAAACTTTTTGTTGGAATTTTAAACTATCATAAATGTATTTAAAATCTTAGAAGTAATGGATAATTATTAGGAAAAATTAGTATAAAGAAAATACATGTTTAAAAAACACGAAATCAATTTGTGAAAAGTCCCTTTTCACTGTGCTTATTTTATTCAACTTAGTAAAATGCAGTTCAATAAAGCAGCTACAGTTTTGTCAACTTTAAAGGTTTTCAAGTGACATTTTAATATAAGTTGTCCTATAGAAATTTGAAATGTATTTAAAATCTTAAAATAAATAATAGATAATTATTATGAAACAATAGAATAAACAAAATAGATGTTTTAAAAATATACAAAATCCATCTGTAAAAAGTTCCTTTCTATTGATCTTATTTTATTTAACTTAGTAAAAAGCAGTTAAAAAAATAAGCTACAGTTTTGTAAATTTTAAAGATTTTCAAGTGACGTTTTAAGATAAGTTGTCCTATAGGAATTTGACATGTATTTAAAATCTTAGAAAATATAACGGATAATTGCTATGAAAAAAAAGAATACAGCAAATAGATGTTTTAAAAAATACAAAATCCATTTGCGAAAAGCTCCTTTTCAGTGAACTTATTTTATTCAACTTAGAATAAACCAGTTCAATAAATCCGCTACAGTTTTGTCAGTTTTAAAGATTTTCAAGTGACATTTTAATATAAGTTATTCTACAGAAATTTGACATGTATTTAAAATCTTAGAATAAATAATGGATAATTATTATGAAACAATAGAATACAGCAAATAGATGTTTTAAAAAAACACAAAATCAATTTGTAAAAAGTCTCTTTTAATTCATCTTATTTTATTCTACTTAGTAAAAGCAGTTCAATAAATCAGCTACAGTTTTGTCAATTTTTAATATTTTCAAGTGACATTTGAATATAAGTTGTCCTATAGAAATTCGACATGTAATTAAAATCTTAGAAAAAATAATTCATAATTATTATGAAACAATAGAATACAGCAAATAGATATATAAAAAAAATACAAAATCCATTTGTAAAAAGTCATTTTTCATTGATCTTATTTTATTCTACTTAGTAAAATGCAGTTCAACAAATCCGCTACAGTTTTGCCAATTTTAAAGATTTTCAAGTGACATTTTAATATAAATTGTCCTATAGAAATTTGACATGTATTTAAAATCTATAAATAATGGATAATTACTATGAAAAATAAATTACAGCAAATAGATATTTTAAAAAACACAAAATCCATTTGCGAAAAGCTCCTTTTCAATGTTCTTATTTTATTCAACTTGAAGTAAAGAGCAGTTCAACAAATCAGCTATAGTTTTGTCAATTTTAAAGATTTTCAGGTGACATTTTAATATAAGTTGATCTATAGAAATTTGACATGTATTTAAAATCTTACAAAAAATAATGGATAATTATTATGAAACAATAAAATATAGTAAATAGATGTTTTAAAAACACGTAATCAATTTGTAAAAAGTCCCTTTCTATTGATCTTATTTTATTCAACTTAATAAAGAGCAGTTTAAAAAATTCGCTAATGTTTTGTCAATTGTAAAGATTTTCAAGGGACGTTTTAATATAAGTTGTCCTACAGAAATTTTTCATTCGTTTAAAATCTTAGTATAATTAATGGAAGATTATTATGAAAAAATAGATAACAGCATATAGATGTTTTAAAAATTACAAAATCAATTTTTCAAAAGTTCCTTTTTAGTGTTCTTATTTTATTCAACTTAGTAAAGAGAAGTTCAACAAATCCACTACAGTTTTGTCGATTTTAAAGATTTTCAAGGGACATTTTAATATAAGTAGTCCTATAGAAATTTGACATGTATTTAAAATCTTAGATAAAATAATGGATAATTACTATGAAAAATAAATTACAGCAAATAGATTTTTAAAAACACAAAATCAATTTGTGAAAAGCTCCTTTTCAATGTTCTTATTTTATTCAACTTAGTAAAAAGCAGTTCAACAAATTAGCTACAGTTTTGTCAATTTTAAAGATTTTCAAGTAACATTTGAATATAAATTGTGCTATAGAAATTTGACAAAAAAAATCTTAGAAAATATACTGATCAAACATCTTAGAAAAAATACTGTATAAATACTATGAAAAAATAGAATACAGTAAATAGAGACTGCAAAAAACACAAAATCATTTTATAAACCATCCCTTTTCAGAGTTCTTATTTTATTCAACGTAGTAAAGAGAGTTCA
>CM063500.1:89314073-89321573 GCA_032207245.1 Pardosa pseudoannulata
GAAGTTAGAACAATTGTTGTTTTCATCCACGAACTGGATGTTACAATTCAAATGTGTATGTCAGCCATAGAATCCACTTTCCTCATTCAAATTTATGACAAAATTTTATCATCCACAGTGTATCATGCGAGTGATATTAATGTTCCTCATACTGATAGCAACTGCGAAATCATAAATGATTTCGGTAGACAGCTTCTAAATTTTATTACTGATAATCCTGAATTCATTCTCTATCATCCATATTATCTCACTCACTACAGCTTTGTTGTTATCTCTACCATTAACCTCCCATCAAAAACCTCCTATTTAATAGAAGTGTATGTGGAATGGTCATATCCTATATGAAAGTAAATCTCAGAAAATGGTATCTTCTTGACCATTCGTTTTGGAATGAGTCGTTTTCACATCCATATCACATTCAAATTTTCCATACTGACCGTTTCTGGGTTTAAATTTTTGTTTTCCCTGTGTTCCTCCGTTTTCACCTTCGATTCCGATTGTCTTGGGGAGATAAAAAATATGGCTGATCTTCCTATTCACTTTTTATTCTGGCGTTTCGTCTGGATGCGGTATGGTCACGTTTTTTCTAACAGTAATTCTCAGGAAATGGTGACTTCTTAACCAGTTATTTATGGAGTAGATCTTGTTTATATCCATGTCAACTTCAAGTTTCCCGCACTCGCCATATATAGTTTGCCGTTTTTGCTCTCCCCGTGTTTCTCAATTTTTCATCTTCAACGTTGTCTTGGCGCCGTAAAATATCTGGCTGATCTTCTTACTCACGCTTCATTCTGGATCTGGGTCTGGATGTGGTATGGTCACATTCTATCTGAAAGGGAATCTCAATAAATGGTAGCTTCTTGGCCTCTTTTTTGTGAAATGAGTTTTCCATGTTGATGTCACTTTCCAATTTCCCAACCTGACCATCCGGCGGTTGTCATTTTTGCTCTCTCCGTATGTTTCTCCGATTTTCTCTATAGAGCAAGTCTTGTCGCTTGATCTTCCCACTCACGCTTCGTCTTGGTTTCTTGGCGGGATTTTTCTATTGAACTCACCATGCGAGATGTTGAGGGGGCATCATTTAATCAAACATTTTTGAAAGGTATCTAGTTTTTTTCCGGAGGAGAAATTTATTCCTCGTTTTTAGCCTTTCTTTGTGCTTTTTTGTTTCGGATTTGCCGAAGAACTATGACATTGCCAGCAGATCATCATTGTCATAGAAAACAAAAAATAAAGTTCTAGTTCTTAATCTTTTTGTGAAGGGATGTTTCTCCATATTTGTGTATATAAAGATGGAAGTCTTAGGTTCAGTGTTTTTACCTCATAAAAAATTTCTTTGATATCGTCACTTTTTTCAACAATAAGTAGGAGAATTAGAAGATATTTACATAGTGGGGTGAAAAATGAAACCTGGACAAATGGTAGAAGTGATTAATAATAAGGACTCTCAGCCTTATGTATTACATTATACAGTGGACAGTGGAAGAATTATTTGTTTTTTCTATATTTCAACCAAGCCTCTACTTTTAGATTTACCCAGCTTGGTCGAAATATTGACAACCCGTCTCCAAAAGTTAAAGGCAATTTTGCAATCATGTTACTTTTATATATTTTTTCAAAATTATCAGTACTCTAATGTATATGTGGTACCTGCTGCCTTATTTACTTATATACGAAACCATTTAAAATGGTTTTCTGTGCACCAGTACTTTTGAGATTTGCCCGGCTTGGTCGAAATATCGACAACCCGTCTCCAAAAGGTAAAACCAATATTGTAATCCTGTTACTTTACTATATATTTTTTAAATCGTCAATACTCAATACTCCGATGTATATGTGGTACCTGCTGCCATATTTAAATATACAGAAGACTATTCGAAGGGTATTTTTAGTGCTGCAGCCTTTTCCATAAGTGGTCAAGGTTTAGTCCCAACAGTTAAATTTTTCCCATCGTAATTAATAATTCTACAGACATTAAACACGTCATCACTTCAATACGAGTAAAATTTTTCTGTTGGGGAAAATTTTTCAATTTTTCAATCATTTACCTTATATAATGGTGGTTTCAGGAAACTGTTAAACTAATTGTTAACTCGAGGGCTCCGCTCCGGAACCCTCGAGTGCAAAGGGTTAAAATATCTACTACAAAAATAAACAATTGCTTATAATTGTACTTAAATTCCTGCTTAGAACCTGGAGATTTTTAAGAGACTAAATCAAAAAATTTGTAGTATGTTTCTGCTCAAGAAAGTGACTGCATATTTGAGAAACTATGATAATAAAAAATGAATTTTTCAGTATAGGTAGTTAAAATATGTAATGAATAATTTTCATATTACTGTGAATGCAGTGAATTAAAAGTCTGATTGCAAAAGTAATTTTTAAACTTTGCTTTATTATAAGAGAAGATTATTTACCTGGATGTGTTTGATAGAGGAAAATATAAACTATAAGTGTGATGTGTCCCAAAAGAGTATTATAATAAAGAGTATTTGAAAATATTCATTTACAGTAAAGGTAAGTAAGCAGCCCTTACCTAAATCATCGGAGGGTAAAAAATTATTTGTCGAATGATATTACCTATAACATTTGACAAATAATTTTTTTTAAATATATATTTTTTAATTAATCCACAGCTAAAAATTTTTGTTTATGTCACTAACCGCAGTATTCTGAGAAGTAAAATTTTAATAAGTAATAAATTGTATATAACTAGTAGTTTTCCACTTTAAGAGCAAAAAACTACTAAATAAATATAAATACTACTATATATTACAATATTATGTATATTTATTATAAATATTATGCTAAAATTCCAGATTCTAAAATGAAAGATTTACACAGCAAAAACTTCTACAGAGAGCAAAAGTATCCATTCTGTGTATAGTGCTGCCATCTATTGAAAACATTTATAACTATATTGAAAATATTAAAGGAACTTTTCTGGTTAAAATATTTTAAGCATTATTTTTCCCCCAGTGACAGGATGGGTAAGAATAAATTTACAAAAAAGTAACATTTATAAAAATAAAGTATGAAATTTGATAATAGCCCAAAGTATGTATTTTAAACATAAACATAAAAATGTAATATCAATATTTTTAAATTGAATCATAAAAATGTTCTACCAACACCCTTCCACATTCTACTGCGCTTCTTAAATTAACATTATATTTTATTAATTTTCTCTTGATTTTCAATTATTTGCTTTAAAGACTTGTTTTTGCTTTACAGAGAAAAATATCTTATTAAATTTGAATGTATGTGAGTGGATATATTTTGTATTAGATTTATGGCTCAAATTTTTTTGAAAATATTATCCAAGTTATTTAAAACACTAATAAATTGAAACATCTTAATTTTTAGAATAAAAAATAGTTTCTTAATGTTTACTAAATTCTAAAAAATTCATAAATCCATACTTCAAAGAAAGAAATTGTTTATAAACATTTCCTGTTAAGTTTTTACACTAATGTTTAATTATTTAAACATTAGTGTTTAATTATTTAAGCAGTTTAATTTATAAAAGATTACAATAACAAGCATTATATTTAAATTTTACAATAAAAGGTTATTTAAATAACCAAGTAACCTGAAGACACTTAAAACTTAATGAATTTGATAAAGATCGTCAACAAATAACTATGCAGACATTTAATTTATATTAATAATTACATAATTTTAAAATTAAAATTAAAATATACGTTAGATATTATATTTTTGTAAAGACCAAATTCAAGAACAAAACTTTGGTAGATTTATAAGTAAGTAATATTCTATAAACGAAAATGAAAAATAATTATTTCTCCTTTTTCCCGCTAGATAGCAGCACTGCGACGAATTTTTAAGGACTACAGTATAAATGATCTAAGGTTTTGTATGTAGCCGCTAAAATTAAAAATCGAATAAATTAATCAGTTTTAGGAAAATTTATTTACGGTTTAAACTTTTTGAGTGATTTAAAACTCAACCTTTTAAAATAACATAAAAATATTTATATTTTTGCAATTTATAAAATATACGTTTAATACAGTGGATCAAACCTCAATACATTGTTTTTCAAAAATAGTGATTAATCAATTTTACGTTAAATATAGTTGCGTTTACTTTTTAATTTACCCAATTCGTATTTTTCTGAAAATTTCACTAATTATTGTTTGAGGGAAAAAAGTTTTATAAACATTTCTTGCTAATAAATATTTTGAGTAATTTGAAAATATACCTTTTAAAATAACATTGAAATAGTTATGCTTTTACAATTAAAAAAATGCTTATACATACTCTGTGGATGAAAACTTAATAAAACGTTTTCCAAAGATAGGGAGTTAGAAAACGATTTATGTAGGAAATCTATGAAAGTTGGATGAAAAAATTCCGTAATGCGTGTTCTATGTAGAAATTAGTTACTTAGAACACTACCTGAATCCACTTAACAATTTATAAAATACTTGACGACCCGACAGACGTTGTCCTGTTTTAACCCCTTAACGTGCACTCTCGAGTTAAATCGAGCGCTCCAAACTGTACACACTCGAGATAAGTCGAGCGGCGTTGTACTTTATATTTCTATAATTTTTCACTCTCGAATGCAATCGAGAATTGAAAATAACAATGTGAAAGAAAAATAAAAATCGTTTTATTGATATTTATCATTTACATGGGATTGTAAGCTATATTCGAATATTTTCTGCAATGTTATCAAAATCCAAAATTACAATAAATATTTTGATTATATATATATATATATATATATATATATATATATATATATATATATATATATATATATATATATATATATATATATATATATATATATATATATATATATATATATATATATATATATATATATATATATATATATATATATATATATATATATATATATATATATATATATATATTATATATATATATATATATATATATATATATATATATATGTATATATATATATATGTATATGTATATATACATATGTCCATATATTAAGGATAATATATAATCACACAGAATATTGAGATCTAAAATATATATAATTTCACCTGTAGATATATATCACACACATCTTATATATATATATATGCAATATTGCAGGAAACCACCATATATATATTTCTTTTGCAAGACAACGTTCTAAATTTTGTGTTTTTAACATTATAAAAAATAGATTTTTGTTGGACGGCTTTAAAAAAAAAAAAAAACTGTGCATTAAGGGGTTCACGCTGTAAATCCAAAAATCTTAAAATGTTTTTAAATAAATTAATAATATGACTATTGTGATGGAAAGGTAACGAAAAAATTTTTTAAAAATACTTCATTACAGATGCCACCACGCCAACTATTATCACAAACGCAATTAGATTAAAATAAAATCTTCACATCGACTGTAAAGGGATTCGACATTGGCATTTCTTGTACTGAAGCCCATTGCGCTAACCAATGAGTCACGGATACGTTGGCAGTGAAGGGGTTCAAGATGCAATTTATTAATCTCATTAAGCGGGCAATTTTGAATTTTTAATAAAACAAACATTTTCTATCGAATCATATGGTGAATCTAAACCTTTCTCGAGTCAACTTAATTACACAAAATTTCATCAAATTTACTCTGTTCTATTACACATGAACAGAAGAATTTTATATATAAATATAATATTACATAAACTAAAAGACTAAAGGCAAACAATATTTTACAAATTCCAAATTTTAAAAATACAAAATATTTTTACTTTTTCTAAGTGAAAGTAGTTACATTAGTAAAATTTTCATTCCATTATTAGAGAAAATACATTATTTAACCTAGCAGTTACAGTGATCCTTCGTTTTTCTCTGTTAATGGGGACCAGAACCTTCCGCGAAAGCTGAAAAACTGCGAAGTAGGATTGCCCCTAAGAATTTTTCGTATATGAGGATACACAAATGTTTTAAATAAGTCAACAGTATTTACACTTTACACATTTAAGACAAAAATTACTACAGTATACGTATTTACTTAAACGTATGAGTGCTAATTAATAAGGTTAATTACATAACCTTAAAGCAGCGGTTCTTAACCTATGGGTCGCGACCCAAAATTGGGTCGCGAAGCATATTTCTTGGGTCGCGCTGAGTCGAACCAAAAAAGTTAGTAATACACCAAATAATAAGTAATACCAACACCTCCTAGAACAAGTTAAATCCTGAAATAGATATAAGGTGCTCTTTGACAAGCATTCAACCGAGGTTTGAAGATCTTTCAAAATGTATTCAAGCATAAGGTTCTCATTAAAACTGTATGACTTGCATTTAAAATCTAAAAAACTTAACATATGTATTGATATTTCTTTTTTTTTAGGAATAAGTTCAAATGTCAATTATTTTCAAAAAGTTATAAATATATTTTAATTTGGTCAATAAAAATTATTAAAAACACTTGATTATTAATTAAATTTTCCTTGGATCGAAAAGTACTTTTGTTTATCTTTATTATTAAAAAAATAAATAAAAATTTGAAAGTTAAAAAAAATCATCATCGTAGGATTGAAGATTTTTTAAAAATACGCTCTAAAATAAAGCAATGAAAAAGTTTTGACTTTTTTTGGGTCGCGACATGAACATATTTCTCAAATTTGGGTCGCGGCTTAAAAAGGTTAAGAACCACTGCCTTAAAGAGTAATAAACATTAATCAACATTGCTTTCTGCGAGAGGTGAAGAGTCTTGTATTGGTGACGAAGAAGAGGCTCTCACTTGACTGGTAAAAGACTTAGGTTCATCCAGAGACTCTTCTGCTGGAGGCGCTGACGGTAGAGCCAGTCGGAGAGAAACATGGTGATGGGTAGTTGTTGTCTTTGTTTTTCATTTTCCTTCAAGATTATCCTGTACAAGGACATAACCCTTCAACGTGATTGCTGAACTCGACAGCACGAACCATATTGTCACAATGTGCCATGTTGCACAATTGTTACAGATTCTCCAGGGTAAGGCGACGCTTTTCAGTTTGTTCTTCGTCTTCCTCTTCACTGTCTTCCTCGCTTGCAGACTTTGTCATCTCAAGAGCCCGTGGTACTTACTCTGAGTCAACTCATCTCTTTGTTTGGCATGCAGGAATCCTTTCTCTCTCGAGCATCAACATGAAAAAAAGGCTCCTTTCAACATGAAAATGTGGCTGCCGATTTGGTTGTATTTTTTCAATTTTATTTTTTCGTGAATATTTTGGAAAAAACCAGCGAAGCACTGAAGCAGCAAAACATGAAGCGCGAAGTGCTGAAGGAACATTGTATTGAGAGTTTATATTTACCATATATTAATTCATTAAAATAGTTTTAATATATGAACAGATTAAAAACGTGTGAAAGTAAATGATTATCCACAGCACGCATATCTGAAATTTTAATAAAAAATACTTTTATCGGGTCGAATCTTGAACCTAAAGATTCTCGAATCAACTTAATTACATACAAAAAATTTATTCAAAATCAGTTCAGCCGTTTAGGAGGATTTCTATTACAAACACA
>CM063500.1:89326573-89331573 GCA_032207245.1 Pardosa pseudoannulata
ACTAAAAGGTATGCACCAACAAATCTTTTAACAAGGCCTAATTATTAGAAAAGTAAATCAAGGCTTTGCTTTAACGAAATAACTTCTCAGTGTTTTTAAGAATTAATACCAAAAAGCTCGCACCAACAAATTCTTCAAAAACATTTTTTTTCAAAAGCAAATCAAAGCTTTACTTTAACGAAATAGTTTCTCAATTGTTTAAGAATTAATATCAAACGGTATGCACCAACATATGTTTCAACAAGGTTTTATCATTGGAAAAGCAAATCAAGGCTTTGATTTAACGAAATAATTTCTCAATGTTTTTAAGAATTAATACCAATAGTTTTCTGCACAAACAAATATTTTAACAAGGTTTAATTATTTGAAAAGTGAAACAAAACTTTACTTTAATGAAATAGTGTCTCAATTGTTTAACAATTAATATCAAAAGGTTTGAACAAACACATCTTTCAACAAGGTTTCATTATTGGAAGAGCAAATCAAGGCTTTGCTTTAACGAAATAATTTCTCAATTGTTTAAAAATTAATACAAAATGTTTGCACCAACAAACCTTTCAACAATGTTTTATTATCGGAAAAGTGAATCAAGGCTTTGCTTTAACAAAATAGTGTCTTACTTGTTTAGGAATTATTACCGAAAGGTTTGTACAAACATATCTTTCAACAAAGTTTTATTATTCGCAAAGCAAATCAAGGCATTACTTTAACTAAATAGTTTCTCAATGGTTTAAGAATTAATACCAAAATGTATGCACTAACAAATCTTTCAACAATGTTTTATTATTGGAAAAGTGAATCATGGCTTTTCTTTAACGAAATAGTCTCTCAATTGTTTAAGAGTTAATATCAAAATATATGCACCAACAAATCTTTCAACAAGGTTTTATTATTAAAAAAGCAAATCAAGGCTTTACTTTAACGAAATAGCTTCTTACCAAAAGGTATGAACAAACAGATCTTTCAACAAGGTTTTATTATTAGAAAAGCAAATCAAGGCTTTACTTTAACGAAATAGTTTCTCAATTCTTTAAGAATTAGTACCAAAAGGTATGCACCAACAAATCTTTCAACAAGGTTTTATTATTAGAAAAGCAAATCAAGGCTTTACTTTAACGAAATAGTTTCCAATTGTTTAATAATTAAAATCAAAAGGTTTGCACCAACAAATCTTTCAACAAGATTTTAATATTGGAAAAGCAAATCAAGACTTTGCTTTTACGAAATAGTTTCTCAATAGTTTAAGAATTAATACCAAAAAGTATGCACCAACAGATCTTTAAACAACGTTTTAATATTAGAAAAGCAAATCAAGGCTTTACTTTAACAAAATAGTCTCTTTATTGTTTAATAATTAATACCAAAAGATTTGCAAAAACATATCTTTCAACAATGTTTTATTATTGGAAGAGCAAATCAAGGCTTTTCTTTAACGAAATAGTTTCTCAATTCTTTAAGAATTAGTACCAAAAGGTATGCACCAACAGATCTTCCAACAAGGTTTTATTATCGGAAAAGCGAATCAAGGCTTTGCTTAAACAAAATAGTCTCTTTATTGTTTAATAATTAATACCAAAAGATTTGCAAAAACATATCTTTCAACAATGTTTTATTATTGGAAGAGCAAATCAAGGCTTTTCTTTAACGAAATAGTTTCTCAATTGTTTAAAAATTAATACAAAATGTTTGCACCAACAGATCTTTCAACATGGTTCAGTTTTAATAAGGCTTTACTTTAATGAAATAGTGTCTCAATTGTTTAAGAATTAATACCAAAAGATTTGCACCAACAAATCTTCTCTCTATTTTAACTCTTAATCTGCGGGATGGATCATTTTGACTCAAAAACTAGTTTGTGCCTAAATTTCTTAAAAAGTTACTAACGGAATTGAAATAAATTTCTTGACTTAGACCGAAAACTTTATGACTTTAGATTTTGACGAGCCGAGGCTAGGTGGACTGAACTCCCTTCAGTCACTTCGAAACATCATTTCTCTGGTTGTTTATAATCCATCTTCTGGGATTCTATAAAAGTATGTGGTTCGAAAATCAATGAGTTTACGTACATCTTATGGTCAGCGAATTCCCGGATTTGAATATAATCAAGAATCTGTGAGATCACCTTGATCAGTCTGTTCGCACCATGGATTCTCACCTGAGTAACCTAGCAGCTCGCCTCGTCACTGGCACTGGAGTAGCATTGCTCAACATCCCAGTGAACATCTTCAAGTTAATTGTCTCTCTTGCTGTACGTCCTCTCAGCGGTAAGTTCTGCAAGGAGGGGGGTATATTCCAGATTTTGACTGGATGTCACAATAATGTGACTGGACTATGTATTTGGACTATTACTGGACTATGACTGGACTATGTGACTGGACTAGTCTATTATCGCAAATTCCCCGGACTTGAATATAATCCAGAATCTGTGAGATCACCTCGATCGGGCTGTTCGTACCATGGATACTCGCCCTCGTAACCTAGCAGCTGGCCTCGGCAATGTGAATGGAGTCGACATTGCTCAACATCCCAGTGAATACCTTCAGGCTAATTGTCTCTCTTGCTGTACGTTCTCTCAGCGGTAAGTTCTGCAAGGAGGGGGATATATTCCAGATTTTGACTGGATGTCACAATAATGTCACTAGATTGTGTATTAATTTTAGAATCCATTTTAAAAATAAATCTTTTATCTAACAGTAGAATCAAAAGATAACAGTAGCAGATGAGTTTACCGTACATCTATGGTCAGCAAATTCCCCGGACTTGAATATAATAGAGAATCTGTGGGCCTCTGTACTGGCACTGGAGCCGATGTTACTCAACATCCCAGTGAACACCTTCAGGTTAATTATCTCTCTTCCTGCACGTTCTCTCAGCGGTGCGTTCTGTGAAGGGGGGAGGAGGCTTATATTCCAGATTTTCACTGGTTGTCACAATAATGTGGCTGGAATGGGTATTGATTTTAGAATCAATTTAAAAAAAATCTTTTATTTTACATTCTAATCAAAAGATATCATCAAAGATATCATCAAGATATATCAAAAGATATATTGTCTTTGATAGAGTCAGGTGGGGAAGTTCATGGAGACAGGCCTTGGCCTGTAACAGGCTGTATTGCTGACGAAGAAGAAGAATCAAAAGATATCAGTAGCAGATGAGTATTCTGAAATTACTAAGTTTTTATCTCAAAACGTAAACGAGAAAATAAATTGCTAATCGTTTCCATAAAGTGCAAATGGCCTTCTGTATAGAAATAGATACGGTAATAAAAATTTACTTTTTTAGCTTCTCACTCTTTTCATTAAACTAAAAACCACTGCCTTTAATTCGTGGTAAATGGTTTTGAAACGTATTTATCAATCGACTAAAATGTTTATCTCCCATTTATCGAGTTCAAAATTTATCAGTAGGAGATGATTATTCTGAAGTTACTAAATTTTATCTCAAAACATAAACGAGAAAATAAATTGCAAATCGTTTCTATAAACTACGAATGGCCTTCTGTACACAAATAGATACGGTAATAAAAATTTACTTTTTTAGCTTCTCACTCCTTTCATTAAACTAAAAACCACTGGATTTAATTTGTGGTAAATGGTTTTCAAACGTATTTCTCAATCTAATAAATGTTTATTATCTCCCATTTACCGAGTTTAAAAGTTAACAGTAGCAGATCATTATTCTGAAATTACTAATTTTTATCTCAAAACGTAAACGAGAAAATAAATTGCTAATCGTTTCCATAAAGTGCAAATGGCCTTCTGTATAGAAATAGATACGGTAATAAAATTTATTTTTTAAGGTTCTCACTATTTTCATTAAACTAAAAACCACTGCCTTTAATGTGTGGTAAATGGTTTTGAAACGTATTTATCAATCGACTAAAATGTTTATTATCTCCCATTTATCGAGTTTAAAATTTAAAATGCATAAAACAGACCACGATTTTACTTTTTTTTTTCTTAAGCATCCCATGATCAACAGACCAAAAAGATGTTTGCTATGGGAAACCATTAAGTGTGCGAATTTTTGGAGAATATCTGAAATTCCGAGAGTGATGCCCGGGCTGTGCAGCCAAGCGTTGCAGGCTTCCACGATACAAGATTTTTCGAATATTAATGGCAACGCCGTGTTACGTGCTAAGTATATCTTACCCGGATCGATAAGTTGTTGAAGGAAAACTGGTGGAAATTTTTTGTTTTGGAATTCTGAAATTATATTTAAGTTTTTATTGTCCATTGTTCTCATCTCTTTCTTTTTGGTCTCTAATCTCGTGGTGAGGGAGGAAGTACTTTAAATAATGCAGGAATAAAAATTTTAGCTTTGACGCAAAAGTAAAATCAGAAAAATATAATTTACTTTGCTGCGTCATTAACTTCAAGAATTTTACTTTTACTTTCACGATGTATTTGACTAGGGAATGAATGCATTCTTATCTGCTAGCATTCTCATGTATATATGTGTACATACATATATGTATATGTTATAAGATACGTATATGTGTATAATATCTATAAAGATACTCATTATGTATAATATGAATATGTATAAATTTACTTAAACATACATTTATACTCACCCACATATATGTGTGTATAAATATATATATATAACAAATATATGTATAAGTATAAATATATGGATTTTTCACATTGAAAAATATTTTAATGCATATAATATTCTTTGAGTAAACGTGAGCGGGAATATGAAAAATCACATGTTGAGGATTTAATGGATTTCGTTAACCAATTTATTGATGTAACAATTAATGAAACAATGTAAACAATTAATGAAATTTTTGAGTATCTGCTATAATAGATAAATTTTGTTATCTGGATTGAGGTTTCAGGGATTTTATGAGCCTCTTACATAAATTTACTTTTAGCAATAACTCAGTAAGTTAGTGGAATTTTTTCTCCGGAGTTTTATTGAATTGTATAAAAGTAACCTTGCATTCATACATGTATTCTTTAAATAAAAAGGGAGATTTAAAAAATTTAAAG
>CM063500.1:89336573-89339073 GCA_032207245.1 Pardosa pseudoannulata
TTTTTTAAAAATTATGCATTTTTTTAACTTGATTTTTTTTTTTTTACCCTAGAACAGCGGTATACTGATTTTATTTAACTTTGTCACTATTATTACATTCACATAACAATTTCTATGAAATTTATTTTAAAGCAAGGAAACGTATGTAACCGTTCATAAATTCGAGGACAGACGGACAGATAACTTAGGCTATTATTATACATGGGATACTTCGTTTAATATACAAAACGAATTCCTCCAAATAAATTTCGAGAATATTAAACTATATCAATATCATAAAAAAACCTCTTTTTTTTATTGCCATAACTGATTTAATTTTACAATAATTAGGAAAAGTTCCTCTTTGCGGTATCGAAATACAAATGATCTTAGATTTAGTAACAAAGAGAATTAAATAAATCAACTAATAAATGCTAATTATTAGAGAAAAATTAATTTAATACATGAAGATCTAGTAATGTCCAATTTCCTAACTTCGAGAAAATTTCCTTCATTTATAACGAATACCATTACTAGATTTAACAAAAATATTTGAATATAATTGACAGTACTGATTTAATTACTATAATTTTGAAATACAAAAAAATCGGAATCAAATTTTTGAAATACAAATGTATCGAAATACAAATAAATCTAGATTAGTAATAAAAAGTGAAATAAAGCAGCTATTAGATGCTATTTCCAAGATATATCAACTTTATATACCTAACTTTACTTCATTTATAACGAGTAGAATTATAAATTTAACAAAAATATTTAAATATAATTGAAATATAATTAACAATACTGATTTAATTATTATAATAATTATTAAAAATTTCTTTTTGAAATAAAAATAATAAAAATCAAATTGTTGAAATACAAATGTATCGAAATACAATCATCAGAATACAATCATAGTATCAATCATAGTATCAATTATACAATCATAGTATCAATCCTCAGAAAACATGCTAGTACGTATCTCCCGCTCAAGTATCAATCGTCAAAAAACGTACTAATACGTGATCCGCATAAAATGTATTAATATATGACGATCTTGCAATGTCCTGTTTTTAACTTCGTGAAAATTTCCTTTATTTACAAATAATAGAATTTCTAGATTCAGTAAAAAGTTTTAAATATGCCATCTGTTAATTGTTTATTATTAACTAATAAATAGTTTAATATATAAACTCTAGCTTTTGTATTGATCTTTATTATATTATAGAAATATAATAAGTATTATTATAATTAACTAATATTATTAATTAATATTAATAATATTATAATTATTATTATAATAATTATTAATATTAATATTAATTATATTAGTTATAATATTAATATTAATAATATAATATTATAATTATGGATTATTATTTATGGATTATTAATATTATAGTTATTTTTATTATTATTGATATGGCTTTGTATTATAGAAAAATCCTTCAGTTTTGAAGTACTGAAATATAAATAATCCTAGACTTAATAAGAATTATTTAAATACATCATTGATTTTACGTTTGTTATTAACTAACATATTATAATTTGAAATCTAAAGATAAAGCCATGCCTTATATTTTAGTATTGAAAAAATCTCTCAAGTATCGGGTCATTACATTCTTATCCCTTTTCTTTAAAGAAGTCAAGGCGTTGGAATTACGCAATGCCTTTCCCCCCTAATGCAATCTAGATACCTGACAACTCATCAAACACTATCGCTAAACTAGTTAAAAGCCATTCATCTTGCGCGAACAGTATTAAGCCCCTAATCTATCGCACGCGTGCCCCTCCAGAAAACATACACCCTGAGTCGAATGAAAAAACTAACAATCGCAAAAAGGATTTCTGACCTCGCTTTATTGCCGTAAACACAAGTGCTTCCCTTGCAGTGCTGGACTAATCACGTGCTATCCATTCAGTTTATTTCTATTATTAAAATATATCATCAGATAAGAATTTTTTCTCCCTTACCTGCCGGTCTATTAAAAAACCAACGCCCACGCGAGAGGCAGAGGCGGCATCTGTTGGCATTTTGATAAACTACTCACCTTTATATTTCCTTTATTTTATTTTTTTATTATTTATTTATTTATTTATTATTTTTTTTGCTTGCGCGCTTGTGTTCTGCTATACTACCCGGCGCTAAAACGGTTTCCGTTTTGCTTTGTTTAGTGGCGTGATGTTATATAAATATATTGCTATTGGTATGCCTTTTTGCTTTTTGCTTTGCGCTTGTTTTCATTTGAAGGTCGTTCAACTTTGTTAAAACAGGGTGTTACGGTTAGGATAGACATTAAGCTGGGTTATGACATTTGATACATTGAGATTAGCAAAAGAAGCGTGGTACCTTTGTTAAAATCAGAGATTGGAATGAACATTAATCTTACTATATATATATATATATATATATATATATATTATATATATATATATATTATATATATATATATACATATATATATATATATATATATAATATATATATATATATATATATATATATATATATATATAT
>CM063500.1:89346573-89356573 GCA_032207245.1 Pardosa pseudoannulata
CATAACTGCACACACCATATACATATACGTCAATATATATTGATGACTATGTTACTTTTACGTTTATTGCATTAGAAAAATTATGCGGTATAGACAGATCTACTTTTATGATGAAATCCCGAGAGATTGTTATAATAAATGAATGTAGATTATCCATGCTAACTCTTTACTACACACATCATATACACACACGCCGATATATATTGATGACTATGTTACTTTTAAGTTTGTTTGAATTAGAAAAATTATGATGAAAATGAGGGATCTGCTTTTTTATGAAATCCTGACAGATTGTTATAATTAGTGGATGCCCATTATTCATGCTAACTCCTAAATATACATATCATACACACATGCAAATTATATTAGTGACTATGTTACTTTTAAGTGTATTTGTAATAGAAAAAGTATGATAAAAGGAGAGATCTACTATTATAATGAAATCATGAGAGATTATTACAAGTGGATGTAGAATTTTCATGGCAACTCCTAACTACACACATCATACATACACACACACACAAATATATATTGATGACTATGTGACTTTTACGTTTATTGCATTAGAAAAATTATGAGAAATGGAGATATCTAGTTTTATGATGAAATCCCGAGAGATTGTTATAATAAGTGGATGTAGATTATTCATGCTAACTCCTAACTATACATATCATACACACATGGAAATATATATTGATGACTATGTTAGTTTTAAGTTCATTTGCATTAGGGAAAATATGACGATAAGGACAGATGTACTTTTATAATGAAATCCCATGATATTGTTACAACAAGTGGATGTAGATTTTTCATGATAATTCTTAACTATACACATCCTACAAACACACTCAAATATATATTGATGATTATGTTACTTTTATGTTTATTTGTATAAGAAAAAATATGACGGAAAGGAGAGATCTAGTTTTATAATGAAATCCCGCTTTGAAATGTTTGCTTCAATTAATATTAAGAGACGAGAAAAAATAATGTACTCTCATAATTTACTATGGCAACCGGGAATGTATCTTATGTTTGATTATGTTTCTTGTGTTTGATTAGAGTTTATGTGTGCCAGTTATGTGTACTTTAGGCATTAATAATTATCCTTGTATGTTTCTTTACTCTCTGATTTTGTTTTTCTAATCCACTGAGAGTAAAAAAAGTTGGCTTCCCTAACTCTTATGTTGTCTAGCGCACATTTAGCTTTACAGTTTGAGAAGTTGCACATTTTGTTCTATATATCATAAAGATTATACCCAAATTATATGTTTATGTCTATATATATTATATAATATAATAATAGCCTAATTTATTTGTCCGTCTGTCCTCGAATTTATGAAGCGGTTGGACCTGGAATGGATAGAAGCATCCATATTGTATTCTTGATGAATTAGGGTTAGTAAAATTCAAATGGAGTTCAAAAACGTTCAAAATCTACCCCCTTTTCAATCGTTTAATGCCATTATTTTTAGCCTTGTTTCCCCGGTAGAGAACAGGTGAGGATTAAATTAATCAATTCATCACATTATAAGTAGTTGAAAATAACATTCTTTTCTAGCATTATGACGTCATGTCTTTAACCATCTCATTTAAACATTTATTATTTTAATTTATTTAATAATTGTCTGCATTATTTTCCTACCTTTTATTACTGAACTTAGATATTACTTAAATAATTTTCTTTTATATTTGGCTTAAATTATAGATTAGGTACATATGTGATAATTTTAAATGTAATCAATGATTATTTTTTGTTGCAACGAAAATTTTATCACTGGTATTAACAACAAATTCTTTTAAAAAATGGCTACGAGTCTATTCTACGAACTAATAAATATCTAATGTTTAAGTTATATATCTTTGAAAATTAAGAAGTGTTTTTTAAGAAGTTTTAAGTTGTTTTTTGTATATAACCACACGGTTTGCAATCGATTCGCTAAATTTTGGCATCATTCATATATACCGCCAAATAATCACTATCAATATTAAAACCTCTGCTGTCCATCCTATCACGTAATGTAACAAGGTAAATTAAAGTTAGCAACTAACATGGGGTCAGTAAAGATAAACAAATTATTGAGCGTTTACCATATAATTCTCAGCCAAAAAAACAAACCATTTTTTTACCTAACCAATAGAGTACTGTACAATTCTGGAAAACTAAAAATTTTACTGATTCCGTCATATGACGGGCTGTATGCTAATTAAATAATATGGGCTTATCACGTATAAAATTTTTGATTATAACTAAGTTGCTAGTATTATCCCACTTTTGCTATGAGATGAAAAAGATTTGATTAGTATAAGGGGTATATATTAATGAATAATCAATATGGCATTATACAAAATACAAATACAAATAGACCAATGTTATGGTGGTTGGTATCAGTAGTCCATATTTTTGCAGTAGAAGATATAAAATCACTAATAATTCTAGAGAATTTCTTCTTATTACGAATGACTAGAGAATGACGGGCTATATGCTAGTTTGTAAAATATCTTTTATCGACATTCATCCGATCCGGTTCTTCCAACTGATGACCGCTAGATCATACCCACTAAAAGTTCACCCAGGTGTATCACACAGTTCCATAATCCTCTTGTACCAGAAACAAAAAATCCATTATCTAAAGCAAGTAATATATAACACGACACTTCTAATCTAACACGATATGACACAACAGAGCTGCCGACGCGAGATTTATCTTTCCGCGGCAGCTATGACCGTAAGCCTCGCCAAGACGTGGTAAAGAACTTAACACTTCCTGGTAAAGAGGTACTCTGTTACATGTTCTAAAACTTTGCGTTCCGGAAAAGAACTGATCGAGCCTGACCAGCGCGCGCATTTTTCATGAAGCCAAGCACGCCAGTGCCAAATCGTAATTTGCGAGGACAGACAAGGGCGGTTTCGTGAGTCTATCCACTAATCCGAACGGTTCACGATCCTGGTAGAATTCGGAGATGGTAAGCTTGACCTTTCGTGAATCAGTCGTGAAGATGGTTGAGTAGCGGATGTCTGAGTTACTGGACTGGAGGTTATCCAGTTACTGGATTGTTTGGGAAGATAAAAAAAATTGGACTGATTAACTGGGATGGATTTGACTGCTTGAAGAGCGTGATAACGATTTGCTCGCGAGACGTTAATTCTTTTGAGTGATTTGCTTCGCAGATAAGACGCTTTAAGAAGTTCTTCATTGCAGGCTTGAACGGTATTTACTCATTAAAAAGCGTGATAATTTTTATGATATCGTAATACTCTGAACGCGACAGTGAACTTTCAAAACTAACATTTTTTACTTTGTATCACCTTGATCAAAAATCTAATAGGTTATTAGCTTTTTATTTATAAAATGAATTTTAAACGACAAGTAGAATGGTAATTCCTTAAATCTTCCATAAAAGTGATTCTTTATCGAAACTCCTTCATGCTGTTTCCTTTTATGTATGATGCTTTCAAAACTATCTCTTATGTTTGGATTTTAAAATACCACATAAATGCCATCTAGAAAAATTGAACACATTTACTAAATGGTGTCATAGATAAAATTTTCAAGTCATTTGAGTTGTTGGAATGTTCTTGTTGGAAATATTCATTCCAAAGGGTTTGTTCATTTTTAGGTAATAGACCCTTTTAACTCGATTTTAGAATACCGCATAAATGTTATCTAGAGAAATTGAACACATTTACTAAATGGTCTCGTAAATAAATTTTTCAAGTCATTTGAGTTGTTGGAATGTTCTTGTTTGAAAAATTCGTTCTAAAGAGTTTGTTCAATTTTAGGTAACAATCCCCGGTAACTCGATTTTAGAATACTGCATAAATGCCATCTAGAGAAATTGAACACATTTACTAAATGGTGTTGTAGATAAATTTCTCAAGTCATTTGAATTAGTAGAATGTTCTTGTTGGAAATATTCATTCCAAAGTGTTTGTTCATTTTTAGGTAATAGACCCTGATAACTCGATTTTAGAATACCGCATAAATGATATCTAGAGAAATTGAACACATTTACTAAATGGTCTCGTAAATAAATTTTTCAAGTCATTTGAGTTGTTAGAATGTTCTTGTTTGAAAAATTCGTTCTAAACAGTTTGTTCAATTTTAGGTAACAGTCCCTGGTAACTCGATTTTAGAATACTGCATAAATGCCATCAAGAGAAATTGAACACATTTACTAAATGGTGTTGTAGATAAATTTCTCAAGTCATTTGAATTAGTAGAATGTTCTTGTTTGAAAAATTCGTTCTAAATAGCTTGTTCATTTTTAGGTAATAGTCCCTAAAAATTGGATTTTAGAATACCGCATAAATGACATTTAGAAAAATTGAACACATTTACTAAATGGTGTCATAGATAAATTTCTCAAATCATTTGAGTTCTTGGAATGTTCTCATTTGAAAAATTCGTTTTAAATAGTTTGTTCATTTTTAGGCTATAGTCCCTGATAATTGGATTTTAGAATACTGCTTAAATGCCATCTAGAAAAATTGAACACGTTTACTAAATGGTACATACATAAATTTTTTAAGTCATTTGAGTTGTTGGAATGTTCTTGTTTGTAAAATTCGTTCTAAATAGTTTGTTCATTTTTAGGCAATAGTCCCTGATAATTGGATTTTAGAGTAATGCTTAAATGCCATTTAGAAAGATTGAACACATTTACTAAATGGTGTTGTAGATAAATTTCTCAAGTCATTTGATTTGTTGGAATATTCTTGTTCGAAAAATTAGTTCTACCGAGACCACGTTATAACAGAACTGTCGCAATTTTTGCTCGCATTACATATAAATTCTGTTATGAAAACAAGAGACTTGGCTGAACTCGTATGTTGCAAATTTTACTTGAACGCATTGGCATTTCACTTAAATCTATTCTAAAAAATAATTGTGTTCCAGAATTAATATATATAAAAAACTATTCTGTAAAAAAATAACCCCTCCTTTATCTTCATTAAAAAATGACTTTAAAAATGCGTGTCAAACTCAGCACCGGACAAGGATCGGGTTGTTTAGTTTGTGAAGCCTTAGGACTTCTCCTGTATATACATAAACTCACATACTAACCAGCATAATTAATTGTAGAAGGGAGAGAGGGTTGTGTTGATGCGCCACTGCAGCTTGTTACACTCGGAGGGGCGGGAAGGGTTTGCTGACCCCGAAAGTTCTATTCTTCCATTGTTTCGTCCTTTGTTGCACTCCCTCCGACATAAATCACCGCTCATGCGCCAAGTCGATGAAGCTTCCTTCACTTTCACTTATTTATAGAAGTGTCAAAGATCCTGTTAGGAGACATTCAGGTTCAGCTGGAAACACATCGTCCTTCTGATTTAGTTCACTGCCTTAAGGGATGATTACAACTTAATCAAAGGAAATGTCTCCTTTTAGTAAAAATTGAAAGAAGTAAATAATTAATACCTCTTAGAATCTCAAGTGATGATAACGTTGATTTTAAGGAATTTTTGTTAATAGCTTCAATAAATTTGTATTATTAACAATAATAAATCACCGCTCATGCGCCAAGTCGACGCAGTTTCCTTAACTTTTATTTATTTATTGAAGTGTCGAAGATCCTGTTAGGAGACATTCAGGTTCAGCTGAAAATCCATCGTCCTTCTCATTTGGTTCACTGTATTAAGGAATGATTACAATTTAAATGAAATGTCTCCTTCTCGGAAAAATTAAGAAAAGTAAATAAATATTACCTCTTAGAATCTCAAGTGAGGATAAAATTGATTTTAAGAAATTGTTGTTAACAGATTTAATAAATGTGTATTATTAACAATAATAAATCCCCACTCTTGCGCCAAGTCGACGAAGCTTCTTTCACTTTCACTTATTTATAGAAGTGTTAAAGATCCCGTTAGGAGATATTAAGGTTCAGCTGAAATCTCATCGTCCTTCTCTTTTAGTTCACTGCCTTAAGGGATGATTACAATTTAAATGAAATGTCTCCTTCTCGGAAAAATTAAGAAAAGTAAATAAATATTACCTCTTAGAATCTCAAGTGAGGATAAAATTGATTTTAAGAAATTGTTGTTAACAGATTTAATAAATGTGTATTATTAACAATAATAAATCCCCACTCTTGCGCCAAGTCGACGAAGCTTCTTTCACTTTCACTTATTTATGGAAGTGTCAAAGATCCTGTTAGGAGACATTCAGGTTCAGCTGAAATCTCATCGTCCTTCTGATTTAGTTCACTACCTTAAGGGATGATTACAACTTAATCAAATCAAATGTCTCTTTTTAGGAAAAACTGAAAAAAGTAAATACTTATTTACTCTTAGAATCACGTGAGAATAAAGTTTATTTTAAGAAATTTTGTTTATAGTTTTAATGAATTTGTATTATTAACAGTAATAAATCCCCTCTCATGCTCAAATTCGAAGAGGCATCCATCACTTTCACTTATTTATATAAGTATCGAAAATTCTTTTAGGAGACATTCAAGTTCAAATAGAAACACTTCGTCCTTCTGATTTAGTTCACTGCCTTAAGGAATTATTACAACTTAATGAAATGTCTCCTTTTAGGAAAAATTAAAAGAAGTAAATAATTATTACCTCTTAGAATCTCACGTGAAGATAAACTTGGTTTTAAGGAGTTGTGGTTAATAGCTTTAATAAATTTGCATTATTAACAATAATAAATCACCGCTCATGTGCCAAGTCAACGGAGCTTCCTTCAGTTTCACTTATATATAGAAGTGACAAAGATCTTGTTAGGAGACATACAGGTTCAGATGGAAACACATCGTCCTTCTGATTTAGTTCACTGCCTTAAGAGATGATTACAATTTTATCAAATGAAAAGTCTCCTTTTAGGATAAATTGAAAGAAAAGAATAATTATTACCTCTTTGAATCTCACGTGAGGATAAAGTTGATTTTAAGAAATTGTTGTTAATAGCTATAATAAATTTGTATTATTAACAATAATAAATCACCTCTCATGCGCCAAGTCAACGAAACTTCCTTCACTTTCACTAATTCACATAAGTGTCAAAGATCCTGTAGGAGACATTTAGGTGCAGCTGAAAACTCATCGTCCTTCTCATTTAGTTCAGTGCCTTAAGGGATGATTACAACTTAATCAAATGAAATGTCTCCTTTTAGGAAAATTTGAAAGAAGTAAATAATTTTTACTTCTTAGTATCTCAAGTGAGGATAAAGTTGATTTTAAGAAATTGTTGTTAATAGATTTAATAAATGTGTATTATTAACAATAATAAATCCCCATATTTGAGTCAAGTCGAAGCTTCTTTCATTTTCACTTATATACAGATGTGTCAAATATCCTGTTAGGAGACATTCAGGTTCAACTGAAAACACATCGTCTTTCTGATTTAGTTCACTGTCTTAAGGGATTATTACAACTTAATAAAATGAATTGTCTCCTTTTAGGAAAAACTGAAAGAAGTAAATACTTATTTACTCTTAGAACCACGTGAGGATAAAGTTGATTTTAAGCAATTTTGTTTATAGCTTTAATGAATTTGTATTATTAACAATATCACAGCTCATGCGTCAGGTCGACTAAGCTACCTTCATTTCCACTTATTTATAGATGTGTCAAAGATTCTGTTGGGAGGCATTTAGGTTCACTTGAAAACACATCGTCTTTCTCATTTAGTTCACTGCTTAAGGGGTGATTATAACTTAAATGAAATCTCTCCTCTTAGGATAAATTGAAAGAAGTAAATAATTACTACCTCTTGGAATCTCACGCGAGGAAAAATTTGAACTTAAGGAATTATTGTTAATAGCTTTAATAAATTTGTATTATTAAAATTAATCATAAATCATCGCTCATGCGTCAAATTGACGAAGCTTCCTTCATTTTCACTTTTTTATAGAAGCTTCAAAGATTCTGTTAGGAGACATTCAGGTTCAGCTGAAAACGTATCGTCCTTCTAATTTAGTTCCCTGCCTAAAGGAATGATTTGAACTTTATAAAATGAAATATCTCCTTTTAGGATAAATTAAAAGAAGTAAATAATTATTACCTCTTAAAATCTCACGTGAGGATAAAGTTCATTTTAAGAAATTGTTGTTAATAAACTCAGAATATGGAGAATTCAAACTATTTAATAACGATTTAAACTATTTAGTTTTATCCCCGGCTTCCATCACTTTCACTTATTTATAAAATTATCGAAAATTCTATTAGGATACATTCAAATTCAGATAGAAAAACTTTGTTCTTCTGATTTAGTTCACTGCCTTAAGGAATTATTACAACTTAATTATATGAAATGTCTCCTTTTAGGAAAAATTAAAAGAAGTAAATAATTATTACCTCTTAGAATTTCACATGAGGATAAAGTTTATTATTAGGAATTGTTGTTAATAGCTTTAGTAAATTTATATTTCTAACAATGATAAATCATCGCTCATGCGCCAAGTCGACGAAGCTACCTTCATTTTCACTTATTTATAGAAGTGTCAAAGATCCTGTTAGGAGACATTCAGGCTCAGCTGAAAATACATCGTCCTTCTGATTTAGTTCACTAACTTAAGGGATGATTACAACTTAATCAAATGAAATGTCTGCTTTTAGGATAAATTGAAAGAAGTAAATAATTATTATATCTTAGAATCTCATATGAGGATAAACTTGGTATTAAGGAATTGTTGTTAATCAAACTTTTTAATTCCATGTAATCTTTTTACAACATATATAGCAATGAATTTAATATTACCTGATTAAATATTCTTAAGGTGAAAATAAAGATCCTTTTAAAATATTATTGGATGTGTTAGCAGTGGTTCTCAAACTTTTTGTTTCATGTAACCCTTCTTTCATAACATACATATCAACGTAACACCTACCACTCATGCGCCAAGTCACCGAAGATACCTTCATTTTCACTCATTTATAGAAGTGTCAAAGATCCTGTTAGGAGACATTCAGGTTCAGCTGGAAACACATCGTCCTTCTTATTTTGTCCACTGCCTTAAGGGATGATTAAAACTTAATCAAATGAAATGTCTCCTTTAAGGACAAATTGGAAGAAGAAAATAAATTCTACTTCTTAGAATCTCACGTAAGGATAAAGTTAATTTTAATGAGTTGTGGTTAATAGCTTTAATAAATTTGTATTATTAACAATAATAAATCACCGCTCATGTGCCAAGTCAACTAAGCTTCCTTCATTTTCACTCATTTATAGAAATGTCAAAGATCCTTTTAGGAGTAATTCAGGTTCAGCTGAAAACATATCGTCCTTAGGATTTAGTTCACTGCCTTAAAGGATGATTACAACTTAATTAAATTAAATGTCTCTTTTTAGGATAAATTGAAAGAAGTAAATAATTATTACCTCTTAGAATCTGAAGTGAGAATAAAGTTAATTTTAAGGAATTGTAGTTAATATCTTTAATAAATTTTTATGATTAACAATAATAAATCACCGCTTATTAGCCAAGTTGATGAATCTAGCTTCACTTTCACTTATTTATAGAAATGTCAAAGATCCTGTTAGGAAACATTCAAGTTCAGCTGGAAACACATCGTCCTTCTGATTTAGTTCACTGCCTTAAGGGATGATTACAACTTAATCAATGGAAATGATTCCTATTAGGATAATTCAAGAGAAGTGAATAATTCCTACCTTTTATAATTTCAAGTGAGGATAAAGTTCATTTTAAGAAATTGCTATTAAAAGCTTTAATAAATTTGTATTATTAACAACAATAATTCACCGCTTATTAGCCAAACCGACGAAGCTACCTTCACTTTCACTTATTTATAGAAGTGTCAAAGATCATGTTAGGAGACATTCAGGCTCAGCTGAAAATTCATCGTCCTTCTGATTTAGTTCTCTACTTAAGGAATGATTACAACTTAATGAAATGATATGTCTCCTTTTAGGATAAATTGAAAGAACCTGTCTTGGAACCTAAATTGAACTACCTCTTGGAATCTAACGAAAGTCACAAAGTTGATCTTAAGATGTTATTGTTAAGAGCTTTAATAAATTTGTATTATTAAGGT
>CM063500.1:89361573-89409073 GCA_032207245.1 Pardosa pseudoannulata
CAATCGATTCGCTAAATTTTGGACATCATTCATACATACCACCAAATAATCATTGTCAATATTAACTTCTGCTGTTCATCCTGTCGCGTAATATGAGAAGATAAATTAAAATTGGCAATTAACATGCGGTCAGTAAAGATAAGCAAATTATTGAGCTTGTACCAGATAATTCTCAGTCAAAAATCAAACCATTCTTTACCTGTTTTATAGTGACTTTACAATTCTAGAAAATTAAAAATTTTACTTATCCCGTCATATGACTGCTATATGCTAGTTCATTATAATAGCCGATATTTGGTTCATTATAATAACAAGTTCTGCTCTGTTTCAAATAAAAAATTTTCGTGATTATTAATGAGGTTCTAACTGTATAAACTTTATTTAGTTTACTTTAGTATAAATTTTAAAGCATAAAATGTATATACCAAGTGAAAAGAATAAAAAGCTACTTACTTTCACTGTAACTTTGAAAGATATAAGTGAGAAACTAAATTTATTTATTCAATATAAGTTAATACCATTTATATTATGTGAGCTAAAGTGATATTAATACGAGCAATATATTTCATTTTATATTGCAAAATATATTAATTTCTTTTAGATTTTCAATCTTCTGATATATTTTTATCTGAGAAACAATGATGTCTATAAAACAACTTTCTATTAGATTTTGAATCAGGTAATCTGTTTTAGAAATTTATTATCAAATAATATTTATCAATAATCTAGTCAATGAGTGTATTTACAATAATTCAAAGTTCAAAATGCATCAAAACCTTAGGCAAGGGAGGGAGATTTGGAGGATGGGCCCCCTCCCTAAATTCTAGAAGACCATTTCCTCAAAAGAAAATGTCTTTTTTTTTTTTTTTTTTTTTTTTTTTATATCATTAGCAACATATTAATGTAAGAGTAATCGAAAATTGAAGACATATAACATATTTTTAGAGTTATTTGTTGAGGTGATGTAGTACCTTTCGAACTAAAAAACTATTTGAGCCAAACGCTATTCGTATTAACCCTCCGAGTGGAACACACCGACTAAAAAAAGTCTCCAAAAATACTCTATTAGTTTATACAGTTATACAGTTTATACAGTTTAGTTTTATACGGTGTATATATTTTAAAAGTAAGAATGGAATATGGGAAACCCACCCTCGATATTGTCCCTTTACTTTTCTTAACGGTCTTAATATTAAGTTGTCATATAACTTTAATACACATAAAGTTCACCAAGTCTCGAACATCATCCCATAAGAAATAATGGATTCTAAATTAGTTTAATGAATGAAACACGTACTTTATTTTTAAGTGATGCAATTAGAGATACATCTGTTACCTCAAACGAAATACTTCAAGATAGAAATTGACAAAGTCATGAGAAGATATCATCGTCTTTGTGCCTCAGGAAGTAGGGGTGCATCCCTCAATAAATAGTTTCTAAAAAAACTAAAAAACTATTCATTATAATAACCGATATAATGACAAGTTCTGCTCTATTTAGAATAAAAAAATTTCCGAGATTATTAATGAGGTTCTAACACTATAAACTTTATTTAGTTTACATTTGTATACATTTTAAATGCATAAAATGTGTACACCAAGTCGAAAATTGTACGTGACAACCGCTTTGAAGACATCATTGGTTTGGCGGAATTGTGCGTGCGAACCGCTTAGAGGGTTAAGGCAAAGGGGTTCATATTTCGTTTTGACGAGCACCTAAAGGGTGAAAGTACGACCTGTGCCCAAGTGGGTCCTCGTTATCTTCAAGTAAATTTTGATATCAATCCTCCTATTTACTAATCAATGATGGAACTAAATTGTTCATTAATAATCATTTTTTAAAACTGATATTTTAAAATTTAATGTAAATAACCAATGTAAGAACTAAATTTTGACATGTTAAGACTTTTCTACATAGACATTGTCTAGATTGATCTACATTTGACGTTTCTCGACCTTTGAAAAGTCGTTATTATGTAATCAAACTGGAATTCTTTACGTTCTGCATAAGATGTGTTACTTCAATCTACTACTTTCTGAAATAAACCACATCAATATTAACACATTCCCTACACCGGAGTTAAAACATGTTGTTTCTCTGTACAGCCTGTTACTGCAATATATACCTCATGTAAATAATCAATGCAGGAACTAAATTTTGATACTCTAAAATTTTTCTAGATAAACATTGTCTAGATTGATCTACTTCTAGCGTTTCATGACCTTCGAAAATGCGTTATTATGTAATCAAACTGGGATCCTTTACTTTCTGCATACGATGTGTTACTTCAATCTACAGCTTTCTGAAATAAACCACATCAATATTAACACATTCCCTACACCGGAGTTATAAAAAGTTACTTGCACAATAACTTTGAAAGTTAGAGAAACTAAATTTATCTATCGAATATAAGTTAATACCATTTATATTATGTGAGCTAAAATTATATTAATACGAACAATATATTTCATTTATACTATAATAAATACTAATTTCATAACAGGTTTTATATTAAATTATTACTAGCGTTTCATGACCAGCTTTAGTTTAGAGAATAAAAAACGTACTGTATTTCATTTTATTTACAAATTTAGTTTCGGTTACACGTAATTTAAAACTTATCTGGTAAATATTATAAAAAACTATGTTTTACATTTGGTGAATGTTTCTTGCATTATTTTTAAAAGTGTGCTACTTGAAATGCTAAAACTAAATAAATTTTTAAAAGATAAAGTTTTGATAAAAGCTTTTAAAAATTTCAATTTGATCATGGTTTATCTTTCCATTTGTATTTTTTAAACAGTAAATTATCCACTGTCTTGAATTAGTTTTTTTTTATCTAGGGAAATTATGTTTTTAAAATATCTTTCTATTAGATTTTGAACCAGGTAATCTGTTTTAGAAAATTATTATCAAATAATATTTATCGATAATTTAGTGAATAAGTGTATTTATAATAATTCAAAGTTCAAATAAAATATAACACATCATTAGCAGTATATTAATGTAACAGTACTCAAAAATTGAAGAAATATCAGTTATTTTTAGAGTTATTTGCTGAGGTGATGTAGTGCCTTTCGAACTAAAAACTATTCATTATAATGGCCCATATTTGATTCAATATAATAACAAGTTCTGCTCTGTTTGAAGTAAAAAAAATTACTTTCTGCATACGATATGTTACTTCAATCTACAGCTTTCTGAAATAAACCACATCAATTATTTAGTTTACATTTGTATACATTTTAAAAAGCATAAAATGTATACACCATTATTTCTCTGTACAGCCTGTTACTGAAATATATACCTCATGTAAATATTTCTTTAAGATTAGTTATTTGTTGAAGTGATGTAGTGCCTTTCGAACTAAAAACTATTCATTATAACAGCCGATATTTGATTCAGTATAATGACAAGTTCTGCTCTGTTAAGAACAAAAAAATTTCCTAGATTATTAATGAGGTTCTAACAGTATAAACTTTATTTAGTTTATATTTGTATACATTTTAAAAGAATAAAATATAAGTTAATACCATTTATATTATGTGAGCTTAAATGATATTAATAATAGAAATATATTACATTTTATGCTACAATAAATACTACAATAAATACTAATTTCTTTTAAATTTTCAATTTCTTAACAGTTTTTAACTTACGTTTTTATATTAAATTATTAAGGTCATTAAATTATTATTTTAGTTTAAATTACTCTATTAAATTATTATATTATTAAATAATTAAGTTATTAAAGTTATTAAATTATTAAATCCTTATTTTAGTTTTAATTATTTTATTAAATTATTATATTATTAAATTATTATTTTAGAAAATAAAAACGTATTTCATCTCAGTTTATTTACAAATTTAGTTTCTGATACACATATTTTAAAACTTATTTTGTAAATAAAATAAAAAATCATGTTTTTCATTTGGTGAATAATTCTTATATTATTTTTAAAAGTATGCTACTTGAAATGCTAAAACTAAATAATTTTTTTTTAAAAATATTTATGTAACATACGCGGAATTTCAATTTGTTCATGGTTTATCTTTCCATTTATATTTCTTAAACAGTAAAGTGTCCACTGTTTTCAATCAATTTGTTATAAATACAAAAGGAAAAGTGAGAGTTCTTTGTGCGTAATCTGATTCAGATGCGTAGCTAAAAGTAATTAACATTCTGATAGACTAACATTAAAATATCTTTCTATTATATTTTGAACCAGGTAATCTGTTTTATAAATTTACTATAAAATAATATTTATCAATAATCCAGTAAATGAGTGTATTTATAATAATTCAAAGTTCAAATAAAATTTAATACATCATTAGCAGTATATTAATGTAACAGTAATAAAAAATTGAAGACATATCAGTTATTTTTAGAGTTTTTCATCAGTTTCCTCCTAAGCATTTCCTGTAGTAGTGATGATCTCTTAATATACTTATGAGAAACTGGATACCTGGCAATAACAATGAGTATTATAATAGCCCATATTTGATTCAATATAATGACAAGTTCAAAATTTTGTATACGTTTTAAAAGTATAAAATGTATACACCAAGTGCAAAGAGTAAAAAGTTACATACTTGCACAATAACCTAGAAAGAAGTAAAATAGAAACTACATTTATCTGTTCAATATAAGTTATACATTTATATTATGTGATCTAAAATTATATTAATATGAGCAATATATTTAATTTTATACTATAATAAACACTAATTTCTTTAAGATTAGTTATTTGTTCATGTGATGTAGTACCTTTTGAACTAAAAAACTATTCATTATAACAGCCGATATTTGATTCAATATGACAAGTTCTGCTCTGTTTAGGATAAAAAAAATTTTCGGAGATTATTAATGAGGTTTTAAGTGTATAAACATTATTTAGTTTACATTTGTATGCGTTTATAAAATCATAAAATATAAGTTAATACCCTTTATATTATGTGAGCTTAAATGATATTAATACGAGAAATATATTACATTTTATACTACAATAAACACTACAATAAATACTAATTTCTTTTAAATTTTCAATTTCTTAACAGTTTTTAACTTATGTTTTTATATTAAATTATTAAGGTCATTAAAGTATTATTTTAGTTTAAATTACTTTATTAAATTATTATATTATTAAATTATTAAGTTATTAATGTTATTAAATTATTAAGGTATTAATGTTATTAAATTATTAAATTATTAAATCCTTATTTTAGTTTTAATGATTTTATTAAATTATTATTTTAGAGAATAAAAACGTATTTCATTTCATTTTATTTACAAATTTATTTTCTGTTACCCATATTTTAAAATTTATCTTGTAAATAAAATAAAAAATTATGTTTTTCATTTGGTAAATATTGCTTACCTTATTTTTAAAAATATGCTACTTGAAATGCTAAAATTAAATAAATTTTTAAAAGATAAATTGTTGATAAACAACTTATAAACAAATTTCAATTTTAAAGCAAAAACAATATTTATTGTATGAGGAATCATAAAAAATTGGAAAAAAAATCAGTCAAATGCACTCTTTATCCTTTATCACACAGTATTTAATTTCGTGGTTGAATTCATCTTTACACGCTTCAACGAACACAGACATTTTGATGTTTGTATAAAAATTTTGGAAAACCGATTATGCGCGGTAAGCAACAACCAGAAAAGCGTGGAAAAAGGTTTGAATATATAAATAATTTGAAAACTTCGAGATACGAAATGTTTAACTGCGCTGAGGCATTATTTTAAGACTGGAAAAAAGGGAATCTAACCTATTTGCATTGTTGTAGGGTAGAAATGATCTTTTGTTTTAATGTTAACCCTCTAAGCGGTTCACACGTACAACTCCGCCAAACCGATGAAGTCTTAATGTACAAGTTTCGACCCCCAAAATTTGTCCTCCTTCCAGAAGTTTGGGAATCTGAGGTCTTTGTACTGTGACATTTTTGCTAAAAATGTGTGGTTCTTTCCTCCATGAAGTTTAGCGGTAGGAGGGTCAAGTCGACTGTTTAGGAACTGCATCCCTCTTTAGGCCTTGTACTTTAACGTATTAAATAGCAATTTATAAAGACAGTCATAATAAAAGGTTGTTAAGCAATAAAATATCAAAATTATTCTCCGGAAATAATATATCTTTATTTATGTGTCTTATAAAGGGATTTCAAATATTCTGTTTCAACTGCTTGATAATAGGCTGCATTTCTGTAGATAGCGTTAATGTACGATATACAGAAAATTTTGTTTTATAGAGTTCAGATTGGGATAAAAAATAGAGGAACAAAATTAGATGGGACATTAATTCACGCTGATAGCTTTTCATGGCTTTGTAAATCTCTATTTCGAAGTGTTTCGTTCGCGGTAACAAATGTATCTCTAATTGCACCACTTAAATATCTTGGATGACTTTCGTAAAAAATATAAACAAGTCTCTCAAAGAATATTTTTATTTGTACTTTTAGAATCCATTATTTCTTATGGGATGATCTTCGAGACTCGACCAGATTTATATGTATTAAAAATTAGCAATCTATAATATCTATTTATATATCTATTTATAACTGGAAGTAAAGGGACAATAACGAGGGTGGGTTTCCCGTATTCCATTCTAGTCGACAAAGGGTGTAGGAAAAGTCATAGAACGCTTTGGCCACTGACACAGTTAACCTTTCGAGTATATTTTGGAGACTTTTTTTTTCTCGATGTGTTCCACTCGGAGGGTTAAATCATTTCTCTTTCTGGCTTCCATATAGACAAGCTGCATGTATGCGAGCAAGGCATAAATTGTGAACACGCTTCTTCTCATTTCCTATAAGAATGTGTTGCCTTCTGCTTATCTGAAAACTATTGACCACCAGAAGGGTGTTCGACACAAATCTTTTCGAGATGTCTACATTAAAAAAATTATCAGGTAAATAAACTATAATTACCTTCATAGATTTAATTTTTTTAATAATAATTCAAGATTTTTAATTAAATAACAAAGAAATATGTAATAAATTACATGTACATTTCTCTTTTATAGTTCTCCAGTTATGATTTAGTCTCTTTGGTCTTTTAATTAGATATATATTAATTTATTTATAACTTTGTGTTTTATTTACTTATTTACTTATTCCTTTAACTTTTCAATTAATATTTGTGTACTATGTGAATTAACTTTTTAAAGCATCGTTAGTTTTTGTGTCCTTCATGTCTTAACTATTGTACGTATACTCATATAAAAATCTCTGCTACTATATTACTCTATAATTTACTATTATATTACTCTATACTTCCCCATTTCCCTAGGTGCAAGAGGGAGTATCTTCGGAAATTGAAACAGGGGCGAAGGGAAAGAAAAGTTTGGGTTCTTTCTCACTACATTGGGAATATTCCTTTGCCAATTAAAATAAGGTACGAAAACTGATAACATTAACCGATGCAACGAATCTCTACTATTATATATTTATGAATTGATAAATAGAGAAAATCGGGACCAAGTGATTTCAATAACAATCAAATAGCACTCCTTTACTAATTACGCCCTGTACTATTAAGCAGAGTCCACTATATATACTCCTAAGAGTAAAAGAAATTTGAAATTTGATCACATTAATAATAAACACATATCATTTCAGACCGTCTACAATAAAAAATTGCTATGTATAAACAACGAAAAACTTTGTGATAAGACTCAATATTCTCACTACAGCTCTAGAATAAGAAATACTCACTTATTTTTTCTTTTTTTCGTATTTGAAAAAAATCATTACTACTCGAAATTCTTACACTTTGTAAACCAGCTTCCTTATATTCGAAACTTTCACCTTTAAAAAAAGCCTTTACATTGTAAATAAATCGGTTTCATTATAAACAAAATTATCTCATTTGTTCCGTTTTTGTTAAATCCTGTCTAGCATGTATTTGAAAATAAGATTGCTAGCATTAATGTACGATCCATAGTACGAGACGCATCCAGAAAGTTTCCCGATGATTTCCCCTTCCTGTTTTTTTTTTTTTTTTTTTTTTTAGCTGGACAAGTCCCGATTTGTGCCAGTAGTGGGGTAACAGTAATTTAGGAAATAGAAAAATATTTTTGTGTATTGTTTATCTTTATTTATTTACCCTTTAAGCGATTCTGCAGATCATACAAAGTATTATGCCAATTTAAATTCATTGTTTATCTCTATCAGGTCTATGAGCCGCACATTAGTTTCTGCCCTGATATATCCATCCAGGAGCAGCACTGACATTTCTGCTACGGTATCACATCAGGATCGTCACAGGCAGTGAGACTTGGATTTCGCACTTTACCCCTGAAACGAAGAAGCATTCATTGCATTGGTATAATAGTGGATCTTCCGTCAGGACCAAGCATCAAACAGACGTTGTCGGTACCTAAAGGGATGTGCACGCCGCCTACATGCATGTTTGCAGATCACATTCAATTAAGTATATGTCCTGAAATTGTGAGTTCTTTTTTTGTTCAAAGAAATATTTGTCTTCCATAAAAATGTTACTTTTATTATTTTTGTGCTGTTACACTACTTTGCAATTGCTGCAGACAAGAAAGAATGAATTGCTTTCATATTATCAGGTATATCCGCCTACATACATCTTCGCAGATCACATTCAATTAAGTAAAAAAGCGTCAAAATAATTTACTGAAATAAATGTTCTAATATTGTTTTTATAACTCGTAACATCTTCCTAAGCTTACAAATGGCAGTCGTCTGGGATTGCAAAGAAATATTTGTCTTCAATAAAAATGTTACTTTTATTATTTTTGTGCTGTTACACTACTTTGCAATTGCTGCAAACAAGAATGAATGAATTGCTTTCATATTATCAGGTATATCCGCCTACATGCATCTTCGCAGATCACATTCAATTAAGTCCCTCAATTTTCATCATTCATATATTCAGTTTCAAACTCTACGTTCTACGTTTTGCTACATACCGCCTAATGAGATAAGGACCTATTCTGCTTTTGTGCAAAGAAATATTTGTCTTCAATAAAAATGTTACTTTTAATTATTTTTGTGCTGTTACACTACTTTGCAATTGCTCCTAACATAGAAAGATAATGATTCTCATGACGAAGTAAAATCATAAATGATGTCATGGTACCGTCACTGATGCTTTAGAAGCCTGATAAAATTGTGCGGTCTTTACATCTTAAAAAATATACCTTATAAGCACAGAGGGTAAAGCATGTTCTCTAGGTACATACGGAGATGTTTTGAGCTTCTGAAGAGATCAAACTCGGTATCTTAAATTTACATTCCTCTATAATAAGAAATAAGACATCTCGTGCAAAATCCCAAAGTTTCTTATACGCTAGTGACTCAAGGGAGGGCTAAAGCTACAGGAAGTGTTATAGAAATGCATGAATAATTTGAAATAATAATTTCAAATAATTTGAAAACTTCGAAATAAGGTTTTATCTCATATGAAAAAAGTAATAAAATTTTATTACAAAAATATTAAACAGCATTACAATTAACAGAATAACTAAATTTAGCTATGGGATATACATAAATATACATGCTGTTTTTTTTATTTTTTGAACAGCTGAGGTCTCTATACTATGAAATTTTCTCTAAAGATGTGTATTTAATAGTTTTCAAAATATTAAAATCAAATAACACACATTTACTAATTAGGGCCTGTACTAAAATGTATTAAATTGTAATCTATGTAAAAATGCAATTTATAAAAACATTCTTAGTAAACATTTATAAAACAAAGGAATGTTCTTGAAATATACAATTTTCATGAAAATTCTTTGTATAAAAGATTTATATTTATCTTTACTTTTATGAAAATTTTGACCCAAAAAGTTTTTGTGAGTTTTAATACCTAACAAGCCTTACGGAATGTCATTATTTGGTTTGGTTTGGTTTGGAGCGCTACGGTCTACTGTTATGCACACGAATGCTAATGAGACCGGGACCTACAGTTTAAAGCCGATTCCGAAGGGCTACGAACATCCATGTCATCAGAATTTTTGTCTGGAAATAATTTGTCCTAACCAATCGGCGTTTCAACTGCATGAAAATATGCTGTATTGTTGTAGACTGTTAGCGTAAATGTACGATATAGTGAAATTTTCTTTTATAGATTGCAGATTGGGACAAAAAAATGGCGGAACATAATTAGATAATTAAAATATAGATACAGATTGTTTGGATCAGGAGAAAATTGCATTACATTTCTCTTTTATAGTTGTCCAGTTATGATTTAGTCTAGGTGAATTAACTCTTTAAAGTATCGTTAGTTTTTCTATCCTTGATATCTTAACTATTGTATGTATACTCATATCCAAATCTCTACTCTAGAAAATAACTTTCAATACCTATTATATCTTACTGATTTTATCGATATCGAGTGGAAAATCAAGCAATTAGAAAGTTTTAGATTTCTCAAAAGTTCTTAAAATATTTTGTTGAAAAAGGAGCGATTTATTAAAAAAATTAGACCTTTTGAAAAAACCTGATTTTTTTTACAGATGACACGTAGACGGATACCTTAAGAAATGATATTGGCATGAACAAAAGAACTGAGATTTTTTTTTGCCTTTGCTGAAGTCGACGAAGGAGCTTCCAAATCTGTTGAGTGAAATTTTAGCAAAAAAAAACTCTTGTTGGAAAGGCCAAAGATGACTGATCCGCGTCAGCTACCCCTCATGTCCAATGGGGTCGAAGGAGAGAGGGTCACTGACGTCGCCCTCGTCCCTCGGTCAACAGTGTAACTCACGTTACAAATTCAAACCAAGCAAAATATCTTCGAGATCAGAGTTCTGTGTATATTAGCATCCCCCCATAGTTTTTTTCCTTCTCCTTGCAGAATTTTCCTTCGTATCACTCAGGTGGTACTGGAGAGAATTTTTAGTTCGGGTTTTCTACTTCTCTTAACATTTCAGATTACTTTAAAGTAAAAGTTTTCATTATAAAAAAATGTTCACTGTGTATATTTATGTTTGTATTTAACGAAGACGTAAGAAACTTGTATTAATTAGGAGGAAAAAAATAATAATTTTGTCTTTATAGTTTAGAGGTGTTAAGATAAATATTAATTTTACTTTAAACAACGTTTATGTATTAAAAGAAAAGAAAAAAGAAAGAAGCACAAAGGTGTTTTCTGTTTTTATACACAGAATCGACTAAAATTCACATATACGAAGTATTTACCTATACCAAAGGTTCCCAAACTTTTCTGGACCACCTCTGCCTTTACAAAAAATTCAATGCTCCCTCATTCATAACAGTTGATTATTGAAAAAATGTTTAAATATTGTTGTATATATCTGTAACAAATTATGGTTATAAGTAGTGCTTTAGGCTACATAATGTAGAAGAATTAGTTGAGCCATGAGATTTGTAATTGCATGTTGCAATTGACACCAGAGCGGTGCTATGTTGAATAATAATTATGAAATTATGAAATGACTGTTTGTGGATTATTATTTATTGAGTGTGAAAGTGTGGTTTCTGTTAGAGAAATTATTCATTTCCTTCGAGTTGGAGTCTACGTTTAGTGATAATTTAGAGTTAAAGTTGGCAATTTTACAGCAGGCGATTTAAAGACTAATAAGAGCCACCTGTCAAATATATCAATGTCTACTCTACCTATACATCTATTTATAAGAATTCCTAAAGTAGAAATAAACTAAAATGACCATCAAATACAATAAGAAATTGTTTAGTCATAGCCTAAACTTAAGTATAAAATCAATAAGAAAAAAAAAAAGGAGATGGTCGAATCTAATACAGTTTAAACAATTTGATGTTGAGTTCCAATTTGGTTAACATCATTAGTAATTCTCCACGTTCATTCATGTTCTTCTTCCCAGATAGTCTCCTATCTCTGATCTATACCTATATCTATCTAATTATAGCACATTCAAGGGAAACTATGAAGAGAATTCCATTGATATTTCTGTACTCTATCCCAGGGATAGCCAAATGATAGTCCATGGTGGCATTCACAAAATTTTCAGTTGAAAATATCTATTTCGTCAAATACTATATAATTCAATTGATTTATTGATTATTTTTGAAGAGGATATTTTTACTAGCTACCTCTCTCAACTTTCTCCCTTGAAAGCATCAGTATCCATCATGTGTGGCAACGCCTCCGTTAGGACACCAATGATTTATGCAAAGAATTATCCCTTCCTTCTGAATAAGTTCAAAGGGGAGGGACAACACTTGCTTTTATACGAATTTATACTTACATTCGAAATTACCAAGCCACAGATATTTCTTGGCCTTTTTATTAGAAGAACAACATGTAGGCAGTCAACATTACTTCCTAGTACAACACTAAGTGAAGCAGGGACTAAGCGGAAGAACTCCAGGTTTTGCTGTCATCTCCAGGGGTCTCGTTTGAGATCTTGGAGGATGCTGCAACCACTGAACTATTTAACAGGTCGAAGCCATTGTTAATGATCTTGGGCCATTAATGATTAATCATTAATGACTTTGGGCCAGCTCGAGCTTCAAACCTTGAATCCTCTGGTTATGAGAGTGATGCCTTTTTCGACTGAGCTAACATAGATTAGTCTTTACAAGTTAGTTTCCATTGTTTAAGTTAGTTTCCATTGTATATCCAAACCTTATAATCGGTGACAGTAGTCCTTTTACTACATTCGCTAATTTTTTTGTATCAATATTGATGAAATTTAATTTTAAATAATTTTATTAATATTATGTTCCCTTTTGGGAACAATAGACTGTAAAAGGTTAACTAATGCATGTGATGGGAGGACATGGGTTCTCCCCAATGCTCATATACCAGATATGAGACCCTATTTATCAATTAAACATCTCAGGCAGATTTCTCTAGGCTGAAAATATACTGCCGTCTTAAGAAAAGTGTGTCAGCCTGAGGAATATATTTTATATCTCAGTCACACCGTCGTTATTAGGAACATGAAAAAAAAAGATAAATAAAAGAAAAGTCGCGTTTTAGCGACAACATGAAATTAAGCGACCTATTCTCAACCTTGACGCTTCATTTCCCTATTTATCAAAGCGCTCAAGGGCATTCCGAGACTATTTTTGACAAAATCTCCTCGAAGAGAGCTATACCTCCGAGAATTAAAATTCGAATCGGAATCTCGCTTTTAATTGACACACACGTCGTTTGCCTAAAGCTAGCTTAATGCATTAAGAAAAATAATTGGTTGCACGTGGATGGTATATGTACCGCTAATTGCATGCCGCTTTTAATTCTCTAACATCTTGGCAGATTGTCAAGCTTTTATTCATTTTCCCTTTTATATAAAAACATTTTATATGATGTATCAGAGAAGGGGCGTTTAATTTGAACTTTTAAAACGTTCCATTTTTAACTGTATTCTTTAATACCCTATATAATAATAGACTAAGTTATCTGTCCTTCTGTACTCGAAAATATGAAGTGGTTGGACCTGGAATGGATGTAGATGAGTTAGGTTAAGCAAAATTCAAAGCGAGTAAAGTTTATATTCTCCTAAACTATCTATCCGATTCTAAAATTAATTGGAATAAATACGCTTCATATCAAAGTGAAAAATACTGTTGTATTTAAAACGTTCGAAATCCACCCCTTCTCCCCTTTTCGATGTTTTAATGCCATTATTTCAAGCCCTATTTTTCCCGGATATGAGTAAGCGATTAAATTTATCAATTTATCACATAATAAATAGAACGATTTCAAGCAGCAGTGCACATCTCAACTTATGACGATTTTGTCTTTAATTTCAAACGGAAGGGCAGCTAATTATTTGTCTATTGGCTATCATACGCATTAAAATGAATGGGAAGGGCATTAAAGCCGTTCATGACGTTGCATGAAATCGCTCTATAGGAAAAAATATTACTTTCTAACATTATGACGTCATTCCTTTAACCATCTCATTTAATCATTTCTTATTTTAAATGATTTAAATATTTTCATAAATATTGTATTATTTTCATACGTTTTATCCCTGAATTAAGATATTACGTAAATAATTTTCTTTTATATTTGGATTAAATAAGAGATTAGGCATATATGGGATAATTTTTAATTGAATCATCGATTATTTTTTGTTGTAACATAATTCTCAGTCAAAAACAAACCATTTTTTTATCTGCCTCATAGGGTACTTTACAATTCTGGAAAATTAAAAATTTTACTGATCCCGTATAACAGGCTATATGCTACTGTTCTAAATATTTTTTAAAGTCTCACATGTACGTGAAACTGCTGATAAGGGAATAATACGAAACACTCAAAGGAGAGTGGAATTGTTCCCGTTTACGATTTGAGGACTGATTTATCCTATTTCGGGCCCTCACTTATTAGAAATTTTCCTTTGTATCTCTACTTATTTATGTAGGTATACATGAACAGAATAACGTTCAGTTGAAATAAGTTACAGATATGAAATCTTGTTTCGTCTGTATGTGAGTTTGTTATCGAGTTTCTATCTGGGTATTTGATTAGTTTATTGAGGACATTACTTTGTAGAAACTTGGGTATTACGTAAATAATTTTCTTTTATATTTGGATTAAATAAGAGATTAGGTACATATGGGATAATTTTAAATTTAATCACCGATTATTTTTTGTTGCAAACTAATTCTCATCCAAAAAACAAACCATTTTTTACCTGCCTCATAGGGTACTATACAATTCTGGAAAATTAAAACTTTTACTGATCCCGTCATATGAAAGGCTATATGCTACTGTTCTAAATATTTTTAAAGTCTCAGAAGTGTGTGAAACTACTAACTGCTGATAAGGGAATAGTACGAAACACTCCAAAGGTGAAGCTGATAGTGGAATTGTTCCCATTTTCGATTTGAGGACTGATTTATCCTATTTCGGGCCCTCACTTATTAGAAATTTTCCTTTGTATCTCTACTTATTTATGTAGGTATACATGAACAGAATAACGTTCAGTTGAAATAAGTTACAGATATGAAATTTTGTTACGTCTGTGTGTGAGTTTGTTATCGTGTTTCTGAGTATTTGATTAGTTTATTATGGACATTACATTGTGGAAACTTAGATATTACGTAAATAATTTTCTTTTATATTTGGCTTCAACAATAGATTAGGTACATATAGGATAATTTTAAATTAATCATTGATTATTTTATGCTGCAACATAATTCTCATTCAAAGACAAACCACTTTTTTTACCTGCCTCATAGCGTACATTACAATTCTGGAAAGTTAAAAATTTCACGGATTCCGTCATATGACGGTCTATATGCTAGTAGCATAATAATCTTGTTTGATAAAGAATGTAAGGGATTAAAATCTACAAAAAAAGAATTTTTGAATAAAATATAAAACATTTTTTTAGCATCGGTATCTCAGTCGGCAAAGGTAGCTATATCATCATTGGAAGTTTGGGCGTTGGGAGCTTGAGTTAGCCTAGGATTCACTGTTTTCGTTAAATGTGACTGTGACACGTAAAATATGTTTGTGGTCACAATGTCTTCCAAATTCTCAATCAATACTTCTGGGGGTAGCAGGCCAAGCCTATAGGTCTTCTGCTTGATAACTAAATTACATATTTATAATAATTATTTAAAACTATTTTGCATAGCAACTGTCCTTACATATAGGATTCTTAACCATCTGTATGGTAAATCTATTTTTGGAGTCTTCAAAATTTTAAATGTTTAACCCTCTAAGCGCTTCGCACGTACAATTCCCCCAAATCGATTATGTCTTCAAAGCGGTTGTCACGTACAATTTTCGACCTCCAAAACGTTCCGAAAATGGATGTAATGTACATTTCTGCCAGTGTTTTCCGCTATGGAGTTTTGAGGTAGGGGGATCAGGTCGATTGTTTAGGAACTGCACACCTACTCTCTGAGGCACAAAGACGCTGATAGCTTTTCATGGCTTTGTAAATCTCTATTTCGAAGTATTTCGTTTGCGGTAACAGATATATCTCTAATTACCCCACTTAAATAGCTTGGATGACTTTCGTAAAAAAGATAGAAATCATTCTCTTAAAGAATATTTTTATTTGTACTTTTAGAACCCATTATTTCTTATGGGATGATCTTCGAGACTTGACGAGCTTTATGTGTATTAAAAATTAACAATCTATAATGTCTATTTATATAACTATTTATAACCGGAAGTAAAGGGACAGTAACGAGGGTGGGTTTCCCATATTCCAATCTATTCTACAAAGGGTGAAGTAAAAAATCATAGAACTCTTTGGTCACTGACACAATGAAACTTCAGCGTATTTTTGGAGACTTTTTTCCTTGGTGTGTACCACTCGGAGGGTTAATAAAACCAAACTTTATTACATTAATAATTGTACATTTAATCAATTGATAATGAAATTTTGGTATCTTAAAGTGGCATAATTCCTTTCCAGGGAGCCAATATAGTTCAGTCGGCAAAGGTATTGGGTTCGGATCCCGAGCCGGCCTTAGATCCGCCGAGTTCGTTAAAGGTGACTGGGACACGTAAAATATGTTTGTAGTCACAATGTCCTCACAATGTTCACAATCAGTAACTCTGGGGTTGGCGGGACAAACCTGTGGGTCTTCTGCTTGGTCCCTGCTCCAAAATTACGAAGAACCACTAAGTCATTTTATCACCATATCAGTTGCTCATTGAAATGGAATTTGTAAAATTTCCGGGCTTTTTGTTTTGAGTACTACGGTCTACGTTTTCGTATATGAGGAATAGTGACTCCAGCATCTTCTATATAAAGACGATTTTGGATCACTACGGATAACAAGTTGAGGTTCGAATCCACGGACTCATGTAAATAAAGGTTCCGCCTTACCATTCATATGTTTTAAATTTGACAAAATGCGAAAATGCAAAAGTCGATTTTGTATAAATATAATTTCAAATTCTTCAATAGTAACTTTTAGTTTTGTTTGGAGTGCTACGGTCTACTTTTTGCAACACGAGGGCCAATTAGACAGGGACTTACAGATTAAAGCCGATTCCGAATGGCTACGAACATCCATGTCACTGTGGTATTCGAACCCACGAACTCCGGTACCGAAGGCCAGCACCCTAACCATCTGCCATCGTTCGGCGTTTGGTAACTTTTGCACTGTAAAAATAACTTGCACTACAGGACAACCCCAGCGTGGGAGACTAACTGAAGGACTAAAGCGATATCAGTGGCATCTACCCTTCGAACCTATTGGACAAGAGGGGTTGCTAACGCGGGTCGGTCGTCTTTGGCTCTGTCAACAGTAATCATTGGATTTTGCTCGGTAGATTTGAGGCCAATTCAGAAAAAAGCAGGCCAAGACGGAGCTAACAGGTAGCTTCATCGGAGGCAGAGTGTTGCTCCACCATTTTCATCTGAACAGATAGCATTATCAGAGGCAGGGAGTTTCTCCAACATTTCCATCAGTATGTGGAGACTCCATATTGATACTTAATTTGTTTTATTTGCTTCACCAAATTGTTCTTCATCAAAAATAGAATTGTAAATAAAGAGTCTGCAACAGGATAAGTCTTCGCACGTTTGTATCTGGTGTCTTATCCTTTGTGTTATCTCATCAGGTCTTGGTATAAGTTATTGCTCCATAATATGCCCCAAATAACTTGCAATATTTGTTAAAAATATATTTTTTAATTATTTTTATTTGCAGAAAAACCTATTTTTATCAATAAGTTTTCATGTTTATGTGTCAGATTAAAAAAAAGTTATTTTTTACTTAATTAGTATAATGGATTTCTAATACAGAGTGAAATGTTTTAGAATTTAGTATTGAAATATAATGCTTTTATAGGGGATAATCCTGTTGAGAGTTTAAAAAAGTTTAGATTTTTTAAAGTATAATCACAATATATATATATATATATATAAAACTTTCGGTTTTAAAAAAAGTTATAGCTATGCGAACATGTCTGACAATTCAAATCCAAGCCTGTGTCTGTGTCAAACGTACACTATGTAATCGTATATAAAACTTTCGGTTTTAAAAAAAGTTATAGCTAAACATGTCTGACAATTCAAATCAAAGTCTGTGTCTGTGTCAAACGTACAGTACAAATCGTATATAAAACTTTCGGTTTTAAAAAAAAGTTATAGCTAAACATGTCTGACAATTCAAATCAAAGTCTGTGTCTGTGTCAAAAGTGCATAATGTAATCGTACGCAAAAGTGAGTAACTGCTTGATTTCGAAGCTGCTCAGTATGATTTCCACCCTTAATGCAACGCATTTTTTATTTCTCGATGAATAATTCAAGTAGGAAATGAAAGATTTCCTCAAAGGATTCCATACGTATCATTGATTTACCGCAAATGATTGTCTAAGAACTCAACCTTTGAAAGTCGATTTCAAGATGTTCTGATTCACGTAACTCGAAGAAAACAAAAGAAGAGCCTCGATCAACGTTATTATTCCAGCATTACGGAATGCGACGTACATTAAATACACCGTGAAATTCAACCCCTCCGGAACCGTTGCATGCACATCGGAATATCACGGACGATAGTTGAAGAATTCCACCAACCTTGGCAATCCGTTTACCCATCAAGTGTCCATTAACATAAAGCCCAATGAGATACCGTGACAAGCCGACTTGCCTTGCGCGCGCGCGTTCTGGAAAATACCACGGTACAGTTTTTGGCGAGGTTCTTTTGTCGCCATGCTGCGTTGTTGTGCAAGCAAGAGAGCTCCTTCAGCAGGAAGTCGTAGCGGTATAAAAGCGACGAAAGCACTCATATGTTACAAATGTGCCTCGGTGGAAAAGATTCCACTCGGAGATTGCTTTCAAGGTGAAAGAGGACTTCCACTGGAGTGAAAAGATTGAAATGAGGAGATTACGGGAGAAATAAGGCACGAAACATCCTTAGAAGAACGCCGTGGAAAAATAAATAGCTCCCTGCGAGGTTTTCTAGCTTTATGGGTGCCTAAAGAGCTTTCACTTTTGCACTCGGTAAAGTGAATCCCACATTAGAATCGTGCAGAAAGTACAAATATTTTCTAGCGTCACAGAATTTTTAAAAAATACCTTGAAAGATAAGATTTTATTAGTTTCGCTCACGTCATGTAATTTTCGATATAGCTTTATTTAATCTCTACATCTCTTTTGGTCTAGGTACCTTAATTTCTACAAACTGAGATGATGGGTTACTGTTCAGCGTATCTATAAAGATAGGACAGATAATCTAATGCTATCTTAGTATTAAGAAATCCTATTTGCTTTGGACTGGAAAGTCACGTAAAAGAGCAATGCATTGATAGAGATACGCAGAATTGTACAATAAATTCCCAGTTTCAAAGAATATCATACACTTCGCATTAAAATGTTTTTGTCCTATAGAGCAGAGTATTATGCAATAGATTCTCAGGGTAAAAAGTGCCTACACTGTTCAAAACACTCCAGTTCCAATAAATCTAATACACTATTGATTTGGTAAATTGAAGGTACTAAGAAGAGTATCAATAGAAATATGCTGTATTTAACTATACATTCCTGGTCCCTAATTCTTGTAATCTCACGAATATTATGTACATACTCGGGTTAATACCTGATCCATAGTATTTCAGTTCTACTAAATCTTCTAATATTTTTTTATAACTTGAAATAACTTCCTACGCTAACGAATGGCAGTAGTCTGTGGTTCCCCTCAATTTTTATCATCCACTTACTCAGTTTGAAGCTCTACGTTCTACTTGAGATAAGTACCTACCGCATATAGACTATTCTGAATGGCAACTAACAATCATCCACTAGCTGAGTCCAAACCCGTAGACGCCGGCACGAAAATGTAGTGTCCTAACATAGAAAGATAATGATTCTTTGAAAGAATGAATTATGTTCTTAAATTTGTGTCTCTTCCACTTATATAACTTCCCAGAGATAGAGCATTTTTATCATCCACATACTCAGTTTGAAACTCTACGTTTTACTTTTTTTGCCACATATGGCCTAATGAGATAAAGACCTATTCTGAATGGCAACTAATAATCATCCACTAGCTGACTCCGGTAAGAAATTACAGTGCCCTAACATAGAAAAATAATAATTCTCAGAAACAAGGAATTTTGTTCTTGAATTTGTGTCTTTCCCAGAGATAGAGCATCTAAGCACAGAGGTTGGTAAAGCATGTTTTCTAGGTACATAGGAAGAAGTTTTGAGCGTCTGAAGAGCTCAAACTCGGTATCTTAAGATTACATTCCTGTATAATAAGAAATAAGACATCTCGTGCAAAATCCCAAAGATTTTTTTACGCTAGTCACTCAAGGGAGGGCTAAAGCTACAGGAGATATCACAGACATGCAAGATTCTAAAATATCACTCTGCAACTTTCCAGACACAAGAAATCTCAGTAGAAAGCAATTAAAATTCTAATGCAGGATAGCTGGATGTTATCCCTTCTGCTTTCTGAGTGATAATGTGCTATTACTTGTTATATGAGTGTTATCATAATAACTGTTATTTAAATGGTACTCTGTTACCTGGGTGTCATGGTACTAGTGCCTGTTATCCGAAATCCTGCTCTATTTAGAAGGTATCTTGTCTGTTATTTGGATGACAAGGTCATAATGCCTACAATCAGAATACTATCCAAGTGTCGGACATCTAGGTATAATCTTGCCTGTTTTCTGAGTGTCCAGGAAATGTTTCCAGCATCTGACAGTATTGCCACTTGGTATCTAGTGTTTATATACCCCTATAATAACGATTAGGTCAACCTTGTGGCACAATGAATCTTATAAACTAGTGACACAGGGGAGGAGACTCCAGGAATTATTAATATAGAAACCAGTGCCCTAAAATAACAAGTTAGCACCTTTCAAAGTTCAAAGATATGATATGCAAACGAATGTAATAAGTTTATCCAAATATTTATGGTATATTTTCCGCAAGCTTATTGATACAGATAGGAAAGTAATAAGCACCTTTCACTACCAAAATTGTGTTACGCAAATATATGGACACGTGGAAAATATATCAGTTTCTATTCGATAGAAATTTGAATTTGGAAAGAAAAATCAAAATATACCTCTCTCCTTCATATCAGTTTAAAAATTTTAAAGGTATTATTTATGCTCATACCGCTAGCATAAATGCTCGAAGCCGTCCGGAGTCGGCTTTAAGCATTTGTTCCCGGTCTTGTTACCTCTATTTTTACAAAAAGTAAACTATACACTCGAGGACAAACCGACTGATGATTGATTAATCTTTCTGATATTCTTATAATGATCATAAATATTGTTGCGACATAAAACAAAATTCTGTAAGTACCCAATATAGATAGTTATTTTAGTCATTTTTTCTAAGCGTCTAGCCCTTATATAGAAACAAATTTTATACTCCTACAAAACGAAATGTATATTAATTAATTAATTCAAATTATATGATGTTTTGCAAATTTTTCTCTCTGTTTTATAAATCTAAGCACTCTGTAACGTGACAAATTTCTTTACGTTAATAAAAAGCATAGCCAATTTGAAGAAAAACACGCAAATAATATATCAAAATAAAAGAATACAGAGTAAATAGCACAGTGGCTAGATTGTTTCAAATACTTAATTTGCAATTTTTTTTATAAAACTCTTTAAAGTAATTATTAGTAATAACTTAATTGTAAGTTGTGCTAATAATTATAACACATTGTATACGGGACACGTACTAGCACGTTTTCTGATGATTGATACTTGAGGTCGGCTCACGTACTAGTACGGGTTAGTGTAACAGCATGGTTTGTTTCTGGGTACAAAAATACCGGTATATACAGGAAAACGAAGCTGAATGTTCTTGTCTACTACATATATTCTGAAAATATTTAGACAAATAAAAGCTAATTTTTACATTATTAGTTTTATGATTGCACTTTTCATTTTTTTAATAATGTAAAAATGTTTATATATAACATAATTTGAAAAATTAAAACTATGTACTTCTATTTCTATTTGATTTTTCATACCTATGATACTATTATAAATTTATCCATAAAAAATATATATTTTGTTTACAAAAATCGTATGGTTGTTATTTATATATTTCTATTTATATATTTGTTTATATATTTCAATATAAAATATGAAAAGTTGGTTAAAAAATTAAATAATTTTCTATCTATTGATATTTAACTGAATACCTAAATTTACACACAAACCGCCCGCTCCGGTACAAGTCCGCTGCGAAATGTACCAGTACACAATGTGTTAAAACTATGAACATTAACATGCTCTCTTAGATTCCTATTTTTAGTTTCAGAAATGAGATAAAAATATCGAATATTTAGGAAAACTTCGCATAGTTTAAAGTACACTATATCCTCAATTAAAAAGAAATTTTCTGAACGTATAAATCGGGATCATACAATCTGACGTTTGGTATGAACAGAGGAAACCGTGTGAAAATCATAAAAATCAGACAAATTAAAACATAAAAACTAATTTAATTTTTACAAAAGGATCCCAAAACAGTTCCAAAATATTTTTCAAAAAACACTACTTTCAGTAAGTTTTGTTTAATGTGCGGACAGACGCACACTATATTAATTGATTTATATTTATATCTGTAAGAACCCTTCGTTCTGATACAAAAACACCTCCAGATTTTTATCTTCGTATCAATTTTATGTATACTAACTTCGCGGATGAGTTCATCTCTACACGCTTCTCCAAACACAGACATTTTTATATCGCTATAAATGTTTTTGGAAAACTGATTAAGGCTAGCATCAACTAGAAAATCGAGAAAAACAGATGGAATATAAAAATAAGTTGAAAAATTGGATATAAAGTTTTTCTTCTCGTTCAAAAAAAAACGATGAAAATTTTTCAATCTCCTAATTTTGAAACTCAGAATAGGAGATTTAACTATTTAATTGCTTTATTTTGTCCCCTAGAAACGTTGACAACATATTTTATCCTACAATTAGGATTAAAATAAGAAATTAGGATTATTTTTCATTTTAATGCTTTTTATTAATTTTCCTTTATGTGATCACAACAGTGCTTTATTGTTTGCTTTTTGCTAATTGCTTTTGTGTTAAAAGTAAAATGCCTTTAAGTCAGTGGTTCTCAAACTTTTTATTATACGGAAAGATTCTCTTACCGCATACAGGTACTCCTAAATAAATGTTACTTAACTCAAAAATAGAAATCCTTTGTTGAATATTATTGGATAGTTTACAACAGTGGTTCTCAAACTTTTTATTCCCTGTAACACTTTTTTTACAACATGCATAGCAATGAAACTCCTGATTTAATATTACTTAAGGTGAAAATATAGATATTTTTTTAAATATTGTTGGAAGTTTTACAGCGGTGTTTCTCAAACTTTTTTTTTCCATGTAATCCTTTTTTTACTACATACATAGCATCGAAACTCCTGAATAAATATTATTTAAGGTAAAAATAAAAATTCTTAAGTTAATTGATTTATATTTATATCTGTAAGAACTCTTCTTTCTGATACAAAAATACCTCTAGATTTTTATCTTCGTATCAGTTTTATGTATACTAACTTCACGGTTGAGTTCATCTTTACACGCTTCTCCAAACACAGACATTTTTATATCTCTATAAATGTTTTTGGAAAACTGATTAAGGCTATTATCAACTAGAAAATCGAGAAAAAACAGATGGAATATAAAAATAAGTTGAAAAATTGGATATAAAACTTTTTTTCCGTTGAAAAAACGATGAAAATTTTTTCAATCTCCTAATTTTGAAACTCAGAGTAGGAGATTTAAATATTTAATTGCTTTATTTTGTCCCCTAGAAACGTTGATAACATATTTTATCCTATGATTTAACAGTATTCTTATTAAAATAAGAAATTAGGATTATTTTTCATTTTAACTCTTTTTATTAATTTTTCTTTATGTGATCACAACGGTGCTTTATTGTTTGCTTTTTGCAAATTCATTTTGTGTTCAAAGTAAAATGCCTTTAAGTCAGTGGTTCTCAAACTTTTTATTATACGGAAAGATTCTCTTACCGCATACAGGTACTCCTAATTAAATGTTACTTAACTCAAAAATAGAAATCCTTTGTTGAATATTATTGGATATTTTACAACAGTGGTTCTCAAACTTTTTATTCCCTGTAACACTTTTTTTACAACATGCATAGCAATGAAACTCCTGATTTAATATTACTTAAGGTGAAAATATAGATCTTTTTTTTAAATATTATTGGAAGTTTTACAGCGGTGTTTCTCAAACTGTTTTTTCCATGTAATCCTTTTTTTACTACATACATAGCATCGAAACTCCTGAATAAATATTATTTAAGGTGAAAATAAAAATTCTTTTTTGAATATTATTGGATAAAAACACTACTTTCAGTAAGTTTTGTTTAATGTGCGGACAGACGCACACTATATTATTTGATTTATATTTATATCTGTAAGAACCCTTCGTTCTGATACAAAAACACCTCTAGATTTTTATCTTCGTATCAATTTTATGTATACTAATTTCGCGGATGAGTTCATCTCTACACGCTTCTCCAAACACAGACATTTTTATATCTCTATAAATGTTTTTGGAAAACTGATTAAGGCTAGCATCAACTAGAAAATCGAGAAAAAACAGATGGAATATAAAAATAAGTTGAAAAATTGGATATAAAACTTTTTTTCCGTTGAAAAAACGATGAAAATTTTTTCAATCTCCTAATTTTGAAACTCAGAGTAGGAGATTTAAATATTTAATTGCTTTATTTTGTCCCCTAGAAACGTTGATAACATATTTTATCCTATGATTAAACAACATTCTTATTAAAATAAGAAATTAGGATTATTTTTCATTTTAATGCTTTTTATTAATTTTCCTTCATGTTATCACAACAGTGCTTTTTGCAAATTCATTTTGGGTTCAAAGTAAAATGCCTTTAAGTCAGTGGTTCTCAAACTTTTTATTCCCTGTAACACTTTTTTTACAACATGCATAGCAATGAAACTCCTGATTTAATATTACTTAAGGTGAAAATATAGATCTTTTTTTTAAATATTATTGGAAGTTTTACAGCGGTGTTTCTCAAACTGTTTTTTCCATGTAATCCTTTTTTTACTACATACATAGCATCGAAACTTCTGAATAAATATTATTTAAGGTGAAAATAAAAATTCTTTTTTAAATATTATTGGATAAAAACACTAATTTTAGTAAGTTTTGTGTTATGTGTAGACAGACGCATATTAAGTTATTTGATTTATATTTATATCTGTAAGAACTCTTCTTTCTGATACAAAAATACCTCCAGATTTTTATCTGCGTATCAATTTTATGTATACTAACTTCGCAGTTGAGTTCATCTTTACACGCTTCTGTAAACACAGACATTTTTATATCTCTATAAACGTTTTTGGAAAACTGATTAAGGCTAGCATCAACTAGAAAATCGAGGAAAATAGACGAAACAAAAAAATAAGTTGAAAAATTAGATATAAATATTTTTTTCCGTTGAAAAAACGATGAACATTTTTCAATATCCTAATTTTGAAACTCAGAGTAGGAGATTTAAATATTTAATTGCTTTATTTTGTCCCCTAGAAACGTTGATAAAATAACATATTTTATCCTGGCTATGATTAAACAACATTCTTATTAAATTAAAAAATTAGGATTATTTTTCATTTTAATTTTTATTAATTTTCCCTTAATATGTGATCACAACGGTGCTTTATTGTTTGCTTTTTGCAAATTCATTTTGTGTTCAAAGTAAAATGCCTTTAAGTCAGTGGTTCTCAAACTTTTTATTCTACGGAAAGATTCTCTTACCGCATACAGGTACTCCTAAATAAATGTTACTTAACTGAAATAGAAATCATTTGTTGAATATTATTGGATATTTTACAACAGTGGTTCTCAAACTTTTTATTCCCTGTAACACTTTTTTTACAACATGCATAGCAATGAAACTCCTGATTTAATATTACTTAAGGTGAAAATATAGATATTTTTTTAAATATTGTTGGAAGTTTTACAGCGGTGTTTCTCAAACTTTTTTTTTCCATGTAATCCTTTTTTTACTACATACATAGCATCGAAACTCCTGAATAAATATTATTTAAGGTAAAAATAAAAATTCTTTTTAAATATTATTGGATAAATAATTTAGTAAGTTTTGTGTATGTGTGGACATATTATATTTATATTTATATCTGTAAGAACTCCTGATACAAAAATACCTCCAGATTTTTATCTGCGTATCAATTTTATGTATACTAACTTCGTTGAGTTCATCTTTATAAACACAGTATTTTTATATTTTATAAAGTTTTTGGATGATTAACTATCAACTTGAAAATCGAAAAAAAATACGAATATTTTCAATTGGTATCATTTTTTTCTTTGAAAAAATGAACTAAAAATAAATTTCAATTTTAAAATAAAATAACCTAAAACTAAAAAACATATAAAAAAAAAAAAAATTTATAACTTTATTTAAACTATTAAAAAATGAAAAAAAAAAGAATTAAAAAAAAAATAAAAATATATAATTTTTAAAAAATAAATAAAAATTTTTTTAATAAAATTTTTTAAATTTTTTACATTTTTGATTATTTTATTTTTATTTTTTTTTTTATTTATTTATTTTATTTTTTTTCTTTTTTTATTCTTTATTAAATTAAATTATTCTTTTATTTTAAATATTTTTTTCATATAATTTTATTCTCCTTTAATATATTATAAAAAAATTAAACTTTTGCTTTTTTAAGTATTTGTGAATATTAAATTTTATTTTTTTTTTTTTTTTTATTCATTTTTTTAAATCATAAAATCAAATTTAAACATATTATATATTTAATTTTTTTATATACCATTTAAATATTATTCTTATGATTAAATATTTTATATTTATTTTTACATAAATAGTGTGGTTAAACTTTTTCATGTAAATCTTTCATAAAACATTTTACAAATATCCTGAATAAATATTATTATTATTATAAAAAATAAAAAAAATATTATTGTTTTATGTGTTTTTATTTCATGTTTCTTGTATTAAATACTTCTAATATTATATATAAAAGTATAACTGAATAAATTTATTTAAGTTAAACATAATGATTTTAATTTTTATTGGATTCCTTTATAGCAGTGTATCTCAAGTACTCCTTTTTTTACATATATATACATGAATAATAAATATTACTTAACGTGAACATAAAGACCTTCTTAAAGTTTTAATGGATGCCATACAGCAGTGGTTCTCAAACTTTTTATCCCATGGAACCATTTATTTACTACATACATAGCAATAGAATTCCTGAAGAAATATTACTAAGGGAAACTTAGGGCGTAGTATTTATCACTGATTAGACATGCACATAAAAAGTAAAACTATAAAATAGCATAAAAATGTAGATATTACCTACAAAAGATGACATATAAGCAAGAATGTTGAATCAACTGATAATGGTAAAGTGGTTCATTATTGAATGTTTCACCCCTTTCTTTTCCAACTTGTCGCTTGTGGTTTGAATAATTCATTGTCACATCGGATTAGATTAGGTACATATGTGCTAATTTTAAATTTAGTCATGGATTATTTTCTATTGCAATGAAAATTTTATCACCGGTATAAACAACAAATTTTTTTCATAAAAGTCTAGGAGTCTATTTCACGTACTAATATATATCTAGCGTTTAAGTTATATATCTTTGAAAATTAAGAAGTTCGTTCTCTTGTGTGGATGCTTTTTATACATAACCACACGTTTTGCAATCGATTCGCTAAATTTTGGACATCATTCATACACACCACCAAATAATCATTGTCAATATTAACTTCTGCTGTTCATCCTGTCACGTAATATGAGAAGATAAATTAAAATTGGCAACTAACGTGCGGCCAGTAAAGGTAAGCAAATTATTGAGCTTGTACCAGATAATTCTCAGTCAAAAATCAAACCATTTTTTACCTATCTTATAGTGACTTTACAATTCTAGAAAATTAAAAATTTTACTGATCCCGTCATATGACGGCTATATGCTAGTTCATTATAATAGCCGATATTTGGTTCATTGTAATAACAAGTTCTGCTCTGTTTCAAATAAAAAATTTTCGTGATTATTAATGAGGTTCTAACTGTATAAACTTCATTTAGTTTACTTTAGTATAAATTTTAAAGCATAAAATGTATATACCAAGTGAAAAGAATAAAAAGCTACTTACTTGCACTATAACTTTGAAAGATATAAGTGAGAAACTAAATTTATTTATTCAATATAAGTTAATACCATTTATATTATGTAAGCTAAAATGATATTAATACGAGCAATATATTTCATTTTATATTGTAAAATATATTAATTTCTTTTAGATTTTCAATCTTCTGATATATTTTTATCTGAGAAACAATGATGTCTATAAAACAACTTTCTATTAGATTTTGAATCAGGTAATCTGTTTTAGAAATTTATTATCAAATAATATTTATCAATAACTAGTCAATGAGTGTATTTACAATAATTCAAAGTTCAAATAAAATTTAATATATCATTAGCAACATATTAATGTAACATTAATCGAAAATTGAAGACATATAAGATATTTTTAGAGTTATTTGTTGAGGTGATGTAGTGCTTTTGGAACTAAAAAACTATTCATTATAATATCCGATATTTGATTCAATATAATGACAAGTTCTGCTCTGTTTAGAATAAAATTTTTTCGAGATTATTAATGAGGTTCTAACTGTATAAACTTTATTTAGTTTATACAGTTATACAGTTTATACAGTTTAGTTTTATACGGTGTATACATTTTAAAAGTATAAAATGTATACACAGAGAGGAAAAAATAAAAAGATACTTTCACAATACCTTTGAAAGATATAAGTTAGAAACTAAATTAATCTATTCAATATAAGTTAATACCATTTATATTATGTGAACTAAAATTATTTTAATATGAGCAATATATTTCGTTTTATACTATAATAAATACTAATTTCTTTTAGATTTTCAATTTCTTAACGGTCTTAAGATTAAGTTGTCATATAACTTTACAACTTTAGTTTAATGAATGAAACACGTACTTTATTTCACTTTAATTACAAATTTAGTTTCTAAAAAAACTAAAAAACTATTCATTATAATAACCGATATAATGACAAGTTCTGCTCTATTTAGAGTAAAAAAATTTCCGAGATTATTAATGAGGTTCTAACACTATAAACTTTATTTAGTTTACATTTGTATACATTTTAAATGCATAAAATGTGTACACCAAGTGAAAAGAATAAAAAGTTACTTGCACAATAACTTTGAAAGTTAGAAACTAAATTTATCTATCGAATATAAGTTAATACCATTTATATTATGTGAGCTAAAATTATATTAATACGAGCAATATATTTCATTTTATACTATAATAAATACTAATCTCATAATAATTTTTATACTAAATTATTATATAACTTTACAGCTTTAGTTTAGTGAATAAAAAACTTACTTTACTTCATTTTATTTAAAAATTTAGTTTCTGATCCACACATTATAAAAGTTATCTTGTAAATAAAATAAAATCATGTTTTCTTTTGGTGAATATTTCTTACATTATTTTTAAAAGTGTGCTACTTGAAATGCTAAAACTAAATAAATTTTTAAAAGATAAAGTTTTGATAAACAGCTTATAAAAAATTAAATTTATTCATGGTTTATCTTTCCATTTATGTATTTTAAACAGTAAACTGTCCATTGTATTGAATCAGTTTATTATCTGGGGAAGCAATGATGTTTTTAAAATATCTTTCTATTAGATTTTAAACCAGGTCATCTGTTTTAGAAATGTATTATCAAATAATATTTATCAATAATCTAGTCAATAAGTGTATTTATAATAATTCATAGTTGAAATAAAATTTAATACATCATTAGCAGTATATTAATGTAACAGTAATCAAAAATTGAAGACATAGCAGTTATTTTTATATTTATTTCTTAAGGTGATATAGTGTGTTTCGAACAAAAAAATTTCATTATAATAGCCAATATTTGATTTAATATAATGACAAGTTCTGCTCTGTTTAGAATAAAATATTTTCCGAGATTATTAATGGGGTTCTAACTGTATAAACTTTATGTAGTTTACATTTGTATACATTTTATAAGCATAAAATGTATACATCAAGTGAAAAGAATAAAAAGCTACTTACTTGCACAATAACTTTGAAATATATAAGTTAGAAACTAAATTGATCTATCCAATATAAGTTAATAACATTTATATTATGTCAGCTAAAATTATATTAATACGAACAATACATTTCATTTTATACTATAATGAATGCTAATTTCTTTTAGATTTTCAATTTCTTAACAGTTTTCAATTTACGTTTTTATATTAAATTATTAAGTTATTAAATTATTATTTTAGTTCTAATTAGTTTATCAAATTATTATATTACAAAATTATTAAGTTATTAAAGTTATTAATTATTAATTTGTTAAATTATTATTTTAGTTTTAATTATTTTATTAAATTGTTATCTTATAAAATTATTACGTTATTAAATTATTATTTTAGTTTTAATTATTTTATTAACTTATTATATTATTAAATTATTATTCTAGAAAATAAAAACGTATAACATTTTATTTTATTTAAAAATTTAGTTTCTGATCCACACATTTTAAAACTTATTTGTAAATAAAATAAAAAATCATGTTTTTCATTTGGTGAATAATTCTTATATTATTTTTAAAAGTATGCTACTTGAAATGCTAAAAATAAATAATTTTTTTTTAAAAATAAAGATTTGACAAACAGCTTATAAATAATTTCAATTTGTTCATGGTTTATCTTTCCATTTATATTTCTTAAACAGTAAAGTGTCCACTGTTTTCAATCAATTTGTTATCTGGTGAAACAATGATGTTTTTAAAATATCTTTCTATTAGATTTTGAACCAGGTCATCTGTTTAATAAATTTACTATAAAATAATATTTATCAACAATCCAGTAAATGAGTGTATTTATAATAATTCAAAGTTCATATAAAATTTAATACATCATTAGCAGTATATTAATGTAACAGTACTCAAAAATTGAAGAAATATCAGTTATTTTTAGAGTTATTTGCTGAGGTGATGTAGTGCCTTTCGAACTAAAAACTATTCATTATAATGGCCCATATTTGATTCAATATAATAACAAGTTCTGCTCTGTTAAGAAAAAAAATTTCCGAGATTATTAATGAGGTTCTAACTGCATAAACTTTATTTAGTTTATACAGTTATACAGTTTATACAGATTAGTTTTATACGGTGTATACATTTTAAAAGTATAAAATGTATACACAGAGTGGAAAAAATAAAAAGATACTTTCACAATACCTTTGAAAGATATAAGTTAGAAACTAAATTTATCTATTCAATATAAGTTAATACCATTTATATTATGTGAACTAAAATTATTTTAATATGAGCAATATATTTCGTTTTATACTATAATAAATATTTTTTTTTTAGATTTTCAATTTCTTAAAGGTTTTTATATTAAGTTGTCATATAACTTTACAACTTTAGTTTAATGAATGAAACACGTACTTTATTTCACTTTAATTACAAATTTAGTTTCTAAAAAAACTAAAAAACTATTCATTATAATAACCGATATAATGACAAGTTCTGCTCTATTTAGAATAAAAAAATTTCCGAGATTATTAATGAGGTTCTAACACTATAAACTTTATTTAGTTTACATTTGTATACATTTTAAATGCATAAAATGTGTACACCAAGTGAAAAGAATAAAAAATTACTTGCACAATAACTTTGAAAGTTAGAAACTAAATTTACCTATTGAATATAAGTTAATACCAATTATATTATGTGAGCTAAAATTATATTAATACGAGCAATATATTTCATTTCATACTATAATAAATACTAATTTCATAACAGGTTTTATATTAAATTATTATATAACTTTACAGCTTTAGTTTAGAGAATAAAAAACGTACTGTATTTCATTTTATTTACAAATTTAGTTTCGGTTACACGTAATTTAAAACTTATCTGGTAAATATTATAAAAAACTATGTTTTACATTTGGTGAATGTTTCTTGCATTATTTTTAAAAGTGTGCTACTTGAAATGCTAAAACTAAATATATCTTTTAAAGATAAAGTTTTGATAAAAGCTTTTAAAAATTTCAATTTGATCATGGTTTATCTTTCCATTTGTATTTTTTAAACAGTAAATTATCCACTGTCTTGAATTAGTTTTTTTTTATCTAGGGAAATTATGTTTTTAAAATATCTTTCTATTAGATTTTGAACCAGGTAATCTGTTTTAGAAAATTATTATCAAATAATATTTATCGATAATTTAGTGAATAAGTGTATTTATAATAATTCAAAGTTCAAATAAAATATAACACATCATTAGCAGTATATTAATGTAACAGTACTCAAAAATTGAAGAAATATCAGTTATTTTTAGAGTTATTTGCTGAGGTGATGTAGTGCCTTTCGAACTAAAAACTATTCATTATAATGGCCCATATTTGATTCAATATAATAACAAGTTCTGCTCTGTTAAGAAAAAAATTTCCGAGATTATGAATGAGGTTCTAACTGTATAAACTTTATTTAGTTTACATTTGTATACATTTTAAAAGCATAAAATGTATACACCAAGTGCAAAGAATAAAAAGCTACTTACTTGCATAATAACATTAAAAATATAAAATAGAAACTAAATTTATCTATCCAATATAAGTTAATACCATTTACACAATGTGAGTTAAAATTATATTAATATGAGCAATATATTTAATTTTTATACTATAATAAACACTAATTTCTTTAAGATTAGTTATTTGTTGAAGTGATGTAGTGCCTTTCGAACTAAAAACTATTCATTATAACAGCCGATATTTGATTCAATATAATAACAAGTTCTGCTCTGTTAAGAAAAAAATTTCCGAGATTATAAATGAGGTTCTAACTATATAAACTTTATTTTGTTTCCATTTGTATAAATTTTAAAATTATTAAAGGTATACACCAAGTGAAAAGAATAAAAAGCTACTTACTTGCACAATAACTTATAAAAATATAAAATAGAAACTAAATTTATCTATCCAATATAAGTTAATACCATTTATATTATGTGAGCTAAAATTATATTAATATGAGCAATATATTTAATTTTTATACTATAATAAACACTAATTTCTTTAAGATTAGTTATTTGTTCAGGTGATGCAGTACCTTTCGAACTAAAAAACTATTCATTATAACAGTCCATATTTGATTCAACATGAAAAGTTCTGCTCTGTTTAGAATAAAAAAAAAAATTCCGATATTATTAATGAGGTTCTAAGTGTATAAACTTTATTTTGTTTCCATTTGTATAAATTTTAAAATTATTAAAGGTATACACCAAGTGAAAAGAATAAAAAGCTACTTACTTGCACAATAACTTATAAAAATATAAAATAGAAACTAAATTTATCTATCCAATATAAGTTAATACCATTTATATTATGTGAGCTAAAATTATATTAATATGAGCAATATATTTAATTTTTATACTATAATAAACACTAATTTCTTTAAGATTAGTTATTTGTTGAGGTGATGTAGTACCTTTCGAACTAAAAAACTATTCATTATAACAGCCGATATTCGATTCAATATGAGAAGTTCTGCTCTGTTTAGAATAAAAAAATTTTCCGAGATTATTAATGAGGTTCTAAGTGTATAAACTTTATTTAGTTTACATTTATGTGCTTTTTTAAAAGCATAAAATATAAGTTAATACCCTTTATATTATGTGAGCTTAAATGATATTAATACGAGAAATATATTACATCTTATACTACAATAACACTACAATAAATACTAATTTCTTTTAAATTTTCAATTTCTTAACAGTTTTTAACTTACGTTTTTATATTAAATTATTAAGGTCATTAAATTATTATTTTAGTTTAAATTATTTTATTAAATTATTATATTATTAAATTATTAAGTTATTAAAGTTATTAAATTATTAAATTATTAAATCCTTAATTTAGTTTTAATTATTTTATTAAAATATTATAATATTAAATTATTATTTTAGAAAATAAAAACGTATTTCATCTCATTTTATTTACAAATTTAGTTTCTGTTACCCATATTTTAAAATTTATCTTGTAAATAAAATAAAAAAAATCATGTTTTTCATTTGGTAAATATTGCTTATCTTATTTTTAAATATATGCTACTTGAAATGCTAAAACTAAATAAATATTTTTAAAAATAAAGATTTGACAAACAGCTTATAAATAATTTCAATTTCTTCATGGTTTATCTTTCCATTTATATTTCTTAAACAGTAAAGTGTCCACTGTTTTCAATCAATTTGTTATCTGGTGAAACAATGATGTTTTTAAAATATCTTTCTATTATATTTTGAACTAGGTAATCTGTTTTATAAATTTACTATAAAATAATATTTATCAATAATCCAGTAAATGAGTGTATTTATAATAATTCAAAGTTCAAATAAAATTTAATACATCATTAGCAGTATATTAATGTAACAGTAATAAAAAATTGAAGACATATCAGTTATTTTTAGAGTTATTTGTTGAGGGGATGAAGTTCCTTTTGAACTAAAAAACTATTCATTTAATAGTCCATATTTGATTTAATATAATGACAAGTTCTGCTCTATGAAGAACAAAAAAAATTCCGAGATTATTAATGAGGTTCTAACTGTATAAACTTTATTTAGTTTACATTTGTATACGTTTTAAAAGTATAAAATGTATACACCAAGTGAAAAGAATAAAAAGCTACTTACTTGCACAATAACTTCGAAAGATATAAGTTAGAAACTAAATTTATCTATTCAATGTAAGTTAATACCATTTGTATTATGTGAGCTAAACTTATATTAATATGAGCAATATATTTAATTTTTATACTATAATAAACACTAATTTCTTTAAGATTAGTTATTTGTTCAGGTGATGTAGTACCTTTCGAACTAAAAAACTATTCATTATAACAGCCGATATTTGATTCAGTATAATGACAAGTTCTGCTCTGTTTAGAATAAAATATTTTCCGAGATTATTAATGAGGTTCTAACAGTATAAACTTTATTTAGTTTATATTTGTATACATTTTAAAAGAATAAAATATAAGTTAATACCATTTATATTATGTGAGCTTAAATGATATTAATAATAGAAATATATTACATTTTATGCTACAATAAATACTACAATAAATACTAATTTCTTTTAAATTTTCAATTTCTTAACAGTTTTTAACTTACGTTTTTATATTAAATTATTAAGGTCATTAAATTATTATTTTAGTTTAAATTACTTTATTAAATTATTATATTATTAAATAATTAAGTTATTAAAGTTATTAAATTATTAAATCCTTATTTTAGTTTTAATTATTTTATTAAATTATTATATTATTAAATTATTATTTTAGAAAATAAAAACGTATTTCATCTCAGTTTATTTACAAATTTAGTTTCTGATACACATATTTTAAAACTTATTTTGTAAATAAAATAAAAAATCATGTTTTTCATTTGGTGAATAATTCTTATATTATTTTTAAAAGTATGCTACTTGAAATGCTAAAAATAAATAATTTTTTTTTAAAAATAAAGATTTGACAAACAGCTTATAAATAATTTCAATTTGTTCATGGTTTATCTTTCCATTTATATTTCTTAAACAGTAAAGTGTCCACTGTTTTCAATCAATTTGTTATCTGGTGAAACAATGATGTTTTTAAAATATCTTTCTATTAGATTTTGAACCAGGTAATCTGTTTTATAAATTTACTATAAAATAATATTTATCAACAATCCAGTAAATGAGTGTATTTATAATAATTCAAAGTTCATATAAAATTTAATCAGAAATTGAAAAAATATCAGTTATTTTTAGAGTTATTTGTTGAGGTGATGTAGAGCCTTTCGAACTAAAAAAATATTCATTGTAATAGTCCATATTTGATTCAATATAATGACAAGTTCTGCTCTATGAAGAACAAAAAAAATTCCGAGATTATTAATGAGGTTCTAAGTGTATAAACTTTATTTAGTTTACATTTATGTGCTTTTTTAAAAGCATAAAATATAAGTTAATACCATTTGTATTATGTGAGCTTAAATGATATTAATAGGAGAAATGTATTACCTTTTTTACTACAATAAATACTAATTTCTTTTAAATTTTCAATTTCTTAACAGTTTTTAACTTACGTTTTTATATTAAATTATTAAGGTCATTAAATTATTATTTTAGTTTAAATTATTTTATTAAATTATTATATTATTAAATTATTAAGTTATTAAAGTTATTAAATTATTAAATTATTAAATCCTTAATTTAGTTTTAATTATTTTATTAAAATATTATAATATTAAATTATTATTTTAGAGAATAAAAACGTATTTCATTTCATTTTATTTACAAATTTAGTTTCTGTTACCCATATTTTAAAATTTATCTTGTAAATAAAATAAAAAATCATATTTTTCATTTGGCAAATATTGCTTACCTTATTTTTAAAAATATGCTACTTGAAATGCTAAAATTAAATAAATTTTTAAAAGATAAAGTGTTGATAAACAGCTTATAAACAAATTTCAGTTTTAAAGGAAAAAAATTATTTATTTTATGAGGAATCATAAAACCTTCAAAAAAAATCAGTCAAATGCACTCCTTATCCTTTATCACACAGTATTTAATTTCGTGGTTGAATTCATCTTTACATGCTTCTATGAACACAGACATTTTGATGTTTGTATAAAAATTTTGGAAAACCGATTATGCGCGCAAGAAACAACCAGAAAAGCGTGGAAAAAGGTTTGAATATATAAATAATTTGAAAACTTTGAGATAAGGTTTTTTTCTCATAGGAAAGCAATAAAACTTTTCTCCAAGTTTTCTAATTTTAAGACTGGAAAAAAGGGGAATCTAACCTATTTGCATTGTAGGGTAGAAATGAAAAATGCATAAATATTGATTCCAGAAATAACTGAGGTCAAAATTTGTCCTCCTTCCAGAAGTTTGTGAATCTGAGGTCTTTGTACTATGACATTTTTGCTAAAGATGTGTGTTTAATAGTCTTGAAAATATTTAAAAACAAATGAGATTTACTAATTAGACCCTATACTAGAAAATATTAAATAGTAATTTATAAAGACATACGTAATAAAAGGTAATAAAACAATAAAATATCAAAATTATACTCTGGAAATAATATATCTTTATTTATGTGTCTTAAAAATGTATTTAAAAACGCTGTTTTAACTGCTTGAGAATAGGCTGCATTTCTGTAGATTGTTAGCGTTAATGTACAATATACTGAACATTTCGTTATATAGAGAGCAGATTGGGATAAAAAATAGAGGAACATAATTAAATGTTGCATTAATCCTAAACACAAATCTTTTCAGACCGTCTACATTCAAAAATACATCAGGGAATATCTCTGTAAATAATATATCTTTCTTTTTGTGTCTTATAAAGGGATTTAAAAAACTGTTTCAACTACATGAAAATATGCTGCATTGTTGTAGACTATAAGCGTAAATGTACGATATACTGAAAATTTTGTTTTATAGATTGGAGATTGGGATAAAAAATGGAGGAACATAATTAGATGTTGAATTAATCCAAAAAACAAATCTTTTCAGACAGTCTACATTAAAAAATATATCAATGAAATAAATTATAATTACCTTCATAGATTTTATTCCTTTAATAATAACTCAAGATTATAATTAAAGAACAAAGAAATATGTAATAAATTGCATGTACATATCTCTTTTGTAATTGTCCAATTATAATTTAGTCTTTTTGTGCGTTTCAATTGGATATATCTTAATTTACTTATTTGTGTTTTTATTTACTTATCTACTTATTCCTTTTTCTTTTCAATTAATATGTATGTACTTTGTTTGTGAATTAAGTTTTTAAAGCATCGTTTGTTTTTGTATCCTTGATATCTTTACTATTGTACGTATACTCATATCAAAATATTTGCTATTATATTACTCTATAATCTACTATTATATTACTCTATATTTATAATATCTGCTATTATATAATTATGAATTTTTGTCATAACATTTTGCTATATGTATTTCCTACCGCTATATTAATCAGATTGTTTTTGGGATAAAAAATTAATCTTAACAAAAAATTTTTCCCTTTCATATCGTATTAATTATTTTATTGATGTCGAGTGGCAAATCATTCAGTAATTTTAATATGCCCAATTAAAACAATTTTAACTATTTTCTAGAACAGAATTCATGCCTAAAAAATCAACTTCATTGGATATCAAAATAAGTTACAGCAAAATTAAAAAAATTTTCTCAGTCATCATTCAATTTTCTAATATCTACTGATTTTTTTTTCTCATAAAAGCTAATTTTAAAACGTGAGTAGGTAAAATACCAACAACAAATTTAAAATTGAATGCTACATAAAAAGATGAAAAAAGTAAAAAATGTATATTGTGTATTGAATAAACATAAAAAGATGCATATTAAAGTAATATCATAGAAATGAAATGTAATTTTTTTGTGGTCTAGTATAAAATAGGCTAGATTATTTCCGCTAGTAAAATTCTTTTCTTGACTTGTAGATGCTGTATCGATTAAACATCTCTTACCAGTTACCTTACAAGTGGTTAGTGTGTTTTCCATTATCCAGCAGTGCAGCTGTGAGACTAGGCCTCACACTGTTCAGGGTAGTAACATTGATTTCGGTATGTCACAGATATGTTGCTCAGAAATGTTCATTTCTTGCATGTGACACGAAAGATTCTGCAGCTTAAAATTTCTTAATAATTTGTCTATTGAAAATACGTCAGTGGTCCATTACCAGCTCACATATGTGGCAATATGTATAGTAAAGTTACAGGTTCATTAAAAAATTTTATTAATACACTAAAAGAAAAACTGGTAAGACATAGAAAATATAAAAATTTGAAGTGAGGATTGGCAAAATGCCCCTTAAGTAGAGGATATATATATATATATATATATATATATATATATATATATATATATATATATATATATATATATATATATATATATATAAATTGAAATTGGTTAAGGTTCTAAATTATGAGAGTACCGTTGTTGTGTTTCTGGTTTTGATAGTCACGTGACAGGGAAGTATTTCATTAGATGACGGAGTATTGTGTGTGGCGTAAGGCCTAAGAAGGCTGTACGTATTTCGATATGGAAATAAAAGTTATTAACTACGACTACCTTATGTGATTGTGATTATGAATTTATTATTGTGATCGGCGAAGAACTCCTGAATATGTTACATATATAATGATATTTTTACCCTAACAAATTAATCAACTTTATTATGTCTACCTTTACTGATTTTATCGATATCGAGTGGAAAATCAAGCAATTAGAAAGTTTTGAAGCAAGAAAGTGTGGGGAATTTTAAACATGTATTATATTTTTAATAGTTAAAGTTGCTTTCATAAACTTCAAATGCGTTTTTCTCAGAACGGTACTTTTAATAAAATGTTGAAACTAAAAATGTGATTTCTCGAAAAGTTCTTAAAATATTTTGTTGAAAATTACTATGAAAGTGTTTGATAGTATTTACTAGTAAATGACCTAAAAGCTTTAATTTTGGATAATTTTTAATGATGTTACACTGATAGTTAGATATAAAGGTAATGAAAATTTGTTAAAAATTCAATGTGTATGATTTTGAAGGACCAAAATCTTTTATCAAATGTAAATTAAGCAAAGATTTTAGGTGATTCACTAGTCCAGTGTATAAAAAATGTGTTGCATCAAAAATATTAAAATAATTTAATTTATTATACAATTAGACCTTTTGAAAAACCTGATTTTTTTACTAAATTTTCTTCATTTGTTAGAAATTTTATAAAAACTTCTTCAGGAAAAAAATTTTTAAGTGCAATTCTCTATGATAATATAAAAAATAAACCTAAAAATGTAAAAACATGAATTAGTTTCTACGTTTAAAGAAAAAAGTTCTCCGAACGTAGACGGATACCTTAAGAAATGATATTGGCATCGTAGCTAAAAAATTTTTCTTCACAGAAAAAACTTTTTGAGCATCATAAACCATATCTAACTTTGTACCGAGGTCGGTGTCATGTCTTTCACTACAAGAAATGAATCCCGTGCCTAACGCTTGGTATACAACGAAGTTTACAACGTGACACTCTGGGATTCAACAATACATCTTCAGAAAACGAACCGTGCTGGCCGAAAACGACCTAACGTCAGCAGCTAACTCAATGTGACAACCAAGAAATTACTCTCACTATTGTGGAACGCAATCTGACAGGCAGGAATATAACATAATCTCCATTCAACATATGGCACGATGAAATGGTGACGTAAACGTCAGAGTCCCGTATCTGTGAATCGCATTTGTATCTAATGGGACATAATCCAGTTGCATATACAATCCAGCATGTTATTAGGTTAGACGCAAATTGAAAAATAAAAGACACAGGTATCTATGGTACGTCGTCAGCTCAATGGGGATAAAAATTAATTTATATGGCAACAAGATTACTTTTTTCTTTCCACCAGAACTAACATTATAAACTCAATTTAACAGATTTTACTATTAAAACTGGTAGGTCGTTAATGTAATAGTTGCATTATTTGCAAATAATGTAGTCTTAGAGTTGAAAAAGAGAGGTTTCCATGGAAAACTTAGCTAGTCTTAAAATATTCAGCTTATTTTAGTTCGGATTCAAAGAAGTATGATCCAAAAGAAGTATTATTTTATTGATGAAAAATAGTATATGTTTTATACTAATTTTGAAAAAGCAAAATATTTTTGCCACTAAGAAGTTCATTTCTTTGCTTTCTGGTGATCATATATGTGATATCCCGTTCACTAATTTGTAATTTTCTCTACAGCACATTCTACTTTAAATATAAAACAAGACACTCTCATACTACATTTTTAATTAAGGATAGGACTAGTTTCGTCATTTATTAGCATTATTTAGAAATACGAAAATAATGAATATCAGTAAAGCACGTATCAGGCCATTCAAAAAGAAAATATCTATTGTCGACTGTATTGAGAATTTTCCAAAACAGAACCTAAAATTTATGTGTGTTCGCTAGAGATCGTTGAGAATTCTGGTTTTTAAAATTTATTTGTTAATATCGGTAAAGCACGTATCAGACAATTCAACAAGAAAATGCTATACAACAGCATCAATTCGTGACTGTATTGAGAATCTTCCAAAAAAAGAACCTAAAGTATTTGTATATTCGCTAGAGTCCGTCGAAAATCCTGGTTTTTAAACTTTATTTCTGAAAATTAGTATTTGTTTTATTCTAATTTTGAAAAAGCAAAATATTTTTGTCACTAAATAGCTTTTTCTTTGATTTCTGATGATCATATATGTGATATCCCGGTTACTTCTAGTTTTCTCTGCAGAACATCCTAGTTTAAATCTGAAAAAGACACTCTAATATTATATTTTTAAATATGGATAGGACTAGTTGCGTCATCTATTAACATTATCTAGAAATACAAAAAGAATAAATATCGGTAAAGAACGTATCAAGCCATTCAAAAAGAAAATGCTATACAGCAATATCTATTGGCGACTGTATTGAGAATCTTCCAAAAAAGAACCTAAAGTATTTGTATGTTCGCTAGAGTTTGTCGAGAATCCTGGTTTTTAAACTTTATTTGTCAATATCGGTAAAGTACGTATCAGACAATTCAACAAGAAAATGCTATACAACAGCATCAATTCGTGACTGTATTGAGAATCTTCCAAAAAAAGAACCTAAAGTATTTGTATATTCGCTAGAGTCCGTCGAAAATCCTGGTTTTTAAACTTTATTTCTGAAAATTAGTATTTGTTTTATTCTAATTTTGAAAAAGCAAAATTGTTTTGTCACTAAGTAGCTTTTTCTTTGCTTACTGGTGATCATATATGTGGTATAACTTTCACTAATTTCTAGTTTTCTGTGCAGCACATCCTACTTTAAATCTACAAAAAGACACTCTAATATTATATATGCCGAACGATGGACGATTGGTTAGGGTTCTGGCCTTCGGTACCGGAGTTCGCGGGTTCGAATCCCACTGTGGCATGGATGTTCGTAGCCGTTCGGAATCGGCTTTAATGTGTAGGTCCCGGTCTCATTAGCACTCGTGTTTCACAAAGTAGAAAACAGAACTCCAAACCAAATCTCATATTATATTGTTGACTATGGTATAGGACTAGTTGCGTCATCTATTAACATTATTTAGAAATGCAAAAAATAATCTAAGAATATAGGAGTTTTTTAAGATGCTATTAGAATAATTTTTAAGTCAGAGTGTTATAGAAGTTATGAAAAATTTAAAGAAGCAAAACTTTTTAGTTTGTGATTAATCGTATAATGAAGGTTTTTATACCTGGAAAGGTTGTTGTTGTTGTTGTTGTCATATGCCACTTGGTTAAACCAAGCACAATTGAGCCATATGCTACTCGTATTAAGGCAAAGGGTTTCTCCTTTCGTTTTTAATGAGCACCTGAAGGGTTAAAGCACTTTCTCAAGTGGGATCTGTAGTTTTGAAGCAGGGACCAAGTAGAAATCGTGTAATGAAGGTTTTTATACCTGGAAAGGTTGTTGTTGTTGTTGTTGTCATATGCCACTTGGTTAAACCAAGCACAATTGAGCCATATGCTACTCGTATTAAGGCAAAGGTTTCTCCTTTCGTTTTTAATGAGCACCTGAAGGGTTAAAGCACTTTCTCAAGTGGGATCTGTAATTTTGAAGCAGGGACCAAGCAGACGTTCCATAGGCTTGGCCTGCCATCCCCAGAGGAATTGATCGAGAACATGGAGGACATTGTGACCACGAACATATTTTACGTGCCCCAGTCACCTTTCATGAACACGGCGGATATTAGTCCAACTCGAGCCCCGAACCCGCAACCTTTTAGTTACGCTCCCTTTACCGACAGAGCTACTGCAGCTCATGATTGATTTCTGATTCAGTTAATTAGAATTTTGAAAATATGAAGTTTTATTTTTTGTAATAACCTGACGCGATAAGCAAAAATGGAAATCCTTTTCGTATTCAGCATTAAATATTGATTCATGAACGCTTATTTTAAAGATATCCTCTGATATCAATTTAAAAATGCAAAAAAAAAAATATTTAATTTGTTTGTGTACAGTTTGGCTCATAAATCTAAGTGCTCGTAAAAAAGACCAAAAACATCAAAGGTACGTGAACAGGTATCAAACGAACAAGCAGATCTTAGGCCGGGTCGGGTTCCGAACCCCCCACCCTCCAGTTACAGGAGCATTGCCTTTGACGACAGAGCTACCGCGAGTTCATGGAAAGGTATTATGTCACCATTAGGTACCACAATTTCATTATCAATTACCAATTTATCAATTGATTGAATGTACAATTATTAATCTAATAAACCTTGGTTTTCCTAAACATTTGCAAATTTAAAGACTCCAAAAATGAATTTCGCACAGAAATGGTTTCGAATGCTATGTGTAAGGATATTTACTGTGCAAAATAGTTTTAAATACTTATTATAAATACAGGGTGTTTCATATTGAATGGGACAAAAAAGAAAACATGATTGTGAATTTGTAATTAATATACTTAGAAAATTCAAATTTACCTCAAAACTAAATTTATTCAAGTTTCTACAGGTGTTCAATATGTGCCTCTCCGGTGACACGACAAATGTCTACACAGTGATCAAGTTCCTGCCACACTCGTGATATCATATCTCGTGTGATGGAGTTCAACACTTCAGTTATCCACTGCTTCAGTTCCTCTAAGTCCTGAGGAAGTGGAAGCACAAATACCTTGTCTTTAACCCTCTAAGCGGTTCGCACGTACAATTCCGCCAAACCGACGATGACTTCAAATCGTACAATTTTCGGTCTCCAAAATCGCTCCGAAAATGGATGTAATGTACTTTACCCCATGGAGTTTTGAGGTAGGAGGGTCAGGTCCATTGTTTAGGAACTGCACCCCTCTTTTACTGACATTTCTTGAGGGATGCACCCCTACCCCCTGAGGCACAAAAACGCTGATAGCGTTTCATGGTTCTGTAAATCTCTATTTCGAAGTATTTCGTTTGCTGTATCAGATGCATCTCTAATTGCACCACTTAATAAATATCTTGGATAACTTTCGTAAGAAATATAAATAAGTCTCTCAAAGAATATTTTTATTTGTACTTTTAGAATCCCTCATTTCTTATAGGATAATATTCCAGACTTGACGAACTTTATATGTATTAAAAAATAACAGTCTATAATATCTATTTATATATCTATATATAACCGGAAGTAAAGAGACAGTAACGAGGGTGAGTTTCCTGTATTCCATTCTAGTCGACAAAGGGTGAAGGAAAAAATCATAGAACGCTTTGGCCACTGACACAGTAAACCTTCAGCATATTTTTTGGAGATTTTTTTCCTGGATGTGTTCCACTCGGAGGGTTAAAATATCACAGGGAGTTAGATCTGGTGATGAAATTAGGAACAGTTTCCTCCAGCTGGGGAAGCAACCACTCAGAGAGCATGTCTTGGTAAATGTCCCCTTTAATCGATTTTTCAGCAAAGAAAAATTTACCGGAGAAAATGTCTCTGCACAACAGTTACCGAGGAGTTTTTGGCATATTCGAAAACGCAGTACGATTTCTCCTGCATGGACGACATTTTGTTTAACAGCACCTCTAGCGGCAAGTTCGTCATTCGATAATTTTTCCCTGTTGAAAAATAAAACTTGTATAATTCTAGTTGCAGAATAAATTTGTTTCGGCTGAATAAATCCATTACGGCAGTCACACCTCTTTATTCTTTTTCCCATTCAATATGAAACACCCCGTATATAATTTTAGTTAGCAGAAAATACACATTTGTCAATAAAACTTCATTTTTATGCTTTAACATTTAAAACTATTTTTTGATTACTTGAAACGATGCATTCTACTATTTGAGTGATTATTTTTCAAATCGGGGTAGCTATTATTCAAAGGGCTAATAGATAAATGTGAAATTGAAAAAGAAAACCGAAAGAACATCGATTTTTTTATCAGCAACCCATCGCCGATGCACTGAAATGGATATGAGTTTTATCTACACGGACATCTGAATGGTCGACCTTCCTTTGCTTTTCCTTCCGAATATATTTAAGAATTTCATGACCGGGTCATCCATAGTGAGATTCTTTATAACGGTAAATTAATTCCTTCCCGAAAAGGGAAGAAAAGTTTTATTTTCTTTTCCTTTTTCTTTTGGTCTTTTAAATCGTGACATATTTTACTCATAATTTCCGGTTTTACGTTAAACGTAATTGGCGTCTTTCTCCGTAAAAGATTATGAATGTAATACGGAAGTAAATTTTAGAGTCTTCCTTTATTTTCTGGTATCGACAGTTATGTAATGCTTAATATTATTACCAGATTGTTTCCTTTATTTGAAGATTGGGATGAAATACAGTTGAAAGCCGTAAATCCGGAGATTTCGAGACGGTCAGTTTTTAATCAGTTATAAATTTTATATTTTGTGGTTTAGAATGGAACTTTCTATTGGTTTTTAACTGCACATATTTAATAATTATAACATTAAATGTTATAATTTGCAATTTTAAAACGACAAAAAAGTGGTCATGCAAAGGAAAAACTAGTATGCCTAGAGCTCTCCATCAGAATATCTCTTTTGTTTTCAGCTTCGTAGATTTGTTTTGCATTCCTTTGGAGCGATACGGGTTACATTTTTTGTAACACAAGAGCTAATGAAACCTATTAATTGAAACCTATTAAGGGCTATTGGGACCTATTAATTAAACCCAATTCCGAGAGGTTACGAAAATCCATGCTACAATAGGATTCAAACCCACGAAGTAAGGTACCAAAAATTAGTGCTATACCTATGTACTTTCCAACGGTGGTCAGCACGTGCATACACAGCTGTGGAATAAATTTCTAAGCAGAATTTAGATGCAGCTGAGGTCTTTGTACTATGCAATTTTCTCTACAGATGTGTGTTTAATAGTATTGAAAATAATTAAAATAAAATGACACTTACTTACTAATTAGGCCCTGTACTTGAAAGTATTAAATAGTAATTTATAAAGACATTCGTAATAAAGGGTAATAAAGCAATAAAATATCAAAATTATTCTCTAGAAATAATATATCAGTATAATATATCAGAAATAATATGTTCAGCACGTGCATACACAGCTGTGGAATAAATTTCTAAGCAGAATTTAGATGCAGCTGTTAACTTCGAGTTTTATTGGGGACCCCTGCGGAGGAGTTGTAGATCACGGAGTGGCACAAGTGTAACGGTTAAGCCCAGACAGTGTTGTAGCCGTGAGATATGGGGACAGGGGTTAAGAAATAATGTCAGCTTTCACAAAAGGGGCTATTTTGATGAGAAAACCTGCACGCTCGAAGGGGATGCAGATGTGGGAAAATTTCACCAACAATTGATTGGCAAAGAAAAAAAAAGGCATTAAAACCTCCGTGATGAGTTGTGAAAGAGAGAGAAAAAAAGGAGTCGAAGTCGGGATTCAAGAGTGGCTGGACATCGAAATCTCGTGACTACACGCCCGCACCGACGTCCTGAACTACCAAACGGCGTACCGACGTACAGCCTGATGACAGCTTCAGCCTGCTGCCCTGTAATTCTTGGAGGTCATCTTGATAATATTCATCATTATTACCTTGGGTCTCAGAATCTTTTGATTAAGGAATAACGTATAAAAACAAAAAAAAATTGTAATGAATTGCTGTAAAATGAAGAACGTCGAGTAATGAATGTTATATATATTAATCCAGAAATAGTGTCTGTAAATAATTAGTGTACATAATAAATGTTTTAGTTCAAATATAAGGTAATATATTTTTGCTCTGTTTCCCATTTGAGAACGAATACTGGTGTTAGTGCTGTAAGTATATTACAAATATCTTAACTATTCGGCCATAGTCAGCCGGCTTTGTAGGACTTTAGTTTGATTTAAAACGGTACAGTATCCATTTTTGGTACACGAGATTTAATAAGACCAGGACTTACTGGCCTAAGACATTACGAATACCTAAGAACATTCATTGCATGTAGGAAAGTTTCAAGCCACTCCGATACCGAAAAGCAGCACCCTACCATTGAGTCATTGTTCATAGCAGTTGAGATGACTTTCCATGGCTACTGGAGCACATTTATGGCCAACTATTTTGGTAAGACAAATTTCCATCAGAACTCATCATACGGCTTATGCCTTATCTTTCAGAGTGGGATGTGTTCTGAAATATAAATATATATATATATATATATATATATATATATATATATATATATATATTATATATATATATATATATATATATATATATATATATATATATATATATATATATATATATATATATATATATATAATATAATAATATATATATATATATATATATAGTATAAAAAAGTATATATATATAAATATAAATATATAAACTTTAAATTCGTAAAAAGTATATAATATCTCAAA
>CM063500.1:89414073-89426573 GCA_032207245.1 Pardosa pseudoannulata
ACTGTCCGAGATGATTTTTTTAGTTGATTTAATTTTTTTCTACGTTTTTTTATGTTGTCAAAAATGTTCCTGCTGTGCATGTTTTTGACAATATCTCCATCAATTAATGATGACCGTCCAGAGTGTGGCTTACTATCAATGTCAAAATTTTCTGCTGCAAATTTTTCGAGCCATTAATAGCAAGTTCTATCCAAAACGGCACCACCACCAAAATTCTTCCCGACATTTGGTCTACCATCTATAGTTTTTACCCCTTGCTGCTATTCGTACAAAATATATTGTGTTATAATAATTTTAGCCATAGCCTTATTTACATGATCATTACTAACTTAACCCCTTAATGCACAGTTTTTTTAAAAGGTTGGAAAAAATCAATTTTTTAATGTAAAAAAAACTCAATTTACAACGTTGTCTTGCCAAGAAAATTACAAAAATACAAAAATAATCAATATCTGAGTATATTGGATATTTATACAATTGACATGATTTCTAATTTTTAGAATATTATTATTATTGTCGAAAGAGTGCATTGTTCAATTGGTATTCAATCTACCAATTGACAGTATGATGTGTCATCCGTTGATGCGTAAGTATCAAATATGAAACCCTTATGCTTCATATCTCAAGAATAAAGTAGATAAAGTGACGCCTAGAGTCAAGAATGTCTTTACAGCCAGAGATTAGTAATAAAATAATAAACAATTGTATTTTATTTTAGTAAAATATATATTGAAAAATGAGCTAATCAGAATCTGAACATGAATACGCTGTCGGAAAACGGCTCACAAGGAAGAGATAAATAGTAAGTGGTAAGTAGAAAAAAATATATATTTTAAACTTAAATACATAAATTTTATAGCTTACAATCCCACATAAATGGTAAATATCAATAAAACGATTGTTTTTTTTTCTTTCACATTGTTATTTTCAATTCTTGATTGCATTCGAATGTGAAAAATTATAGCAACATAAATTACAACTCCGCTCGAATTATCTCGACTGTGCACAGATTGAACAGTTTAGGGCGCTCGAGTTAACTCGAGCGTACATGTTAAGGGGTTAATATATCTGTATTTTGGCCAAAATTTCAATTTTGAAATTTTGATATATGATTGAAATCCAATTTCCATGAATTTTTTTATAATAAACATTTTATTTAAATTAATTTTTAACTATTTTCTTTGAAAAAAAAAAACTTCAATTTTCTTCTATGAATCAAATTGGCTCACTTCAGTAAAAATAGGTATATGATCAGCATCCGTAAATGTAGTGTTAAAAAGCTTAAGAGGAATTGGTATTATTTTTTAATGATAAACATTTGTATTAGTTTATTAAATGCTAAAAATAAATAAAATTAACAGGAAATTAATTTTGTTTGAAAATTACTAAAAATAAACAGTAAAAAAAACAAAGAAATAAATTTAATATATGTCCTAGGTAAATGAAAGAAAAGAGTTTAACCCTTTAACGTGCACTCTCGAGTTAACTCGAGCTAGCTAAACTGGCCAGATTCTTCCCACTCGATATAATTGGAGCGGCTTTGTGCTTTTGTAGATATTGCGCTGTGTGTTGTGCTACAAGAGATAGCAAAGGAAAAAAGGAAAAGAAAAGAAAGTCGTTACATGTGTAATAGTTGAATTGTTGGGCTACTTGCTGCACCTTGTTTTGAAATATATCACACAAAAAAAAATTTTGATTAATTTTATAAATACTAGTATTGTTATTATTTATATTTTAAAAGCATAAATAAGTGTTTTTACTAATAATAATGTGTATTCTGAAATGGGAATTTGAAAAAAAAGATTAAAAAAGTCGATAATATTACAATATTCAACTATTTTCTGTAATGTTATCAAAATCCAAAATTGCAATAAAAATTTTGATTATTTTTGTATCTTTGTAATTTTCTTGGCAAGATAAAATTGTGTTTTTTACAATAAAAAAATTGATTTTTTTTACCCGGCTTTAAAAAAAACCTGATCATTTAGGGGTGAAGTTATATAATAAAATCAAATGAAATCAGCATTCATAACCGTTGTATTTTAATAAAATATTACACTTATTTATTTATTTTTTATTTTACGTTTAGGAGAAGGCATGGGAAAATTTTTCTCACGGAAATCACGATCAAAAGAAAAATTTTATTATGCACCTTATCACCTATTACTCAGTCAAGTGATAGTGGATTTTGGTGAAAAAAATAGATAAAAATAAATAAATAAATAAATCACTACTTAACGGTAAAATGTGTTAACGCGATAACTTCATTCATGCTGTACACGTGGTGCTCAAGAAGAAAAATATATATTAAAAGAATACGATATAAAAAAAAATGAAAATAAATAAACGAATGCAATGAAATAAAAAAAAACTGTATTCTCCATCAAAACCTCATTAACTGCATGCAAATCAAAATAGATACAATCTCCAATATGAGGAAGTTACGCGGTGCGGTCACAGCTAGCTCTCTCTACTAGTGTCCCTGAAGCCTTATAGGCCAAGGATCATTAGAAATGTAACTTTAACCGTTGAAAAAAAAAATGAAATGAACTCCTCACTGATTATTTTTTGTTTATTTATTATTATTTTACTCCGGCAAATTAGGTAGTTTTATTATTATGATTATTATTTATTATTTTCCCTTCGTCTAACTTGTCGGCAGTTTCGTTTGATTTCTCCAAATTCGCTCCGGGCTCATGTTGTTTGTTATTAGTTAAGACTAGTTTGCGTCTATTAGTTCTTTTTCTAGCTCCTTTCACGTTGACTAGCCGTGTATTTATAATCATCATTTGTATTAAATAAGAGCGGCTCCCTGAGAACACAATTTGGTGGCCAAGTCTATCAATAGCTTTGTCTCTCCCACGGAAGTTAAGTGCGAGAGGGTTTCACGGATGAAATCGAAGAAAGCGAACAGCAGTTCGAGACCAAATGCAGATGCGTCTTTAATAGCTGCCCAAAATACCGTGCCTGTAGGAATTAAGTCTGTAATCAATGTACCCCTCTTGGCAGCCACGCTTTGGCCATTGACTCTTCATCCCTATGCGGAAAAAGAAGCTAGCCCTTGCCCCGTTGGTCTTTTTCTCAACCCTTTATAAAACTGAAGGAAGTAATTTTCCTAGAGCTCCCAATCTATATTTATTCGAGGTTCATTGTGTCTGTTGCTGTTTAGAAGCTGCAAAGAAAGAATAGAAAAAAACAGTGATTTTTGTTCTGGACCATCATTACCCGTCATTGGGAAAAGTAATTATGTATTGAAGTAAGTCGATTTTAAAAAACGAGGTCATAGCAAATCAAATCTTTGTTGCGTATACGTAATTGATTTCTCTACATACACGAAACCTTACTCATGTAATACCTGTGGTTGTAAAGACTCGGAAAAATGTTGCTACTGTATTTTTTGATTGGGAACATAAATACATATTTTTAAAGGCGGTTATTTGCATTTCTGGCGCACTACACTTATCTCTCAATTTGCATACCTAACAGACAGTAATAACGTTAATAAATTGTGATGCTAACAGGAGTGTACTGTAATTTACTACATTATTCACTGTTTTGACCATCAGACAAATACCTAACGACAGTTAAATTCTTTTCTTCACCCCACTTTCTTACTGTCTGTGTACAAACAAACTTTTGCATTTAAGTTTAGAGCTCTGAGCTTCCTTTTCATTTCATTTCCTAGTTTTAGTTTTCTTTCAAAACCAGGAAATGCTTGTAAAGTAAAACATATTCAGTTGTAAGTGATTAACACATCGTGTGCTGGTACATTTCGCAACGGAATTGTACCGGGACCGGGCGTTTTGAGCGTAAATTTAGTTATTCAGTTAAATCTCATTTGATCGAAAATTATTTAACTTTTTAACCAACTTTTCGTATTTTATATTGAAATATATAAACAAATAAATAGAAATATATAAATAACAACCACAAAATTTTGTAAACAAAAAATATGTATTTTTAGTGGTTAAAACTTATAATAGTTTCATAAATATGAAAAATCAAATAGAAATAGTAGTATACAGTTTTAATTTTTTCCCGTTCTGTTTTTCCGCATCGACTGATGTAAAAACTATTTTTTTATTTGTCTAAATTTTTAAAGATTCTTTGTAGTAGACAAGAACATTCATCTTCGTTTTCCTGTATATACCGTTATTTTTGTACCCATCAACAAACCATGTAGTCACATTAACCTGTACTAGTACCTGACGCGCTCAAGTATCAATCGTCAGAAAACGTACTAGTACGTCTCTCGCATACAATGTGGTAATAAAAAGATTTAGGAAACAATATCCCTACAAAAATGTTATGTGTGAGTTTCAAAGGCAGGTAAGTAGATTAGGAGTCATAATATATAAATGGCTCAAAACAGGATTAAGCAAATGTTAAAGGTTAAATAAATTTAGAAATGATTAAATGAATTTGTCATGTTTAAAAAATACTATAATAATTACTTTGAAATAACACCCAGAAAACAGATAAATTGAGTGAATGTAGTGTATATGTATATGTATGTGTATATGTATGTGTACACCCACACGCACAGACACGCATATATATACATACAAACACACACACATATACATATATATATATATGTATATATATATATATATATATATATATATATATATATATATATATATATATATATATATATATATATATATATATATATATATATATATATATGTGTGTGTGTGTGTGTGTGTGTGCGTGTGTGTGTAATGATATTTTCGCCACTTTCGTTTCAGATTCTGTTTTTCCGCTAATCATTTTAAAGCAACCCTAGCGAATGTTCTCAAAAGAGATCTCTAATTGGTTGGCACAAATAACTATATAAGCAGATGTATGGTATTTAAAAAGGATTTCGTTAAAGTTTTCATTAATGCTTGGGCAAAAGTTCGTGCGTTCGACAGTTGAGTTGGCAAGATGAATAAACTACGATAGTTGGATTTCCGAGTGTCTTTATTTCGTTGTCATTCTCCTCTTAAGGTTCCACGACTGCAGGGTGGGTATAACCACCCGGAACTCAACTTCGAGATGAGGTCAAAAGCCTGTGTGTGTGTGTGTGTACTCACGCTATCGTATTATAACCAAGCCATCCAACGTAATTAAAATTGTAATGTAAAATAAAATTATGATGCTTTTATGTTTAAAATTACAACCTTTGGCTAAATGTCTTTAATTCTGTTTGAATTGTCGTAATCTTTGGCGACTTCGAAAACACCAGTTTAATTTATGCTCGGCTAAAGTAATGTTGGATAACTTCTTTAACATAGTTTCACTTCTAAACATTTCCATGTACTGCATTTATTTCCACAGGAACTGAAGCTGCCAAAACAACAGCTTCTGCAATAAGAAATATAAGGCATGAAAACCTTAGTGACATCTCCAAAACTGTGTATTCTGTCCAGTGGTGAGAGTCATGCTAATTCTTTACTAGCACTCTCACAGTTCTGTAAATTTTCTTTCCCAATCAAATACACAATATTTTAATTTAAATAAGAATTTGTTTCACTTAATTTAGGGCCACCCATGTGTGGTATATAGTGGTTAGCGTATTTCTTCCATCTGATGGTTTTTGTTAGATTCCCGAGTAAGGCTTAGATGTATTTGTGCCTTTCTCCATGATAGGGAGCGATGTTGCCCTTCCTATATGGTGCTCCTATCATAGAAAGGGAAAAAATCAGCGGATTGTATGGTAAAATGCTAATAAATTCAATTACCCCTCATTTGTAAAATTTATTAGTAGTGGTAAAAGAAAATTACTATGTATAATTAAAATGAGGGTGAGTGACTTACAGTTTATTCCTCCACTGGCACTGTCCGCTGCAGTTACAATTACTTGCGACTGACAGAAGCCTTGGGAGATACCTCGCGACAGCAATACACCCAAAATATTACCCAAACATTTATTAACTTTAAATGCATTCCGATTAGCTTTATATGATGGTTTAAAGACCACTGAATATAAGATAGGTACATTTTAATTAAACTCAAAATCTGTTTACATTAAGCACAATAATCGATGACTGTTCCAATTAACATTTATTAACTTTAAATATGTTCCGATTAACTTTCTATAATGGTTTAAAGACAATTGAATATAAGTCAGGTACATTTTAATTAAACCCAAAAACATTTTACATTACACACAATAATCGATGGTTGTTCCAATTAACACTTATTAACTTTAAATATATTCCGATTAACTTTCTATAATGGTTTAAAGACCATTGAATATAAGTTAGGTACATTTTAATTAAACGTAAAATCTTTTTACATTACACACAATAATCGATAGCTGTTCCAATTAACACTTATTAACTTTATATATATTCCGATTAACTTTCTATAATGGTTTAAAGATAATTGAATATAAGTCAGATACATTTTAATTAAACCCAAAAACTGTTTACATTACGAGCAACAATCAATGGCTGCTCCAATTAACTTTTATTAACTTTAAATGTATTCCGATTAACTTTCTATAATGGTTTAAAGATAATTGAATATAAGTCAGGTACATTTTAATTAAACCCAAAAACTGTTTACATGACGTACAATAATCGATGGTTGTTCCAATTAACACTTATTAACTTTAAATATATTCCGATTAACTTTCTATAATGGTTTAAAGACCATTGAATATATGTCAGGCACATTTTAATTAAAAGCAAAAACTGTTTACATTAAGCACAATAATCGATGACTGTTCCAATTAACATTTATTAACTTTAAATATGTTCCGATTAATTCTATAATGGTTTAAAGACCATTGAATATATGTCAACATTTTAATTAAAAGCAAAAACTGTTTACATTAAGCACAATAATCGATGACTGTTCAATTAACATTTTTAACTATATATGTTCCTTAACACATAATGTTAAAGACCATTGAATATATGTCAGGCAATTTTAATTGCCTGTTTACTAACACAATAATGCTGATTTATTAACATTTATTAACTTTAAAATGTCCGATTAACCTATAATGGTAAAGACCATTGAATATATGTCAAAAATTTTTAATTAAAAGCACACTGTTTACATTAAGCGAAAATAATCGATGAATTTCAATTAAGAAAAAACTTATCACAAGTGAATATGTAGCGTTAATTATGATTTCTTTTACTAAAATGTGCATTTCTTGAATTACAATGAAAAATGTCAACCTATTTATTTTTATCCATTTGACTTGCGATAAAATTTTTAATCATTAAAATTTCTTACAAAAAATTCCGAATATTCTTCAGTGGAAAAAAGATCCTATACTGAATATGCCTGTTGTTCAACACTTGCATGTTGACGTACAATATGGCCTGAACTTAGACCTCTGTGCGAAGCGGTGCATTTAGTTCCATTTTTTTCGCTGTCTTTCAACTGCTGTAAAAGCCTCATTTGTATAAACAGAGATTTCAACTTGTGAGAGTATTTAGTAATCTCTTCAAAGATCTTATCACCTAATTTTTGAACCACCTACGTAACAAATAATCTTGTAATTGTGCAATAATGCTAAGAAATTTGGCTAACTTTCCCAAAACAAGGTTACACGAACTACTATCGACGCTAGAAATGATAAATCACAATCCTTTCTAACATATCTTGTTAAAATCTAAGGTCATCACGTGAGTTTGAAGACCTGAAAGGCCGAGACAACCACTTCTAGAAATCTGAGTAATTAACGTATTGTTTTAAGAGAATGATTTTTTTCTCCAGCTTCTAAACAAATTGCAATTAATTTCTTTAACAAGGATATCGTGATAACTTCACGCGCATTGCACTTTTCAGCTGTTTTAAAACGCTTTTTTTTATCCTTTGGTTAAAAAATATGATTAATGGGGGTTCATAGTTAAGCCCACTAATTACAAGTGTTCCAAATTATGAAGAAAACAAATTAGGGTGTGTTCTTTTCTAGATTTTCTAGTGTATCTCTAGATAGCAGCATGTCTTAAGAAGTTACAGAATTATTAAATCTTCAAACTTGTAATTTTTTATGTATCAAACCTATTAATGACCAAAGTTTCTTTTAGTGAGAGAAAAAAAGTGTGTATTTAAACTTCTTCTTTTTATTTATTTATTTATTTTTTTTTCCAAAATCGGATATTTTACAGCGATGGTAGGTATCAGACCTATAAATAATCTAACACATTTTATAGTATCCGCTATGTTTTTCTTTCATTGTTTTGATAAACATTTTAGTATTTTGAGTCTGTCATGTAAATTCTCTTTTTTGATAGGTACATCGACTGAAATCAAAGCGAATCTCTTTAATTGTTTTAAAGCTCCAGTTCACAGTATTGTGTGTATATGTGTTACAAAATAAGTCTCTTATGAACGATTTTTTAATATATAAGATTGTTGTAATGTACTTACAACACAAACACCAGTGTTCGTTCTCAAATGTAAAATACAGTAAAAGATATGCTATGAAATTAAAAGAAAATACCTAATATTTAAACTAAAATATATATTATGTACAATATTTACAAATTAATACATAACTTGATTAGTTGTAACATGACCTGCAATTATTTGGTTTTGCTATTCATCAATAATGATTTTTTTCTCCAGCTTCTAAACAAATTGCAATTAATTTCTTTAACAAGGATATCGTGATAACTTCACGCGCATTGCACTTTTCAGCTGTTTTAAAACATTTAAATAAGAATTTGTTTCACTTAATTTAAATGTGTAATATATTTTAGCGTATTTCTTCCATTTTGATATTTGTTAAATTATAATTAATATATTGTTTCTCCATGATAAATGTTGCCCTTAATATGGTGCTCCTATCATAGAAAGGGAAAAATCAGCGGATTGTATGGTAAAATGCTAATAAAATTCAATACCCCTCATTTGTAAAAATTTATTAGTAGTATTAAAAGAAAATTACTATGTATAATTAAAATGATAGTTACTTACATTTATTCCTCCACTGGCACTGTCCGCTGCAGTTACAATTACTTGCGACGCAGAAGCCTTGGGAGATACCTCGCGACAGCAATACACCCAAAATATTACCCAAACATTATTAACTTTAAATGCATTCCGATTAGCTTTATAAGATGTACAAAAAGACCACTGAATAAATAGGTACATTTTAATTAAACTCAAAATCTGTTTACATTAAGCACAATAATCGATGACTGTTCCAATTAACATTTATTAACTTTAAATATATTCCGATTAACTTTCTATAATGGTTTAAAGACAATTGAATATAGTCAGTACATTTTAATTAAACCCAAAAACATTTTACATTACACACAATAATCGATGGTTGTTCCAATTAACACTTATTAACTTTAAATATATTCCGATTAACTTTTATAAAGGTTTAAAGACCATTGAATATAAGTTAGGTACATTTTAATTAAACGTAAAATCTTTTTACATACACACAATAATCGATAGCTGTTCCAATTTAATATTAAACATATATATATCCGATTAACTTTCTATAATGGTTTAAAAGATAATTGAATATAAGTCAGGTACATTTAATTAAACCCAAAAACTGTTTTACATTACGAGCAACAATCAATGGTTGCTCCAATTAACTTTTATTAACTTTAAATATATTCCGATTAACTTTCTATAAAGTTTAAAAAATTGAATATATGTCAGGCACATTTTAATTAAAACCCAAAAACTGTTTACATTAAGCACAATAATCGATGATGTTTCCAATTAAACACAGTAAACTTTAAAAATATATGTACGTTAATTTATGATTTCTTTACTGAAAATGTCAGACATTTTAATTAAAGCAAAAATTGTTTCAACCTATTTATTAATCCAGATACTTGCTATAAATTTTAAACATTTAAAACTTTTCGTATCAGACGAAAATTCCGGATATTCTTATTAAAAAAGATCCTAAACTGATTTCGTCATTCAACACGTACATGTTGATGACAATTTGGCCTTAACAATTTCTTTAATGTGTGGACCTCTGTGTGGATGCATTTAGTTCCATTTTTTCACTGTCTTTCAAATGTGTAAAAGCTAATTTGTATAACAGAGATTTAACTGTGAGAGTATTTAGTAATCTCTAAGATCTTATCATCTAATTTTTGAACCACCTACGTAACAAATAATCTTGTAATTGTGCAATAATGCTAAGAAATTTTAACTTAAATAAGGTTACAAGAATTGCGACGCTAGAAATGATAAATCACAATCCTTTCTACATATATGTTAAAATCTAAGGTCATCACTGAGTTTGAAGACCTGAAAGGCCGAGACAACCACTCTAGAAATCTGAGTTTAACGTATTGTTTTAAAAAGAATGATTTTTTTCTCCAGCTTAAACAAATTGCAATTAATTCTTTAACAAGGATATCGTGATAACTTCACGCGCATTGCACTTTTCAGCTGTTTAAACGCTTTTTTATCCTTTGGTTAAAAATGAATAATTGTTATATTATGCCCACTAATTACAAGTGTTCCAAATTATGAAGAAAACAAATAAAGTTCTTTTCTAGATTTTTAGTGTATCTCTAGATAGCAGCATGTCTTAAGAAGTTTCAGAATTATTAAACAAATGTAATTTTTATGTATCAAACCTATTAATGACCAATTCTTTTAGTGACAGAAAAAAAATGATTTCTCTTTTTTTTTTTTTTTTTTTTTTTTTTTTTTGTTGTAAAATTGGATATTTTACAGCGATGGTAGGTATTACCTATAATAATATAATAAATTTTATAGTATCCACTATGTTTTTTCTTTCATTGTTTGGATAGATAGTATTTTGAGTCTGTCATGTAAATTTTTCTTTTTTATGTACATCGACTGAAATCAAAAAATCTCTTTTATTTGTTTAAAGCTCCAGATTCACAGTATTGTGTTTATATGTATACAAAATAAATCTCTTCACATGAAGGATTTTTAAAATATGAGTTTTGTCGTAAATTTTTTTTTTTACAACACAAACACCAGTGTTCGTTCTCAAGTAAAAACACAGTAAAAATAGGCTATGAAATTAAAAAAAAAAATACCTAATATTTTAAATAAACCTTTATATTACAATATTTACAAAATTAATACATCAGCTGATTAGTATTTAAACATGACCCAATTATTTTGTTTTGCTATTCATCAATACTCTTGAAATAATTCCTTATCAAAAGATTATGCTTAATAATTATAATATTATTAAGTTATCCAGTAATTACAGGGATGTTATAGTCACCAGGCTAGACGTTGTGAGGCGTGAGACGTTATTTTGCTGACGTCTATCTGCCGTGCCGATCATAGCATGCGTTCGGGAATCGATTGCTCCCGGGCTCTTGTTTGCACAGGGATCTCGATACAGCAACTTTGAATCTCGACATCGAGTTTTTCCACTTTCTTTCCAAACCTTACACTGGTTCAATACATCTTTTTTTTCTGTCCCAATTACTTGTTGGTGAAATTTTCCCACATCTCCACCCCCTTCATGAGTGCAGATGGCCTCATTAAAATGACCCCTTTGGTGAAAATTGACATTATTGCTTAGCCCTTGCCCCCATATCTCTCGGCTACATCCCTGCCTGGGCTTGACCGTTACACTTGTGCCACTCCGTGAGCTATAACTCTTCCGCAGGGGTCCCTACTAAAATTCGAAGTCAACAGCTGCACCTAAATTCTTCTTAGAAATTCATTCCATAGCTGTGTATGAACGTTCTGACTATCGTGGGAAAGTACATCGATACACAGATTCCTAGGAATTCATAATATTTTCGATTTAAAATATTCATCAATGTATATTCAATATAGATTAGATAAACATTATTCCGAAATTAGTATGTTAAATTTCAAACATTTCTGCCCATTTTGATACTATTGTATTTTAAGGGAAGTTATGGAGGATTAATTTATTTGCATCATATTACACAGTGACGTTCATTCATAATTTATTTAAGGTTTGAAATTGTTTCTTTCAGTTATACTATTTATGTTAAAATGTTTTCATATCAAGTATCATATATTTTAGTTTGTGTGTATATTATAATATTTCTAATCGATCAAAAAATTTTCTATAATTTTTATCACTACTTTTTTTTTAGTTTTAATATGTAAATTAACGGTTTAGGGACTTTTTATGTTTTATTCATTGTATATACCATCTTATGTTTAAGAATTGTAAATATCTTCAGTCCCATAATAAAAATAAATAAAAAATATATATTACAACTCTTAAAATTTCTGTATCATCATTACTGCCTGTTTGTATGTTCATCTTCATAAAAGTTTATAATATAAAAAATATGTAAAATAAAAAAAGGCCAATAAAGATATCTTAATTTTTTATGTATTTGTATTATCTTGTGCTCCTTCCTCTTTCTTTTGGCCGAGCGATGGCCTTTATTTCTTTAACCATAGTTCGTTTCGAATCCCACTATCGAATGTAGCCGTTATCATTTAAGCAGTAGGTTCCGGTCTCATTAGCCCTCGCGTTCCATAAAGCGCTCCAAACCTCTTTCTTTCATTACATGCTCACTTTCTTT
>CM063500.1:89431573-89436573 GCA_032207245.1 Pardosa pseudoannulata
TTGATAACCAGCAAATGTGTATTTTTAAAATACAAAACATAAATTAACGGTTTGTTCATAAATAAACACCATGTAATCTATACGTCCGTTATTTTTATTACGCAACTTTCGTTTCTCGGTTAAAAAACATTATCATATATTTGACTTCACAATCATAGAGACAAAAAGAACTGTTTTTGGAAAAAAAACATTATAAATAGAATTTTCAATTTTAGTTAAAAACATTAATTAAATAGAATGCCTTAAAGATGTTATTGAAATTTAATCATGTATGATTTAACATAGACATTTTAAGCTTGGGTGCAACTAGAACTTTTTTCTATCCACCATCAACGAAAACATATAAAAACTAGCATATAGCCCGTCATGTGACGGGATCAGTAGAATTTTTAATTTTTCAGAATTCTAAAGTACCCTGTGATACAGGTAAAACAAAATGGTTTATTGAAATTAGTATCAGTATCACTTGCAAAATTGTGAATAATTAGCATTTAGATTTTATTCATGTAAAGATGTAACATTGGTCTGATATCGCTTGATGGTCAGCGTAAAAGAGAATAATCCCTGAGTGACACATTCAAACCTGGCAGATGGCTAAAACATCTTCTTAAAGAATCAGAGATAGATAAAATTAAGAAAAATGAGGCAATTATTGATAGTCAATCTAATTTATTCAAACTAAAAATTAAACAGACTTCTTAAACATTCTTAAATTGTAAAAGTTATCGTTGCAGAATATCAGCAATTTGATTTAAATGTAAATGAACATAAACAAACTTTTAAAAATAAAACTAACGTTTAATTTACTTAAAACATACAAAGAAAAAGGTTTAAGGCAAATAAACATGGTACTGGTAACTTAAACTGTTAAACAATATTACTACTAGTAAAAGAAAAACATTGAAAACGATTACAAAAATGAATACATTTGACCTTACTAAAACTTAGGCTAACCCAGAACCAGGCACGAGCAAAACCTCATAAAGCGAAGTTGTTTTGCACTCCTCATTACACAGATCGACTTCTCAAGCAACAAACATGTTAAAATGAGCCGCTTAAGTAAGAACTTGTATTATTAAATTCATTAGGATAAATTTCCCTTACCCAATTAGAAGCTGACCATTTTATGGAGTTGAGAAGTCGGCCTGGTAAAAGGTTAGATTAAGACAAGTACTTTTTACTAGTATTTTGTGTATGAGTGAACAAACCAAGGTGTTTCATTTGACAACAATTATGAAATGAGGCAAGTACTGACTCAAGTTGCAGAAAATGTACCAGAGGTCTCTCCAGCCAGCATCTTCGACTTACCACAGCTGAACTCATTATTCATAAGAGATGGTTTCTTCCCGGATTACAAATATTTTAATTTGACCGATTACTCAGATAACTGTGGTTAGCTTGCGAATTCCGAGCATTATATATTTTCCTAGAAATTAACATTAGTGATGCATTTGAATAAAGCCACAATCCACGATCGTCAGAATAATAAAACAAATAAACAGTCCGGAAGGAACCCCTGTTTTTCTTACAGAGGAAAATGAGTGACCATGTGAAATTTTCTTTAGAGTCAAGACTCCCAATTAACATCTATAATGAAACCGTACATTAAAGACACTTCCGATTTTAGAATAATACAAAATAAGTATTCATTTTATGGTGATTAAATTCAATAATTTAGAAATGAGAAAATTGCAAATTCTTATGCCTTCCCTCGTTTTTTACCATTATATGTAGTTCTTTTGCGAAACTTCTGTATTTAACTTTCAAATATTTTGTACATTTAAATAATTTATATTACTTCACTCTCTATATCTCAGTTTACACTCAATCCAGTTTACATCAGGTCTCGGATCTAAAATTTTCGAAGCCCAATGGACTCATTATATATATATATATATGATAATAATTATATAATGAAACATATTTATATATATATATATATATATCATATATATATATATATATATATATAGGAGAAGTTTTACTCAGCTAGTTTGCTTGTTGCTTCTTCCTAACTATAATCCCGACAGCTTTGGGACTCACGCGTCATAGAAACCTAGAGGAGTATAGGAAGAGACACAAAATAACATTCATAATGTCTAGTTAGGTAACTATTCATTCACATTTCCCCTGTCAGGTCATATATCCAGACTTGACATCTTTTATAAGTTACAATTGGTCAAATATATTAAAGTATATACAGATTAGCTCAGATCTCGAATCTAAACGTTTCAAGACCCACTGAATTGATATTTCTAGTACTCATCTAGTATAAGAGAAGACTCAAACTAGCATTCATAATTTCTAGTTAGGTAACCATTCATTCACAATTTCCCCTGTCAGGTCATATATCCAGACTTGACATCTTTTATACGTTACAATTGGTCAAATATATTAAAGTATATACAAATTAGCTCAGATCTCGTATCTAAACGTTTCGATATACACTCAATTGATATTTATAGTACTCAGCTAGTATAGGAGAAGACTCAAACTAGCATTGATAATGTCTAGTTAGGTAACCATCCATTCACATTTCCCCTATCAGGACATATATCCAGACTTGACATATTTTATACTTTACAATTTGTCAAATATATTAAAATATATACAGATTAGCTCAGATCTCGAATCTAAACGTTTTGATGCCTACTGAATTGATATTTATAGTACTCAGCTAGTATAGGAGAAGACTCAAACTAGCATTCATAATGTCTAGTTAGGTAACCATTCATTCACATTTCCTCTGTCAAGTCAGGTATCCAGACTTAATATACTTTATAAGTTAGAATGAGTCAAATGTATTATAATATATCCATTATATATGCATTAGAATAGTCCTAGGATGAAAAGCATTCTTTGATTAGAATCCGTAAATGAAGACTTTCTTTTACGATACTTGGATATAAATTTCAAAATTTTATACATTTAAATCATTTATATTCCTTCACTAACTATATCTCATTTTACCCTCAATCCAGATTACCCCAGGTCTCGGATCTAAAGGTTTCGATGCCCATTGGACTGGTATTTATATTACTCTTCTAGTTTGCTTGATGCTTCTTCCTAACTATAATCCTGACGGCCTAGGGACACACGTGTCATATAAACCTAGAGGGGTATAGGAGAAGACTAAAACTAGCATTCATAATGTCTAGTTAGGTAACCATTCATTCACATTTCTGTTTTGAGGTCAAGTATCATCACTTGACATCCTTTATAAGTTACAATTGGTCAAATATATTAAAGTATATCCTTTAGATGTACTTTAGAATGGCCGTGGGATGAAAAACATTCTGTGATAATAATTTCTAAATGAAACTTTTTTTAAGATACCTGTGTATTTCAATTTTAAAACAGGAGCAATAGGAAAAGTTTTAAATAGGAGATCGTTTTAAATAGTTTTAAAAAGTTTTAAATAGTTTTAGGAAGTTTTAAATAGTTTAAAATAGGAGAAACTCAAACTAGCATTCATAATGTCTAGTTAGGTAACCATTCATTCACATTTCCCCTGTCAGGTCATATATCCAGACTTGACATCTTTTATAAGTTACAATTGGTCAAATATATTAAAGTATATACAGATTAGCTCAGATCTCGAATCTAAACGTTTCGATGCCTACTGAATCGATATATATAGTACTTATCTAGTATAAGAGAAGACTCAAACTAGCATTCATAATGTCTAGTTAGGTAACCATTCATTCACATTTCCCCTGTCAGGTCATATATCCAGACTTGACATCTTTTATAAGTTACAATTGGTCAAATATATTAAAGTATATACAGATTAGCTCAGATCTCGTATCTAAATGTTTCGATGCCCACTGAATTGATATTTATAGTACTCAGCTAGTATAGGAGACTCAAACTAGCATTCATAATGTCTAGTTAGGTAACCATTCATTCATATTTCCACTGTCAGGTCAGGTATCCAGTCTTGACACCCTTTATAAGTTACAATTGGTCAAATATATTAAAGTATATACAGATTAGCTCAGATCTCGAATCTAAACGTTTTGATGCCTACTGAATTGATATTTATAGTACTCATCTAGTATAGGAGAAGACTCAAACTAGCATTTATAATGTCTAGTTAGGTAACCATTCATTCACAATTTTCCCTGTCAGGTCATATATCTTGACTTGACATCTTTTATAAGTTACAATTGGTCAAATATATTAAAGTATATACAGATTAGCTCAGATCTCGAATCTAAACGTTTCGATGCCCACTGAATTGATATTTATAGTACTCAGCTAGTATAGGAGATTCAAACTAGCATTCATAATGTCTAGTTAGGTAACCATTCATTCACATTTCCGCTGTCAAGTCAGGTATCCAGACTTAATATACTTTATAAGTTACAATGGGTCAAATGTATTATAATATATCCATTATATATGCATTAGAATAGTCCTAGGATGAAAAGCATTCTTTGATTAGAATCCGTAAATGAAGACTTTCTTTTACGATACTTGGATATAAATTTCAAAATTTTATACATTTAAATCATTTATATTCCTTCACTAACTATATCTCATTTTACCCTCAATTCAGATTACCCCAGGTCTCGGATCTAAAGGTTTCGATGCCCATTGGACTGATATTTATATTACTCAGCTAGTTTGCTTGTTGCTTCTTCCTAACTATAATCCTGACGGCCTAGGGACACACGTGTCATAGAAACCTAGAGGGGTATAGGAGAAGACTCAAACTAGCATTCATAATGTCTAGTTAGGTAACCATTCATTCACATTTCTGTTTTGAGGTCAAGTATCCTCACTTGACATCCTTTATAAGTTACAATTGGTCAAATACATTAAAGTATATCCATTAGTTGTACTTTAGAATGGCCGTGGGATGAAAAACATTCTGTGATAAGAATTTCTAAATAAAACATTTCTTTTTTTAAGATACATGTGTATTTCAATTTTTAAAACAGGAGAAATAGGAGAAGCTTTAAATAGGAGATAGTTTTAAATAGTTTAAAAAAGAT
>CM063500.1:89446573-89464073 GCA_032207245.1 Pardosa pseudoannulata
ATGGCAATGTTGTTTCAAGAGGTGATTGGACACTTGTTCCACCGGTATGATAAAGGCTTGAATCTTCATTTGAATTCTTGAATCTTGCTATAATATTTGCAATAATGTTTACCATAATGCTTGAATCTCAAAGCAAAAACCGTAGTCATAACCTTCCTGTTAGTGAGGAATCATATGGTCTTCTACGGTTTGTTTGGGGAGTTTGAGTTACCATTGATGGCAGTGTTGTTCCAAGAGGTGATTGGAAACTTATTCAATTGGTATGACAAATGCTTGAATCTTCATGGGAATTCTTGAATCTTGCTATAATGCCTGCCATAATGCTTGCAATAATGGTCTTGCCATAATGCTTGAATCTCAATGCGAAAACCGTAGTCATAACCTTCCTGTTGATGAGGAATCATATGGACGTCTACGGTTTATTTGGGGAGTTTGGGTTATCATTAATGGCAATATTGTTCCAAGAAGTTATTGGAAACTTATTCCACCGGTATGACAACTTCTTGAATCTTCATGGGAATTACGTAGATTGGCTTGCTGGTTGGTTTGGGGCTCAACGGTCTACTGTTTTGCTACACGAGGGATAATCGGAAACAACGTAGAAATGCAACTGTGTGCATAATGTTAGGAAATAAATTCATATTGTTGATGAATCTTGCACTTGTTACATAGTCCATTAGAGGTTTAAAAAACTGGCTCTCATACTTACAAAGTTTGTCTATCTACATACCGGTTTCTCTATCCAAACAAATCTATAAAAATGAATAAAGATTTGATAACTTTTATTTACTTTTCAGAATAGTTTCATAGTTTGCTCTCGCATCATATCTTAACCATTTGCATCATTGTGTTCCAGGTTCATAACGTACCCGAAAATTGATAGTCATTTAAAAGTGAGTTTTAAAAGATGAGTTTGATGGATGTTTTTATCCATCTAATAATTTTTATAAAATATATGTGGTCTTTTTAAAAAGAAGTACATTTTCTGCCAACAAATTCTCTTTTTATATTTTAATTTTTTTAAATAATATTTTATATGTTTGAAAAATACAGTAAATTATTTGAGAGAGTACTTTCTTATCCGAGATTCTTTAGATACAGAAGGTTTTCAATATAATAGATTTTTACAGATTTTTTTTATTTTTATAAATAGTTTATACTTATTCTTGCTTCTTTTATTCTAGATTTCTGATAATAAGATTTTTTTCATTCTCTATTCTATTTCTATGAAATATTATTTTAAGTATTATTTTGGAATTACAGTGGGAAACGTATTGTATGAATATATTATATTATAAATTTAAATAGTTTTAAATATTATCTGCATATTAGACAAGTTCTATTAATCTATAAAGGAAAATTCAATTTCAAAATAAATATCGTGAATATTTTTTACAAATTTGACAAAATTAGGAAAATTAGTACAGTAGTTTAGAAAATTATAAGAAGAGTAAAAAATCTCCTAAAGAAATATATATGTGTACTATAAAATTATATCATAAAAAATGTTTCAATTGTTAATGAAATTTAATTTTAGAAGAACTTACAAAAGTAACAATTAATCATTAACCAATCTATTGATTTTAAAAGTTATAATTGTATAATTTGATTCTTGTACTATAACAGACTATATTAATTGCACGAAACTGTAAAAAGGATATTTATTTTTATGAAAAGCTATGCAAATTGCTTTCTTTGTGAGTTGATGTTGCTGAACTTTCGACAAAATCTCAAGCTTAACACGTTTAAAAAGTATATAAATGAATCTTCTAATATTTCCATTTAAATTGCAACTAAGCTACAGAAATAAACAAAATGCTTATCATTTGTATAAAATTAAAACAGAATCTTAAGATTTTTTTTCTTACCTATGAAATGTACTTAATTTCACAATTAATATTAGTGATGCAAAAATACATTCATGAGGTTTAGAAATAAACTCTATTTCATTTAGCTTAGCTTGAAGCATTAAAATAAAAGTATTATCTGGTAAGATTGCTTTATTTTTAAATTATTGTAATCAGATATATGTATTAAAAAAAATGTTTCATATGATTTCCCAAAATAAAAGGAGGTATGTAAATATATAAATTATAAAAATGGCATAGATAAGTACAATTTTATATGAACTGGAAGTGTATTATATTTTCACTAATATGAATCATTAAAAGGTGATAACAAAAAGCTTCAAGAAGCTGCAGAACTAAAAGGTTGTGCAACCTCATTAAAACGTTGCTATAAAAAGCTAAATTAAACCTTTTTTTTTTAGTATTCATCACTGTTTTCATGCCACCTTGTTAAAAGGTTGTATAAAAAACCTTAATTTACCATTTTCAGTTTTGTAAGCTAATAAGGTTGCAACAAGAGTTTGCTTCCTTATCGTTGATAAGGTTTAATTAAGGTTGGGAAAACCTTATATTGCTATCTGAACCTCGTTTATATGAATGTGTAACAGTGCTTCCCATAGAGGACCGAAAACATGGTAGTAACCAGTTAACTGAAAACGTATCATTTGTTAATATACTTGTATGTCCAGTAAAAAGTAAACCTTTTTAAAACAGGTCCAAATAAAAACAAAATGCGATAAAAATAAAAAATTGGAGGAAAGAGGTGGCTTCAACAGACAAGGCTGGAAACTCTGATAGTTATGTTTTATTAATTGTTTGTTCTACTGATAATATTTTTAATACCGATATCTTAATGGGAAAAGTTTTTTTTTTATATTTGAAGATATATTTTTGAAAACATGATATTTGTATTGCTGATGCTTACAAAAAATTATTTTTTATTGTACTCACTTGTATAATAGAGATAAGTTATAGAATAGAAGAATGGAATTATTTCATGTGAGGCTGTATTTCATCTTGGATTTTTAAGTTAGCAATATCTATAATTAACGTTTCTTGTAAATAGTCAACACTGATATTGATTTGTATTGGACTTTAAGCAAAGCACCGTCAAAGACTATATTACTTTGTGTGTAAAGTCAAATTGATAAAACATTCTCTACTGAAGTAATAAGACGCTAGTAAGTGTGTTTTAAGCGGACCCAGCTCCTAAGGCCATACGGCAGCAACACGATGATCAATCACCTCAACAGCGTCCCATAACGGCTACCATGCCACTGCTGACCTTCGAGAGACCCGTCATAGTCCGATTTTAATATGGTGCAACCCGGTAAGGAGCCAACACTACAGAGGTAAGCACTAGACTACCAGGAAGAACTAAGAAAAGATCACTCAGGTTCCCCGGTTTCGTGAAACCCGTACACACCTAAAGAAGGTGTGCCCCTGGGGGACATAAGACACTAGTAACGACACGTGTGATAATTATTCAAAATTTAGAATGGATAAGACTGACCATGTCATCCTCATTTTATTTACTTTTGCAGACCTGATTGCAAAAATGGTGGTGCTACTAGTTTACCCTTTTTGATCAAGTCAAATACAAGGGGAACCTAAAGAATAAAACTAGTGTTTTTACATTTAGAAGTTTTGAACTTGTATATTTAGTACAATTTCTAGGTCGAACGTTAATACTACGAGAAATAGTGCATTTCGTCAGGGTCCGACTTACAGAAATGAGGGCCCTAGGCAAACCCATTCATACGGGGCCCCCTTCACTCTACTGTACACAAGTGGGTAGCTACGGGGGATTGTTATATGTAGTGATGCCTAAATTATGGCCCGCAGGGACTTTAACATTGACTCATCAATGTAGTTAGTAAAATAAGATTAGTTTAAAATAAAATTAAAAATTATGAAATAAGTAAAATTAAAAAAAAGTTACAAAAATAGTCCTTGAAGGTAAAGCGTATATTACCCCTTCCCTGATTGCCCGTACACCGCACGGGTCTTTACTGTATTGCCCGTACGGTGTACGGACAATCTGATTTCTACTTCGATAGCACTGGTTATCGCTAGTACAGCCGTATTTTTTCCAATTTTAGTAACAAATTATTCGTATAGATGTCCAGTAAATAATAGTTTGCAGTTTATTGTATTTTCTACTCTAATTGGTTCAAAAGCTCGGGTTTTATCGCATGTTTTGTATCAGAAGACGAATTGTTATCTTTCAGTGTATAGCTTTCTGATTATATTTTACTAACCGCCTGATAATTTTATTGATGTAAGAGTTGAATAATATATTTTTACTTTTAAATAATGGATAATTCAGAGAGTATGGAAATAATTTTTTGTGATTCGAGCTGTGTGTTCGAGATTTATGAAATTTAAATACACAAGCATCCCAAAAGAAAGATTTCATTTAGGGATACTTATCCAAGAATGCTTTTCATCCTAGGACTATTCTAAAGCATATATAATGGATATATTATAATACGTTTGACCCATTGTAACTTAAAAAGGATATCAATTCGGGATACATCGCCTGGCTGTGGAAATGTGAATGAATTACCTAACTACTAGCTATAAAGGCTGGTTTTAGTCTTCTCCAATACACCTCTAGATTTCAATGACTTGTGTATACAGAAGCTCCCAGGATTGAACTCAGGAAGCAGCAGCAAGCTGAGTGGTTTAAAAGTCAGCGCAATAGCGTCGAAACGATTAGATGAGAGACCTGAAGTAATCTGTGCACTGAGTTTAACCCCTTCCCTGTTTTGCCCGTACGCCGTACGGGCATAGCTTTCGGGCCTTTACTGATTTGCCCGTACACCGTACGGGCAATCTGATTTCTACTTCGCTTGCACTGTTTCGGCAGTATTTTTTCCAATTTTAGTAACAAATTATTCGAATAGATGACGATAGTTGTCCAGTTAATGATAGTTTGCAGTTTATTGTATTTTCTACACTGATTGGTTCAAAAGCTCGGGTTTTATCGCATGTTTTGTATCAGAAGACGAATTGTTATCTTTCAGTGTATAGCTTTCTGATTATATTTTACTAACCGCCTGATAATTTTATTGATGTAAGAGTTGAATAATATATTTTTACTTTTAAATAATGGATAATTCAGAGCGTATGGAGATAATTTCTTGTGATTCGAGCTGTGACTCGTAATCAGAACTGAATTATCGGTAAATGATAGTAACGAAAGTTTACTAGATGACCTGGATAGTAGTGACTCTGATAGTAGTACAGATGGAATCAGTCAAGCAAGACAATTTTTTAAAATTAATTGTGATAATCTTTGGGATCCGTCTCCTAGATTTGGTTTCACTGGAATTCCAAAAATTAACTTGGATATCGATGAGACTAAAGGTAAACTTCAGTTCTTTAATGCTTTCATATAAAAAAAATGTTATAATAAATGCTTAAAAATATTAGAAATGTTAATTTTAATAACATATCTTTACTTAAAAATGTAAAATGAACAAAAAAATGCAATAAAAAATGTGATATTTTTTGACCGAATTCTGGAAAAAAATGAAACTGTCAAAGGGTTAAAATTTTGTAACTCCTTACCCAAGGAATTCTCCTGCCTAAAACAGAATCTATGATTGTCCTACATTTTTTGCCAGCACTTACATTTGTGAACAAGTTCTCTAATGATACTGAATAAGTCAAAAACTAAAAGAGGAAATTGTCGATAATTTAAAGTGAATTTTAGACATACGCATCCTTTTTTTAACTTGAAATTGCAGTTAATTTGGAGGGGGGGGGCTTTTTGACTGGGGACCCGGGCGCTTGCCCCGTTTGCCCTATCGAAAAACAGGTTCTGCATTTACTATTCTTTCAACGAAAAGGGAATATATAAAAATATGAGCGATCTTGACAAAAGAAATACCTTTCTAGTAAACATCTGTAAATCTCACCAAATAAACCAGTCTATACACATGTAACATTCTCGTACTTACTATAATCGGGGAGAAACTCGTGTGTTCTTGGCTTTTACAATGTTAGACCTTGAAAGAAGTAGAAACAATACAATGTCCTGTGAGTGCTTTTTCCTGTGGTCATAAAACACCGGAAGCTCCCCTCCCAAAGGGATACAAAAGAAATCTGCTGCAACTCGATTCCTTGTTATCATTTGACAACAAAGGAAAAAAACTTTCTTCTGAAGAGGGTATTGTACCCACATGTTGTCAGTTTGAGATTACGGGGTACCCTCACCAGAGCCTTCGCTGACAAACTTGTATAGACTTCAAGAGAATATCATAAATTGTTTTCTGTTCTATAATATCTTTGGATTTTATTTGCTCTCGAGTAGTAAAAAAATAATCCGTAACGCTCCGAACAGGGCTCGATCAAGGCAAACTTAGGCCCAGGCCCTGGTAGTCTTCCCCCCCCCCTCCTCTCAAGGCAAAAAAAAAAATTAGTTTATAAAAGAGGATACAAACGAATATTTTTGGAGGACAGTTTATAATATTTTTTAATGTTTACATAACTTGTAGTACACTCGAATGCCAAAAATCTGTATATCCTCAAGGATGTAAACTGTAACACTTGCAATTAAGTTTTTATGTAAAAAAATAAAATAAATAGCATATGTAAGATTGACAAATAATATCTATTCGTAGATTTTAAGAAAAAATTAATAAGAGTAAAAAATTAAAATAATAAAATACTTAAGCAAATAATAATTGTATCTAAGTTTCAGAAATATTGTCACGAAGATTCGAATGAACACACCGTTTAACTTAACAGAAGAATTTATTAAAGCTAAGTAGCAACTCGCAACTCTACAAGATTGGGAAGCTGCCTACAACTAATGGGTATCAGCTTTTATACCCGAACAGAATATTCGAGAAATAACTAATTTACATATTAAAGAAAGATCTAGAATATTCAAGAACATAAGGAAACAATAAATAACATTTTTAACTTAAAAACCCGTACTTTGGATAAACTGCCATGTCAAGCATCGAACCCACAATCTCCGGGTCTGGATCGCGCGCTTTGACCATTCGGCCACTGAGCTAGTTGGCTAAGCTTTTTTTATGCGGCAATATAATAAAAAGTGCTAATATTTCTTTATAACTGGCTGAAATTTTTAATTTATTACTAATTTATAATATATAATCTATAAGGTAAATACTCTTGGAGCTAAAGTCGCTTGGAGAGAGGTGCGAGCTGTAAGGAAGTTGGTCAGTAAGATCCCAGAAATCGTAACCATTTCTCTAACAGCTACAAACTTTCGTCACAATTCTACGACATTCTACGACATTATGAGCCGTTTCTTCGTAACTCTCAAATAGATGTCATTCAATTTCGGCCTCGGATACATGTTTCGTCCACTGAAATTGAATAACTAAGCAAATTTCTACGGAAGATTACTTTTCCAAGCTAATTAGCTTGGAAATTAGCCAACTGTACCAACCTTACAACTAGCGTTGCAGGTGGATAAAACTTTGTATACTTGGAGATCGCTTGTATTAGTATTACTGAACACTGCTATCTTTATAAAAGGCGATATTTTAGAATTATCGACCTGTTAGCCTTACTTTTTGATTACTCCTTGTATATTGTATAGCAGTGCCTTCTAAATGATCTTTCTGGGCCTACATCACATATTCCAATTTCATCTCCCTTTCCGGTAAGTCACTAAACAAATGATTACAAATTTTCCACAAATTCAATTTTTATTTTATGAATTATAGCTGTTTGCTTCATTCACTCAACATTCCATCATTATCAATATTTTTATTTTCAATAGCAATTTGAAAGAGAATTGTAGGCAAAATAAAACATGACGAACCGCTTCTTGTGATGAGGCGATTTAGATCTGTTATATAATTGATTCATTCATACATGAAGTAAAATGTTCGGGATCTAAATCTGACCTCATCACATCGTTGTAAAGAGTTGTAAATTCCGTTGTAAGAGTTGTAAATCCGTTGTAAATTTCTTTACAACGGATATTGTTGTCTTGTACGGTGGTCTCGGGCGGGGTTCTGATTCCAGTCCCAGATTAGAATCCCGTCTCCGTACTTGACATTAAATAAGAATGTACCTTTGTGGAGTATTTATGAGTCCCTAAGGGACAGTGCCCAATTAGAAGAGATAAGGTTTTTCACCTTGGCGGTCTCAGGGCGGGGTTTGTTCAGACTCATGAAATTCTTACAACTATCCCGATTGGACGACAAGAAGGAAGAGGGGAAAAGGTTGAAATAAATAAATATGAAAAATCTAAAAAATGAGATGTTGATGCGGAGGTCCCAGAGAAGAGGTTCGGAGGTCCCAAAAGAAGGATTTCGAAAGTCGGGAGTCCAGTCGGGTACGACGGAAGTTGTTCGTGAGTCCAGAGGAGAAGGTGCTCCATAGTTCAGACTAGAGGTTGGTTGGTTGGTTGGTAGCACTACGGTTTACTTTTTGCTACACGAGGGCTAATGAGACCGGGACCTACTGTTTAAAGCCGATTCCGAACGGCTACGAACATACATGCCACAGTGGGACTCGAACCCACGAACTCTGGTTCCGAAGGTCAGTGCCCTAACCATTCGGCCATCGTTCGGCTCAGACTAATAGAGTCCAGCAAAGTCCGACAGGAAATGTTCCTGCACCAAATAGTACGGCCGCACCCCAAGGACTCAGAAGGAAGCACCTGACGAGACCAACGGATGATATATAGATTCCCTCTCCTGATCAGCCATAGATACCCTTCAACCAGAAGTGTTCTGGGCTCAACATTTTAAACCCACAAAGGTACCCCAAATTTACATACATTTTTGGAATTAAGATTAGGTCCTCTATCTATTTACAAAATTACTTAAGTAAATAAAAAAATTTGTCAGAACTAATTTTAGAAGATGTTAACAAAGCTTATTTTATGAAAATTAGCATCAATTTTTGTATGTAAATAGATGTATATATATTATAATAAATTTACTTTTTTTCTTAATATTAAGCTAGTCTCGGTTGCTGTTAATTTAGCTGTTAGTTTATTTTCATTTTTATGTCTGTAGTTTCTCAGAACCTGTGGTTAAATTTAGTACAAAAATACTTAACACAACGCAATTAAAAATAAATCACCACTATACATTTGATCACAGGTTGATACTCAAATAAACGAGGACTACACGACACTTCTTCGTAACCATCAAATATATGTCAGTCAGTTTAAGCCGCGGATACATGTTTCGGCTAATGAAATTGAATAACTAAGCGAATTTCTACGGGAGACTAGTTTTACAAGTTAGTTGCTAATTGTACCAACCTTACAACTAGCGTTGCAAGTGGCTAAAACTTTGTATACTTGGAGATCTCGTGTATTAGAATTACCGCACACTGCTATCTTTATAACAGCTGATATTTTAGGACTATCGGCCTTTTAACCTTACTTTTTGATTACTCTTTGTATATTGTATAACCGTGCCTTCTAAATAATCTTTCGTTGGCTACGTCAGATATTTCAATCTAATCTACATTTTCGGTAAGTTACTAAACAAATGATTACAGATTTTCCCCAAATTCAATTTATATTTTATGAATTACAGCTGTTTGCTACATTCGCTCAACATTCCATCATTATCAATATTTTTATTTTCAATAGCAATTTGAAAGAGAATTGTAAGCAAAATAAGATTAAAAAACAGTAGAATATTAACAAAAATATACAACAAGTCCACATTTAGGTCTAAAAATCAGTAATCTTGTGTCAAGTTTTCCCTTTTTTTCTTTATATTTGTCTCCAGTGAAGTGTAAAGCAACGGCTCAAAGGTATAACATCTATTTCTTCATTGAGATTGTACGATTAATAGAGAAGACTTGGTTGAATATTGATTCGTAAAGATGCTTAAAGAGGAAGCCATATCCATTGCCAAGGCAAAAGATAGCTACTCATCTTGAAGAAGAAATTTTGCGTAACAGAATATTTAAAACTTTTTCTATTCACCCTTTGTCTACCTTACCAAATATTAGTCCAAAAGGTTTCTCGGAAAAATCTGTAATTTGCCTGCTGGCGTTGTACAAAAGAACCTGATTGTCAAATACCTTTATAACTTTGCCCCCTCCCTTCTTTACCAAGAAATCTGCCATTTATTTTCCCTGAAGGCTCCTTTATGATTTTGATTTAGGTGATTAAGTACGTGTCGACATTTTAAGACATCGACTGATAGAAGAGCTTTGAAAGAAGGAAAAGCCTGCGGGGCAGCCGTAGCAACATATAATGTGTGATATAAATTTGAAAAAAAAATATAGATACTGTAGAACTGAGCTGAATTTATGTATTAATCAATAAATGAGAACTATATACTTTGTGAAAAACATCTAACAATATGAATACTCATTGAAATATAATTTTTAAATGTGGTTTTTTGTGTAAAAATGTTTAACGCTTTATATCACTGTGTTGCATCTCAGTAATATATCAGGCATGCCAACATTCAGGCACTTGTGTCAGTAGTAACAGCATGGTATGAAATTTTAACTTGTTAATTATAGATTATACATAAGTATATATCTTATTGGTTTCTGAATTAACACTTAGCATGCGGGTATACTTCTCCGCCAATTTACGCATGCAGCGGGCGTTTTTTCGTGAATCGCGCGAAAGTTTAGTTGTTCATAAAAATCGCAGTAAATCGAAAGATACTTTGTTTTTATGAACGAAACTTTTTATATTTTACACTTTAATATATACTGTATGATTATTTAATAAACAGAAACAATATTTTTACGAAATCACAAAGATAAACGATTTTTAAAATTAAAGTCCGATAATCTATCAGCGCATATTTCTTCATCACTATTTGTATTACAATGGCTCATTTTATCAATTTTGTATTCAACAATAAAAAAACCAAGCTTCAAATTGACAAAACATGACTTGTACGTTCTGGATCTAGGAATTCGATTGAAGACGAAATAACGCAACAAAAGACCGAGTAACTCTGCAATCATAACTTCTGAAAAGAAAAAATACAAAGCGTCTATAATTTTAGTCACATATTGTATTCCAAAGAATTTTCCATTTAACCCCTTCCTGTTTCATTTTATTTCGGGATTATGGGTAAAAAAATGTCAGTTTTTTATGCTTATTTTTATACATACATAGCTTTTTAAACACAGTAGCATCATTCGCATACAAAATTTCCTAAAAATTACTGTAAAAAAATAAATTTAATTAAATGAGTAATTTACATGTATAGATGGCTTTCTGTACGGCAGAAATCTTAGACTTTGGAGTCAATTCTCACTAACTATAAATATAAAGCTTAGAATATCTAGCTTTTATCTTGAATTAAATTTTATTTTTATCCTATGAATTTACATAAATGATTATGAAATTATTAATTAAAATTTGGTCGTGTATGATACAATCGAAAACACGATACTGCACAGAGTCCAACATCGCAATATGGACTGTAGAACCTTGTTTCTCTCCTTACCTTCTTCCCTCTGCTGTCTCTCTTTGAGCAGAAAATAATCTAGTAGCCAGAAAAGTAAACAAAAGCATTCGAAACCATAAAAAGCACATGTGAAATTATTCGGGAAAGACTGATTGCACAGTGAAAAATTTCAAAGTACCCGAGCTACACTCGGGATGAGTCAGGATGGTACATTTCGCCTGCCCGAGTTTAGCTGGGGAAAAACCGGGAAAGAGTTAAATAGTTTAGTGAAAATGGTATTGCAGAAAGACAGTCTTGTATTTATTCACGATACAGTAAGATATATTAGTCTGTATCAACGATTTATTGACTTCTTTTGTAACAACTGCAAGAATTCTTTTATTTCCCAGAAATTATTATTGTGATTATATTTTTCTCCGAAGTAAAGAAGTCTTACTACTCATTGAATAGCCTACGTACATTCAAAATATATCCCGTGAATAATAATTAACAAGGCACATCTGTTACAGCCTGTTCTAAAAATAATCTCTTAGCACTCCTAAAAATAAATAAACGAAGACCTCAGGTTTTAAATTATTTATGTATGCCTGACGCATACAAAATACTTTATTTATTTATCTTATTACTCAAATATTTTAGCTTTTCACCTGTCATACACGCTCCTAATCAAAAGCTGTAATTCAAAAGTCAAAAATATAAAGAACAGCATTTCTCGTGAATGTAACTGCAGGCAACTGATAAAGGCTTCCTACTAAACAGAGACGTAATATTCAAATGAAATGATAGCACATCGAGAAAATAACTCCTTTTGTCCCCAGACTCTTATAAAACGTTCGGAAATTTTTATTTGTTTTTTTAAAGACAAGCCTCGTAACGAGGGCTTTTTTTGTGATATTTATTCACACACGCCTGTAGCAAATTTCTGCATTCTAAACAACTGTACACAATCTATAAATCATAACCCCCTTCGACCCAGACGCATTTCTACGTACTTTTCATACAAATAACGAAGTCTTGGTGTGTATGTGTGTGTTCACGGACCGCTTAATGAGTATACCTTCCTCTGCATGGTGTGTGTGGAAAAAAGATCACAGACGGGCGTATCTAATATTTCCGTGAACATCGTAGGCGTCTCTTAGCTAGTTTCTTTCCCGTCTCACAAAGCTGGGATTTCTTTACGTTATAACATAAACCCACCTCTTTCTTTTGTCTTGCTACTCAATTTTTTGTTTATTTTTTTATCCTTTTTTTTACTTTTCACTTTCTTACTATGGAAATACCCAAAAAATTGAATTTTTCTGCTATGCAAAAAAGGCGAGGGTGATAAAGCATACGGACAGTCATAAAAAATAAAATTTCAAAAAAAAAAATCTTACCATGACCTTTGACATTTTTCTATTTGGCGGCAAAGGAAGAAAAAGATTATATTGTGGTTAGGGTGCAAAAATGTGTTAGGTCTGCCAGTTTTAAAATAACCGCCTTTTTATCATATTACGAAATATATAAACTACTGGATGTAAGTTGAGATTAAAAAAAAAGAAAATGGAAGATTGATTTTTATCATTTTTCAGTGCTTATTGTTAGAATAATTTTGAAGCATATACGACCTACAGAGTAAGATATAGCTTGGTAAAATATTTATCTGAATTCTTCTTTAGTAGATCACTTAAGCATCTGAAATGCTGATAAAAGGTTTATAAAACATCTTCTATGTAGACAATACATTGCAATCTCTTCTAGCCATCTAACATATTACAGCACAGTGTTCGCTCGCCACTTCGCGCTTGATGTTTTGCGGCTTTATTGCTTCGCGGATTTTACCAAAATAGTCCACAAAAAATAAAAATGAATAAATACAACCATGTCATTAGCCACATTGAGGAATGGAGCGTTGTTTCATGTTGATGCTGGAGAGAGAAGGTTTCCTGCATGTCAACAAACAGATGGGACCATAAAGGGGAGAGATTGGTTTCCGGTGCGACATCGGCCAATAAGAGTACGAGTGGATTTATCCCTGTGAATTGACTGTCTGCGCACCATCTCAGCTTCACCTAGCTTCTTCTCTTGTTGTATCTCGCCCTTCTCGTCCATGATGTTGACTGTCTCGCGTACTGTATTTTAGTGTGTGTTGGCGATAACTGTTTTTATTAATTAAGCCCTACCGGCTCTACTGTCAGAGCCTCCAAAAGAGTCTCCGAGTGAGCCTAAAGCTTCTACGAATCAAGTGAGAGCCTCTCCTCCGCCACCAACACAAGACTCTTCGCCTCTCTCTGAAAGCAATGTTGATTAATGTTTATTACTCTATAAGGTTTTGTAATTAACCTTATTAATTTTCACTGAAATGCTTAAGTAAATAAGTTCACTGTTGTACTTTTTTGTCTCAAATGTGTAAACTATAAATACTGTTTGCATATTTAAAATATTCGTGTACCCGCATACACGAAAATTCCTAGGGACAAATCATACTTTGCGGTTTTGTAAGATATTTCACGCTGCACTTTTTTTCATAGCACACACTAGTCTTTGGGGCTTTTTCTTCTTCCCAATAGTAACAATTTTCTCTAAAATATTTTTCCGCATATCCAATGAGTATCATCCAGGTGGGTCATATTTAGATGCAGTTTGTGTACTAGATGCGATGAGGCGATTTAGATCTGTTATATAATTGATTCATTCCTACAAGAAGTAAAATGTTCGGGATCTAAATCTGACCTCATCACATCTTTGTAAAGAGATGGAGGGCCATAAATTTCTATTCAACGGATATTGTTGTCTTGTACGGTGGTCTCGGGCGGGGTTCTGATCCCAGTCCCAGATTAGAATCCCATCTCCGTACTTGACATTAAATAAGAATGTACCTTTGTGGAGTATTTATGAGTCAATAAGGGACAGTGCCCAATTAGAAGGGATAAGGTTTGGCACGTTGTGGGCGTCCCTAGATCTGGAATGTTAGTTTCGGGTAATTGATCAGTTACCCATTCCAATGCTACATCATATAAAAAATTTTTATATTTAATCTTCTTCGTCCTTGTGGAATTGTTTACGAAGTCTAAATTTTTCCAGAAACTATATAGTAGACAAGACATTCGGCTTCGTTTTCCTGTATATACCGTTTTTTGTACCCACAAACAAACCCTGTTGTTACACTAACCCGTACTAGTACGTGACCACCGCTCAAGTATCAATCTTCAGAAAACGTACTAGTAAGTATCTAGTGTACAATGTGTTAAATAAATTTAATTGAAATTGCCCGATAACTGTGAGGGAAAACACCTGGTAGTGGTACGTAACTGTCTTGGATTATCTGTGAAAACGAAGATAATTGTTTGCACCTTACAGATATTTATAAATGGGCTTTTCCACATTTCTCATTTTCGTTGAGTTCCTCTTTTAGCTGTTTTATAGTAAAATAAAATTGTGATTTGAATCAGCCATAATTTTTCCAATTTTGTTTATTAATATATAAATATATAGAAGAAACTGCAAAATTTTATTGTTTTTCAATGTACGTTTCTGAAAAAATATTTTTATAAAATATAAGAGGTGTCTCAAAATTCATGCAATGTTTTTTCTAAGATACTTTAATAAAACTTTAAAAAACTGTACCAAAAATCTTAATATTTGAAAATATTAAAAGAAATTTTAAAAATATTGAAATTTGTTTAGTATTTAATTTTAATTAAATGAAATTTTAAACGGACAATTATCTAAAATGTACTAACCCTTTAATAGCTAACAGTTAAACAATTATTCAGTTATGCATTTTAATATTTCTAATGTTTTTATTAACGTATAATATATACCGAACACAATATTTGGTTCTTGCTGTTTTTCATAACTAGATTTGCTTGCATATTGATAAAAGCCCACTGATTTCTGGATTTTTATCAATCGGTTGCATAACATGGGCCCTTCGTCCTACTAATAAGTCTACCAAAAATTTCAAAATTGACAAATGGTATGGATGGTAAAAACGAAATTTCTACTTGTTATAACAATTGAGTCCATCATTTTATATAAAGTTTACGATTTTGGTTAACAAAATAAGTAAGTGTGCGTTTTTATCAATATATCCCAATATATAATACTCTTTCGAAGAAGGTTCAAAGATTCCAGGCCCTTACGGTGCCCCGGGTCTTTGAACTCCACAGAAACCATACATAACCTTTTGCTTCTATTGTTACGCGATCAGGGACACGATATGATATCACTTGTCAAGCAAGAGAGATTAGTAATAAAAACAAGCCCGTCCACTCAAAAACACATCTAACCAACAACTTTCACATCAACATAGAATTCCAAACGCAGCTGTAATGAAAGATTAGAAATCAGCTACATTTTCTAAGCACACTATCACTACAATGTTCATGAACTAACAGTTTTAGGTGATAATAGCATATCGCCACAGTGTTTCCTTTCTAATATTGCTTGTGCATGACAAGATGTTTATACACAAGGCCAATGATAACCCCATACCAAAAATACGCTATGTGTGTATATATACATACACACATACATATATATATATATATATATATATATATATATATATATATATATATATATATATATATAGATATATATATATATACATATATAAATATATATTATATATAATAAATAATATATATATATATAAATATTTATATATATAACATATATATATATATATAAATATATAATATATACGTATATATACATATAAATACATACATATATAAACATTATATATAAAAATATATATATATACATATATTACATATATACAATATAATTATATATATATATATATATATATATATATATATATATATATATATATATATATATATATCCAGATCTCTCTATCAAGTTAGCCGAAAGATGACCGAATGGTTATTATTAGAACCGGACTTCGTATCGAATATATATGAATGTTCGGAATCGGCTTCAAACAATAAGCCCCGGTCTCATTAGCCCTCGTGTTGCCAAAAGTAGACCGTAGCGCTCCAAACCAAACCAACTCTAGCAAATTATGCATTTACTTACTGAGTCACCACTGTGAATGCAAACGATTAAAGAAGACTAATGAACTATTCGGATTGTGGTACAGTGACATTAAAATTTTAACGTTTTTTAGAGTAATTTTTCTTTCAAAATAAATACAAGGCTAAATACTCTCTCTCAAATTCTCTGTCTCTCTCTCTCTCTCTCTCTCTCTCTCTCTCTCACTATTCTCTTTATAAATATATTTATATATATATATTTAATATATATATATATATATATATATATATATTATATATATAATATATATATATATATATACTATATATATATATAAATATATATAATATATGTATTTTATATATATATGTAAATATATGTATATATGTATATATATGATTATTATATATATAATATATATATATATATATATGTTTGTATATATATATATATATAAATATATAAATATATACATACATATATTATGTATATATATGATTATATATCAATATATATATAAATATATATATTACATACATATAAATGGTATAATATATGATTATACTATATAATATATATATATATATATAAAACACAGATAACAAAAAAAATTCTCTGATTCAAAAAAAAACATTTTTACTATAATTACTTATCATATCTGAGTTAAACAGATTGTAATCGTGTATAAATTGTATAACCTTTAAAGTTTGTATAATCCGTTAGGTATTATAAACCATCCCCTATAGCTTAAAGAAAGGCCCCATTTTCATTCCGTTGGTCCATATTTAGGTTATTTCTAAATCGTTTTATAAATAAACATTTTTCAGCGTTACGTGACATGTGTAGAAAATTATCAATAAACTCGTCTTTTTTAGGTAAGGGAAATAGTCATGGTACGCATGTTATTTACTGCCATATCCTCTGTATTCACATGAGTGATTTTGTTAATGACCAGCGACGATGTACCGATTGTGGTAAAGAGCTACTTCACGCAGTTTGCCTTTAGAGGTCTCCCCGAAATTGGGTCATTAATATCCTGTTCATTTTAAGAACCCATAGGACATAAAGACTACTTTCAGAAAACCGTAATGTAACAGTTGACAAACATCTGTTTAATCTACAGGTTTTATAGTGCAACATGTTACTGCTGTAAATCACATCAGCTGTTTCCTCTTCCTTTATATTGCATTATTTAGACGATAATGGAAATCATGCAGCTGCTAAATCATAGTCAATTCAAATATATCCGAAATTTACTATTGTAGA
>CM063500.1:89469073-89509073 GCA_032207245.1 Pardosa pseudoannulata
AATTTTCTCTATTAACATACATTTCTAGAAAATATGAAATTAGATTTAATAAAACTGTAGTAAGAAAAATATATGGAAATTTAACTCTATATTAATTGTTCTCTTCCTATCTGATACACTAGTATTATACAATAAAACACATATTTGTCCTTTACCTGGATAAAATAATAATCAGTTTCGGTTTCTCATATCGAATGAAAGTGATAAGCTAATTTTTCTTTCCTGAACTCGCCATTATTAGAAAACACACAAGTTTAGTAATAAAAAGATTATCTACCTATCCTCATTAGCAGATATTTAATATACACATGAAAAACACAACAGCTATAACTTAAACATTACACAATCAAATATAAGATAGACAACGTAAGTTACACTAAAGTATGCAAGCAGATGTTCTTGTTATTTATCTGAGTTCAATGGAGGGATTCCACATGTGTTAGTAACGTGTTGATAGATGTGTGTTAATTAGTATTTATGTTAGCTGACTATCTTTTGGCCTAATGACTAGCAAGGCCGTAGCTAGAAATTATTTTTGGTCAGGGACCAAGAGGAAAGACTACGTTTTTTGTGAATGACACTTAAGTAAATCTACAGATTTTCTGATATGTACGTATACCTCTATGAAGTAAAATATCTCAATATGTTTTTAAAATATCAAAATGACTAATAAATGATATAATGAACAAATTTAAAGCTTAGATTATGTGATGAAGCATCCGCACAATGAATTTAAAAGTAAAATTAATATTAAAAATTGTTTTTACATTTATTCGTTTAAATTTGTCTCTCATTCAGCTATATACCAAAATCTAGTCTAACATAATAATATGTAATAAGTTGAAACTATTTTAGGAGATAGCATCTGTATCAAAACATTCACCATGAAGACTCACAAACAGGAAGACGGTATAAAATAGATTACGGGAAATGATATTAAGATAAAAGCCTTCGGTCCCTCAAGACATTTATTCTGAGAACACTGTTGTCTATGTACAGCTAGGCAGGTGAGACACCCACACACCTGGTCAATTTTCTTTCTCAGAAACTGTCTTTTAGAATTTTGGAATTTCGGGGAGGGAACTCTCCCCTAAATCCCCTCCCTTGCCTATGGCCTTGATGACTAGAGTTATATGTTTTAGAAAGGATGTCAGGTACCTGTTGCTTTCTTTATACTTATCCTTTAGGCACGTTTCTACCCTCATTTAAGGGTGTAATATGTTCAAAAAGTAATTTTAAATGTAAAATTAGAGAATGTAAGAGTGTTGCTGGAAACTACTGAAAATCTCCCTGCGAGCTACTGAAAATCTCCTTATCACATATTTGCCCTTTACCTGGATAAAAGTGTATTCGGTTTCGGTTTCTCATATCGAATGAAAGTGTTAAGCTAACTTTTTCCTGAACTCTCTATTATTAGCACAACCAAGTTTAATATTAGAGAGTTCATCTAACTATCCTCATTAGCAAATATCTAATAGACACATGAAAAACACAACAGCTATAACTTAAAGATTACACAATGAAGTATAAGATAGACAACGTACGTTACACTAAAGTATGCAAGCAGATGTTCTGGTTATTTATCAGTCTAAGTTCAATCGAGAGTTTCAACATGTTTCAGTAACGTGTTGATACATATGTATTAATTAGTGTTTATGGTAGCTGACTATTTTTTGGCGTAATGACTAGTGTTAAATTAATCGGAAAGGATGCCAGTTACCTGTTGCTTTCTGTGCACTAATCTTTTGCATGTTTCTACGCTTCTTTAAGAGTGCAATATGTTCAAAAATAATTTTTAAAATTTAAAATTAGTCAATGTGAGAGTGTTGCTAGAAACTACTGAAAATCTCCCTCCGAGCTAATGAAAATCTCCTTATGACATATTTGCCCTTTACCTGGATAAAAGAGTATTCTGTTTCAGTTTCTCATATTGCATGAAAATAAGCAAATTTTTTTTTTGAACTCGCCATTATTAGCACAACCAAGTTTAGTATTAAAGAGTTCATCTAACTATCCTCATTAGCAAATATATAACAGACACATGAAAAACACAACAGCTATAACTTAAAGATTACACAATCAAGTTAAGATAGACAGTGTAAGTTACACGAAAGTATGGAAACAGATGTTCTTGTTATTTATCTACCTGAGTTCAATGGAGGGATTCCACATGTCTTAGTAACGTGTCGATACATGTGTGTTAATTAGTATTTATGTTAGCTGACTATCTTTTGGCTTAATAACTAGTGTTGAATTAATTAGAAAGGACATCAGTTACCTGTTGCTTTCTCTGTACTAATCTTTTGCACGTTTCTACCTTCCTTTAAAGGTGGAATATGTTCAAAAAATAATTCAAAAATTTTAAATTAGCCAATGTGTGATGCTGGAAATTACTGATAATATCCCCGAGAGCTACTGAAAATCTCCTCATGAGCTATTGGCGATCACTGGTCTAGACCCAATATATGTTTCTTTTTTTAATTGAAACTTACAAAAATCAAAAGCTCCTCACCACTCAGATGTTTTTAAAATTCGTCAGACCTCGAGCCAACTGTTAGTGAAACGGATGAGCAAGTTATGTCATTTTATCTGACTCCTGGAGTCATGCACACAGACTAAAATCACGACCTTTATGTTAGCTGACTATATTTTGGCGTAATGACTAGTGTTTAATGAATTAGAAAGAACGTCAGTTACCTGTTGCTTCTCTATACTTATCCTTTTGTATGTTTCTGCCCTCATTTATGGGTGTAATATGCTCAAAAAATAATTTTAAAATTTAAAATTAGCCAATGTGAGAGTGTTGCTGGAAACTACGGAAAATCTCCTGAGCTACTGAAAACCTCCTAATGACATATTTGCCATTTAGCTGGATAAAAGAGTAATCAGTTTCAGTTTCTCATATTAAATGAAAAAAAGCTAATCTGTTTCTTGAACTTGCCTTTATTAGCAAAATCAAGTTTAGTATTATTAAAGAGTTCATCTAACTATCCTCATTAGCAAATATATAACAGACATATGAAAAACACAACAGCTATAACTTAAAGATTACACAATGAAATATAAAATATACAACGTAAGTTACACGAAAGTATGCAATCAGATGTTCTCGTTATTTATCTGTGTGAGTTCAATGGAGAGATTCCACATGTGTGAGTAGCGTGTTGATAGATGTGTGTTAATTAGTATTTATGTTAGCTGACTATCTTTTCGCTTAATGACTAGTGCTGAATTAATTAGAAAGGACATCAGTTACCTGTTGCTTTCTCTGTACTAATCTATTGCACGTTTCTACAGTCCTTTAAAGGTGAAATATGTTTAAAAAAATAATTCAAAATTTTAAATTAGGCAATGTGTGTTGCTGAAAATTACTAATAATCTCCCTAAGAGCTACTGAAAACTCCTCATGAGCTATGGGCGATCACTGGTCTAGACCCAATATATGTTTCTTTTTTTAATTGAAACTTACAAAAAACAAAAGCGCCTCACCACTCGGAGGTTTTTAAAATTCATCAGACCTCGAGCCAACTGTTAGTGAAACGGATGAGCATGTTATGTCATTTTATCTGACGCCTGGAGACATACACACAGACCAAAATCACGACCTTGGAACAGATAGCGAGCAGACGAACTTGGTGAATGTGCGCACCTGTTGATATTTGTTTTTATTCGTTTATTTTCTCTTACAGAAATGCTCGCCACTCTTTTGACTTTTTAAAACGACTTGTCTTGTCTGATTCCCATTCGTTAGGAAATGTCTTCGCAAGAAATTTTTTTTATATATTTTTAATAGGGGTATATGAAGAGCCTATTTATAAAAGACAATTATCACAAATAATTATCAAAATGGGTTGTCTTTTCATTTATGTTTTTCTTAATTTTTCTAAAGTGATATTTTAATAATTTTTGATGTAATTACATTTTGATGTATGTACAATGCGGAGAAAGAATAATTATACTTTATTAAGTGTAGTTATTTATCATCATATTATTACACTTTTTTTGTAATGTTTCAGTTCACCCTGCTTGATTCTGACTCTTAAACTTTTATTTTTTCAATGTTATTTTCCTCTCGAGGACAAAACGTTGTTTGACTATCCGAAGGCAATGACTTTAAAAAACATTTTATTTTTTATTTTTCATTGTATTTTTCTATGAGATTTTCCCCCAATTACAACTTTACTTTCTCTTACACTTTTAAATGAAATGCATAATTGGTTTGTATGAGAAAGTGATTAAAATAGATTGCCAACTTTTGTTTAACAGATTCTTGTTTTTCAGTTTGAGTTTTTGTATGTATGCAGATATGTTTCTATTACAATGAGACATGTTGACGTACATTTTTCAAATGCTTTTGTTTGCAATTCATCGTTAAGTTCAGAGTTCGATAACACCTAACTACTTTAAAATAATTGTGAATGTACAATACTTTTACATGTAAAAAGATTTTTTTTCGCATTTTTGAAGTTCATTACCACTGGATTCATATCCAGCAGTTATTGAGGTGTTGTACTTGATGTAATTATTTCCATTTGTAGCCGATGTTAACACCACTTCAACTAGAGACTTCACTGTACATCATACAGTGTTTCATATAGTTACTCATAAGTACCACTGGATTTATATCCAGCAGTTAATGAGGTGTTGTACTTGATGTAATTATTTCCAGATGTAGCCGATGTTAAATACCACTTCAACTAGAGACTTCACTGTACATCGTACAATGTTTCATACAGTGCCTCATAAGTACCACTGGATTCATATTCAGAAGTTAATGAGGTGTTGTACTTGATGTAATTATTTCCATTTGTAGCCAATGTTAACACCACTTCAACTAGAGACTTCACTGTACATCATACAGTGTTTCATATAGTTACTCATAAGTACCACTAGATTCATATCCAGCAGTTATTGAGGTGTTGTACTTGATGTAATTATTTCCATTTGTAGCCAATGTTAACACCACTTCAACTAGAGACTTCACTGTACATCATACAGTGTTTCATATAGTTACTCATAAGTACTACTGGATTTATATCCAGCAGTTAATGAGGTGTTGTACTTGATGTAATTATTTCCATTTGTAGCCGATGTTAACACCACTTCAACTAGAGACTTCACTGTACATCATACAGTGTTTCATATAGTTACTCATAAGTACCACTGGATTTATATCCAGCAGTTAATGAGGTGTTGTACTTGATGTAATTATTACTAGTTGTAAATGATGTTAGCACCACTTCAACTAGAGACTTCACTGTACATCACACAGTGTTTCATAGAATGCCTCCTAAGTACCACTGGATTCATATCCAGCAGTTAATGAGGTGTTGTGTTTCAAGTAAGTACTTCCAGTTGTAGAAGTTAAATACTACTTCAACTCGAAACTTCACTGTACATCATACATTGTTTCATACAGGGCCTCATAAGTATCAAAGTATATACACTTTGCTTGTCAAGGTTGGAATAAAAAAATGCATTTTCTAAGGGTAGAACTGAGTCAAACCGCTTGAAAATTTTCCATTTTTATGTACACGGTGTATATAAAAAGTTGTGAAAATGACACTGGTGAACAAATTATAAAACAGTTATTGCAGATCTATTATTATCATCATTTTCCTTTGACATTCACCTTTAAAATTATACTAAAGTTATGAACATCATTAAAAATTAATATCTTATATTTTATGCCATGCCAGATGGTAAAATAACAAACTTCCAGGAATTGATTGTAAAGAACAAATATATAATATTCATAGATTTTTTTTATTGAAAGAACCAGATAATAACGTATTAAAACGCATATGAATGTATGTAAGCATATGTGAAGTGTTACAGAAAGTTTACCTAAGAGATTGAATCCTTCAAGAAGAGTTTAAATAATGTTTTCTTCTATTAAGGCCTGATGCTAGAACTGAAGCAACTGATCTCCAGATCGTAAAATAACAAACGGACCAAACTTCCAGGAATTAATTGTAAAGAACAAATATATAGTATTCATTGAATTTTTTATTGAAATAAAAACAGAGAATAACGTATTAAAACGCATATAAACTTATGTGTAATTTTAAAGAAAGTTTACCTACGGGATTGCCTCCTTCAAGAAGAGTTTACTTGATGTTTTCTGCTTTTAAGGCCTGGTGCTAGACCTGAAGCAACTGATATCTAGATTATAAAATAACAAGCGGACCAAACTTCCAGGAATTAATTGTAAAGAACAAATATATAATATTCACAGATTTTTTTTATTGAAAAAATCAGATAATAACGTATTAAAATGTATATGAACATATATAATCCTATGTAAAGTGTTACATAAAATTTATCTACGGAATTGCACACCTTCAAGAATAGTTTACATGATGTTTTCTGGTTTTAAGGCCTGGTGCTAGAAATGAAGTAATTATATTCCATGATCAAGAAGATGCAAAGCCGTACATACAAAAAACAAATAGTGGAAGATAAATAAATCAATCAAATAAATAGTCATTTCTTATAGAAAACTGAATATATAAATGATTTACAAATCTTAAGAGTTACCCTAAAAAAAGAAAAAAGAGTGTTTGTATTATGTCTAAGGAATTGAGTCACAACGAAGCGTCGAATTGAAAAAGAATTTTGTGAATATTCTCTTCAAACTAATAAAACCTTTATTCATAGGAGTACTGAATATAAATGAAACTTGCGAAACACATAACATTTTATATTTTTTGTTGATATATTTCAAAAAATAAAATAAAATAATATATTATAGTTCTATATTCACAATTTACTAATAAAATTCAGCCAGCTTGCTATTTTATGATATGGAAACACTCAATATATAAAGTTTTAATTTTTTAAAAATATTCGCAATTGTGGTATTATTTTAAAGATAAATGCTAAAGGTGCCTGATGTATTATAATGAATTTTCAATGATTGTTTTTCATTTTGAGCCTTTCACTCATTTCCTTTACTTTTTAAATACGGGTTTTCGGCTTGGTCCCTGCTTCTAAATTACGAGGACCCAGGGGGTGTAATGTTCCTCCAGTCCGTAGCATACCCTAAGCTACACGTGCTTCCGGGGGCTGTTAAATGAGTAACAACTTCCTATCCTTGTATTGGCATAAAGGCATATAGTACCTGAATTGATAATTGCGTTAGAAAAAAAAACTTTTTAAAGACCTAATTTATAATAGAAGTCTTAAGTCTGTTTCTAAACAGTCAAGCCACCTAATGTTTTCGAACTAAAATTCCCTCGCTTCTTTTTTTTTCTTTTTCTATTAGGTCTCTCTAGGTTAAGGTTTTTTTTAGGCTCCTGGAACAATGCGAAGTTTCAGCGATCCCTTTTTCGAGCACACTGAGTCACTGGGGTTCCGCAGGGTGGGCCAAAGTTAAGTCACAATGACTCTTGAGTGATGGTTCCGAGGCCCAGGATCTCGATTGTCGCCTCTCAGAATTTCCTGTCCTCTTTCGGCTCCCAGCGGCTTTCCGTCCAACTTGGTGCAAAGAGCAAAATTCTCTCTCTCTTGTTTTCCAGTATTTCGGCCCACGTCGTCCGATGTACCGTCACTAATTCCGGTGTTAAGAGGTCCACTTAGCATCCAGTAAGTATTCCAAATTCTCCTCCATTTACAGAGCCCGTCTTCTGCATTCGCTCGTTTATTTCTCCTGCGGCTCGACGAGCGCGGGTCGGACACTTCGACGGGCTTAGTGCAGGGTCGGGTAGACCAGTACTTGCGATCTGCCCACTGCCACCAGGATTAACCTAGAGGACCATATGGGCCTGGTTTGGCTCATGATTGTCTCCCTCTTTTTCGGGTACCAAATGGTCAGGCCAAGAAGATCTTTTTTGTTACACGATCTTCATCCATTCTGCACAGGTGCCTTGCCCATTACTAACTCCAAAATCACTAACTGGATATCCATGGCCACGGACAGAAGAACTTGGAATTCTATTCTGAGGAAGGCAAGGGACTGTAACGTCGCTACACCCCATCGGCTTCACAAAGGGGTTTTGTTAATGCCCTGGGCAGGGTGACACTCTGTGTGGGTTTTTGACACTACACTACAAAGGATTTTTGCTTCGACTTTCATGTCTTGAGATGTCTGAGGAGAATCCGAAGGACAGACGGGACAACGAAATGTCAGACAGTATGGTGCCCCGAAGGAGCCAATCACAGGCTACCAGACACCGACGCGGAAAGAAAAAGCCAATGGGAAGAGGCGAAAGGTGACGTCAGGAGATTAGAGATTTTAGACGGAGAGCCCCCAGAAAAGAGAGAACGAAGAGAGGTTCGATTTGCGGCTGTTGGTTTTAGGGAGAGTTTTTTTACAGCATTTTGTGGGACTCAAGGAGGCCCACACCTGTACAACGGTATCAGTCGGCACCTGTCCGCAGATTGTTTTTATAGGTTCGCCTTGAACCTGAGACTTTTAGGTCCACACCAGCCGCCTGAGGTCCGTGATTTCCATTTGGAAAATTTGTACATACTCCATTTTAATCAAGAATAAACGTTGTTATTATTTCTAACCAGTACGTCGTGTCATAACCACTTCGACGCCCACACGCTACCCGAGGATCCCGTGACGTTACAGGGCTGTCTGGCCATTGAAGAAGAAGAAGAATTTATAATAAAAAATAAAGTGGGGTAAGACGATCGTAAAAAGATACGTGTATATAGGTTTTAAAATATAAATAGCCAAAATACGTCTAATAAATATAAAAGTTTAATACATTTTTTAAAACTTTTGCTGGAATGGTTGTATTGATTTTAGGTAATAGAAAAAATATTTTAAGGTTTAGTCTGTTTACTTTAAGCCTTGAGATTTTCTTGTAACATGAAGGCTAATTAGACCATGACTAACTGATTAAAGATGGTTTCAATAGGCTACGATCATCCATGCATGCAGTAGGATTTGAAACCCTAACTCCTTACTAAAATGTAGTACCTTGCCTGTCAGACCGAAGCTAATAAGTATAGTGTAAAAATATTTAGAGCAATTATCCAAATATTTACATCAACAGTTGTTAAAGTAATATCTAATACGATAGCTCTAGATGCCGAAAAATATTTTTAAAGTTTTTTCATAAAGAATTTTTTTTTTTTTTTTTGTATTATAGCTATAAATTTTCTGATTACAAGCATGTTTAAAACTTGAACAAATATTAAGTATAATTTAATGTTTTCCCCAACTGTGAAAATAATTAAGAGAATCTGAGACACAACATTCTATTTTTATAAACTATAATTACTTTGAAATAATACTTCTTCTGAAAATATGTGCTTATATAAATATAACTATGCATATAAAAATTATTCAAATTTTAAAATTTGAATTTAAAAAAAGAGGTTTAAAATTTAAATTTATTTTAATTATGTTATAACAAATTGGTAGCTTTTTCACAATCTTTTTAATTTTTTTTCGTTTTTACAGGGTCGAATGATGGCCAAATTATTAGGGTGCTGGAATTCGGTACCGGAGTTCGTGGGTTCGAATCCCACTATGGCATGGATGCCCGTAGCCGTTCAGAAACGGCTTTAAGCAGTAGGTCCCGGTTCCGTTAGCCCTTGAGTTGCAAAAATGTAGACCGTAGTTCTCCAAAACAAACAATTATCATTTTTATGGTGAAAAGAGTAATAAATTATCTTTGGCAGATGTAAAAATATTCATTGCAATTTTATAAATAATTCACAAAGAATAAAATTTAGGTTTTTTTAAGGGGGGCTGGTTTTTTGTTTTGATGATAATATTTTGAAGCCTATTGCTTTTATTAGAAAATCTCGAAGACAAGAGGTTTTGGGTTTGGTTTCGTTTTGGAGTGCTACAGTCTACTTTTTGCAAAACGAGGGCTAATGAGACCGGGACATACTGCTTAAAGCCGATTCCGAACGGCTACGAACATCCATGCCATAGTGGGATTCGAACCCACGAACTCCGGTTTCGAAGGCCAGCACCCTAATCATTCGTCCATCCTTCGGCCCGAAGACAAAAGGAAAAAAATATCAAATAATACCAGTCTACAATTTCAATCGAGTAGTTATGATAATGGCAGATAGATCAATTTAAATTAGCCAAATTTTGAAAAAAAATCATTCTGAGATAATTAGAGATGAAAATGTCAGTACTCATCAAATTCAGAAATACATAACATTTTTATATTTTACACTATTTTAAGCTTCTGTTATGATTAACAGTCAATCACATAACATGAAAATTATAGGTCCTATCAGGCTTGAGCAACAGTCAAGATTTTATTTTTCAATTGGCTGAAGAGCTAAGAAGTAAATATAGAGAAGAAGTCGAGAACACTTCCATTCCATTGACAGAAATTCATGCTATTGAAGCACGGAAGAATTGTCAAGTTCAACAATCATGCAAAAGAAACAGATGTAGAAACCATTGTGTTAAATGTAATAGAAATGTTTGCGGAAAATGTGTTTCAAAAACAGATTTTATATGTAAAAAATGTTTTCCATGAATTTTTTGATAATAAACATTTCATTTAAATTAATTTGGAACTATTTCCTTTGCAAAAAACTTCAATTTTCTTGTATGAGTCAAATTGGCTCACTTCAGTAAAAATAGGTATATGATCAACATCCGTAAATCTAGTGTTAAAAAAACGTGTTTATTAATGGAAATTTTATATCTTTATGATCTGTTTCAAAACCAATGAATTTTAAATCTAGGATTTTGTTATAGTAAATCGTACCCTTACATACTATTTCAGAAAAAAACTGAAAATTTGATTGATTGCAACTGTGATCTTGATCCATTTCTTACAGCCGAAACAAATCCCTTGAAAATCTAATTTTTAACAGTAATCTTCTTCTTCATAATCTTCGTTAGAACAAAAACAACAAAAAGAGCGAATATCTCCTGTTTTATTTACGTTAGATCTTTTTAATTAACTTTAGAAACAAAAGAAAATGAATTAACGGTATTTTGAAATATTAATTTTTATCTTTGCAATTTACTCCAGAAAGAAGGAAGAATCTTGTATTTTATTATAAAAACTGCTTATATTTTTCCATAATTGCTTCAGAAGCAAAGAATTTTATAGCACTTTGTTTTCAGCCATAGATTTGTTTACTACAATATTTCCAAGAACAAAAATATCTGGAAACCTCAAACAGTGTTCAATCACCACTTCGCGCTTCATGCTTTGCGGCTTCAGTATATCGCGGTTTTTACCAAAATATTCATAAAAAGATGAATAAATACAACCATGTCGGCTGGCACATTGCGGAAAGGAGCTTTTTTTCATGTTGAGAGAAGAATCCCTGCATGTCAAACAAAGAGATGAGTTGTCTCAGAGTACATACCACGGGTTCTTGAGATGACAAAATCTGCAAATGAGGAAGAAAAATGAATAGGAAGATGAAGAACAAACTGAAAAGTTTGGCCTAACCATGGAGAATTTGCGACAATTGTGTAACATGGCAAGAATTTGCACAAGACATTGACAACAATATGGTTCGAGCTGTCGAGTTCAGCAATCGCGTTGACGGGGTTATGTCCTTGTACAGGGGAATTTTGAAGGAAAAGGAAAAACAAAGACAACAACTACCCATCACCATGTTTCTGTCCAAGGTAAAGCTCCCTGGCTCTACAGTCAGCACCTACAGCAGAAGAGTCTCCGAGTGAGCCTAAAAACAAGTGAGAGACTCTCCTCCGCCACCAACAAAAGACTCTTCGCCTCTCTCAGAAAGCAATGTTGATTAATGTTTATTACTCTATAAGGTTTTGTAATTAACCTTATTAATTAGCACTGACACGTTTAAGTAAATACGTATACTGTTGTAATTTTTGTCTTAAATGTGTAAAGTATAAATACTGTTTACATATTTAAAACATTCGTGTACCCGCATACACTAAAATTCCTAGGGGCAAATAATACTTCGAGGTTTTTCAGCTTTCGCGAAAGATTCTGGTCCCTATTAACTGCGAAAAACAAGGAATCACTGTATATTTGTAATGCTAATTCTCTGTTGCCTTATCTACTTTAAAACTAAATAATTTTAAAATAATCCATTCTGATTCCCTTATACAGGACCTCAAAATGTATTGAACACAAAGAAATTTTTGATGCATCAAATATTCTTTATCAAATATTCTTTTGATGCATCAAAAATTATTAAGTAGACTATATATCCTACTGGTACTAAAACTTTTACTTTAAATAAAAATACAGCAAAATTTTCATTCCAAATTATTCTATGCTTTCTTTTTTACCATAATCTCTATCTACTCTACAGATTTAGTTACACAAATCACGTATTGCAGAAGAGATCTAGCGCGTGTGCGCATACATTTAGATTACATTTAAAGTGCTGACTCTATTTCAACGCAATTTTATAGTATTAAATATGGCTTCTCATATTTTTCCCTCTTTAAAACGAGGACAAATGTTATCATTTCCAGGAGCATGTAACCTTATTTAGTTTTCTCCTCAATAATTCACAGATAATGTTATTTACTTTAAATCAAAAATTTGTTTTAAGAACAGGTTACGGTTATTTACATTTAACTTGCGGAGTGACAAAAGCTTGGTGAACCAACATTAAAGTAGTTGCTTGTTGAATCCCATTACACTATAGCCGTGAGGTCCTTTTGAAATTCCGAGCACATTGGGATATCTTAAGAAAATCTAAGGAAGATTATCAGTTATAAACACGGATAATAAATCTAGTTAATTTGTCATAATAGAACTTTCTATGATAATGGGGGAATAGACTAGTTGCTCGTGCCTCCAGTTCGCTGACTCATCATTCGACTTCGTGTCGTGCCGAATGGCTTTTAATTACTGTACAGCTATTATTATTCGATCTCATTTGTACTTTATTTACTAAGAATAATTAAAATCATAGTTAATGAAAAATCAATTTTAGGCTGGCAAAGCATGAATAACATATCCACTGCAACATATTCAACAACTAGCATATAAAGTTTTTATTTCACGGACTACTAAATATCTAACGTTTAAGGTATATATCTTTGAAAATTAAGAAGTTTGTTCGCTTGTGTCTTTTATACATAACCACACGGTTTGCAATCGATTCGCTAAATTTTAGACACGATTCATATATACCGCCAAATAAACATTGTGAATATTAAAATCTCTGCTCTCCCTCCTATCACGTAATATGTCGAGATAAATTAAAGTTGACAACTAACAAGCGGTCAGTAATGATAAACAAATTATTTACTTCCATTAATTACTCTGGCAAAAAATTGGGAAGAACTTAGCGATAATTTAGATGTAGCTAAGAAAACACTGAATTATCTAACTAAATGAATTCAACGTGATTCTAAACTGTATTCACATTATCGAAAGAATTCAGACGAGTTTGAAGATAAACAACTTCTTGAACGTGTACCAGATAATTCTCAGCCGTAAAACAAACCATCTTTTTACCTGCCTCATAGGGTACTTTACAATTCTGGAAAATTAGAGATTTTAACTATCCCGTCATATGATGTTCTATATGCTAGTTTAGGCAGAATCGATAAATATTACTGAAAATAAATTTCAGTAAAATTAATATCCTTAAGGTTTTGTTACGGGTATTAAGAATATTTAAAAACAGACAACAGCTATTTTGTTGTCAGCCTTATAAATAAAATAGGCTTCTTAATTATAAGTCAGCCCTTATTTTTATTTTGTAATAGATATTATGATCATGTCATTTGCTATGATAAGTATTTGGTCACCTGCTTTGTGAATCCTTACAAGCAAATACGTCTAAACCAGCAGCTGCTCTGTTAAAATAGGTTTATCGCCAACAGTTCCCTCACGGTGAAAATAAAATAAAAATTCGAAAATCACATATCGTTTTCACGAAGGTTTCATTTCATTTTATTTTTTTACTCTGTGATACGAACACCGAAAGAATAACAAAATTTCCCATTTCCGATCCACGATAACGATTAACAAAAAATATTTTATCGGAAAACTAATTTCTGGAGGAAAGTCAACAAGAAAAAAAAAGTAAAAGATTAAAATAAGATCACCTAATTTCTTTCTCCGAATTATACGTTTTGATGTTATTTTAATTACTACGGTGTGCGTGTGTCATTTAGTGGCCTTGAGATACAGTGATAGTGCCGAGGCACACACCTTGTACATCTCCCCACCTGTTGATGTTTTTTCATTTTTTTTTCATTTCCTCTCGAGAAATATGCTAATATCATTCAATGTTTTTTAAATAATTTTTATTCTCGTATGTATATTATAAGTAGAGAAAGTATTGGCATTTTTCAAAAATTTGGCATTAAGATTAGGTCGATATTGAAGTTTTAGGACACTATAATTAAAACAATTATAATTTTAAAAAAGAACAGTTTTTAACACTAGATTTACGGATGTTGATCATATACCTATTTTTACTGAAGTGATCCATTTTGACTCATAAGAGAAAATTGAAGTTTTTTGCAAAGAAAATAGTTATAAATTAATTTAAATAAAATGTTTATTATAAAAAAAAACATGAAATCATTTTTTACTTTTAAAATCAGTTTTTGAACCACATTTTACGCAAATATTTCTATTACATGTAACAGAATGGTTTCTACATATGTTTCTTTTGCATGATTCTTGAACTTGACAATTCTTCCGTGCGTCAGTCGAATGAATTTCTGTGTTGGAATGCAAGTGTTCTCCACTTCTTTTCTATATTTACTTCTTAACTTTTCAGCCAATTGGAAAATAAAATCTTTTCGTGAAATATTTACTTGAGTCGACCAATAAATTTCATGTTCTATGATTAACCTGCTGCTACTCCTTTAAAGGCTTTGGAGGTACCTTCCAGGCTAAATCCACTAACCAAAGTGTCTAACCCTTGTCTGCATAATAACTTTTTCACGACATAACTTTGTGCCTGTAGTATTTTCTCCGAATTCCTCCTCTGACACTAAAGCATTTCCTCATTGACGTAATATTAATTAGTTCAATGTGTTTTTGGTACACTGTCTACTAATAAGTATTTGGACTAGCAATAAGTAGTTTCAATCATTTTTGTTAATACAGACACAAAAACTTACGAAAGGAACAGTGTTTTTTTTTTTACCTTTTTTCTAACTAATTTCGAAGAAGGGAAAAATTTTGTCTATGTCAACTATCCAGAAGTTCCCTGTTCCCATTATCTATCCTTCGTTTAGGGTACTTTACAATTCTAGAACAGTAAAAATTTTACTGATCCCGTCATATGACGGGTCATATGATAGTCTGATGAATACTGGAAGAAATTTATAAAGCCATGCACGCCGGATGCTTATATAACTAATTTTCAATCATATTTTTTTAATACAGACACAAAAACTTACCAAACGATCCGTGGTTTGGTTACCCTCTCCCTAACTAATAAAGACACAAAAACTTACCAAATGAACAGTGGTTTGGTTACCTTTCTCTAACTAATACAGACCCAAAAACTTACCAAATGAACAGTGGTTTCCCTTTCTTTACCTAATACAGACACAAGAACTTGCCAAATGAACAGTGATTTGGTTACCCTTTCTCTAACTAATACAGACAAAAAACGTAACAAATGAACAGTGGTTTAGTTACCCTTTCTCTAACTAATACAGACACAAAAACTTACCAAATGAACCGTGGTTTGATTATCCTTTCTCTAACTAATACAGACACAAAATCTTACCAAATGAACAGTGGTTTGGTTACCCTTTCTCTAACTAATACAGACACACAAACTTACCAAATGAACAGTGGTTTGGTTACCCTTTCTCTAACTAATACATACATTAAAACTTAACAAATGAACAGTAGTTTGATTAGCCTTTCTCTAATTAATACAGGCACAAAATTGTACCAAATAAACAGTGGTTTGGTGGTTTGATTACCCTTTCTCTAACTAATACAGACACAAAATCTTACCATATGAACAGTGGTTTGGTTACCCTTTCTGTAACTAATCCAGACACAAAAACTTATCAAGTGAACAGTGGTTTGGTTACCCTTTCTCTAACTAATACTGACACAAAACATTACCAAATGAACTGTAGTTTGGTTACCCTTTTTCTAACTAATACAGGCACAAAAACTTACCAAATGAACAGTAGTTTGGTTACCCTTTCTCTACCTAATACAGACACAAAAACTTACAATCGAACCGTGGTTGGGTTACCCTTTCTATAACTGATTTCAAAGAAGGGTAAATTATTGTCATGTCAACTATCCAGAAGTTCCTTGTACCCTGTTCCCATTATCTATTCTTCCTTCCAATAAAGACTAAAGCAATGTTCCCAAAACGATGCTTATATTATCTCTGAATGAAGCCACGAAAGGCTTCTTTCTTTCACCAAGGTATGAATGGCTCCAAGCCTAACGGTGTAATATATTTCACTTTTTTCTTTCTCTTCAAAAGATTGTGTAATAGAGCAAAATGAGGTTAAAAACGCCGCAATTCAAGAGAGCATCAACTCCGAGGATGGTTTAATACGTGACTAAAAAATAAACAATAAGCATCTTGATCTACAACTTTTCGTTTTTTTTTCTCCTGTTATTTACGGCAAGGTCATACTTCGAGATTAAATAAATAAACAAACAAACAAGTAAACAGCGCGGGCATTTCTTATTTCTTGAGCAATATTAATTGCCAGTAGGTGAAAATACAGTTTATTACTTTGGCTGACTGCGGCGCTTGCTTTATTTATTCACCTCACATCGAGCGAAAAATTTCTGGGTGAGTGCTTGTTTGATATTCGAAACGTGGTTATTTATTTATTTACTTATTTAGAGCTGTGGATACTCATCGTGTTGTTAATCTACAACCGTTTTGCGAAAGTCAAGTAATGCTTTTTTGTCTATCGCAGAGGTCTTTAACCTTGGTTCCGATGAACCCTATGGTTCCCTAGAACTTTGACAGGGGTTCCGCATGTCAAGTACCATTTTGCGTAGCCACATCACCAAAGTTCTAGCACAATTTTAATTTTTATAAAAAAATTCAACTCTTAAAGATAGATAGTTTGTAAAATTAATTATCCACTATATAAAAATAGCCTAAGTTATCTGTCCGTCTGTCTTCCAATTTATGAAGCAGCTGGACCTGGAGTGTATAGGGGCATCCACATTCGATTCTTGATGAGTTAGGGTTAGCAAAATTCAAAGTAAGTCTTTAGAACATTCGAAATCCATTTCTTTCCCCCTTTTCAAGCGTTTAATGTCATTATATCAAGCGACATTTTCCCTAGTTAAGAGCAGGTGATTAAGTTTATCACATAATAAATAGGTAAAAACAACATTTTTTCTAGCATTATGACGTCATTCCTTTAACCAACTCATTAAACCACTTCTTATTTTAAATTATTTAATAAATATCATCTACATTATTTTCACACGTTTTATCGTTGAACTTAGATATTACGTAAACAATTTTCTTTTATATTTGGCTTGGATAATGAATTAGGTACATATGAGAGATAGTTTTAAATTTAATCATTGATTATATTTTGTTGCAATGAAACTTTTATCACCGGTATTAACAACAAATTCTTTTCATAAAAGTCTAGGAGTTTATTTCACGGACTAATAAATATATAGCGTTTAAGTTATACATCTTTGAAAATTAAGAAGTTTGTTCATTTATGTGCTTGTTTTTTATACATAACCACACGATTTGCGATCGATTCGCTAAATTTTGGACATCATTCTATGTACAACCAAATAATCACTGTCCATATTAAAACTTCTGCTCTTCACCCTATCACATAATATGACAAGATAAATTAAAGTTGGCAACTAAAATGTGGTCAGTAAAGATAAACAAATTATTGAACTTGTACCAGATAATTTTCAGCCGAAAAACAAACTATTTTTTTAACCTGCCTTATAGTGTATCTTACAATTCTAGAAAATTAAAAATTTTACTGATCCCGTCATACGATGGGATATAAGCTAGTTGTTGAATATGTTGCGGTGGATATGTTATTCATGCTTTGTCAGCATAAAATTGACTTTCCATTAACTATAATTTCAATTATCCTAAGTAAATAAAGTGCACATGAGCTCGAATAATTATAGCTGTACTGGATTTAAACCCTCTAAACAGTTCTCGCGTACAATTCCGCCAAACCGATGATGTCTTCAAAGAAAAGTTTGTTCGTTTGTGTATTTTTTTATACATAACCACACGGTTTGACTAAATGAATTCAATGGGATTCTAAACTCCATTCACAGTATTGGGAGACTTTAGAGAAGTATGAAGATAAACAAATTATTGATCGAGTACCAGATAATTCTCAACCAAAAAACAAATTTGCCTTATAGAATACTTTATAATTCTGAAAAGTTAAAAATTTTATTAATCTCGTCATATGACGGGCTATATGCTAGTAAAAAAATATATGAATAAAATAAAATCTTAAGTTTCGTAACATTCTTTTTCATACATCATTAATCGAAATGCATTACGTCGCTTATTTATCTTTGTTCTTTTTGTCTGTTTCCGAAGGTGCCTACACAACTGGATTATTTGGGATAAAGTCGACCCACTTAGGCTGAAGCATATATTCTGAACCAACAAACCAACTATATTATTTCTTTTAACTTGATTCTGTGTGTTAAATAGAATCACAAGCTAACATAGAAGTGAATATAATCTCTATTAGTTTGTTATAATTTAAAATATTGTTTATTTTGTTTCTTATTAATAGAATATATTTTAAATAAACATAAAAATTCAACATCTTATTAAGATATCTGTATTGTGTTAAAATAAAGATGTAATATTTTTTTTATATTTGTACGATAAAGTTTTCATATCCTATTTTTTTTCTTCTCTTTCATCAAGAGGTTCCTTCAAGAAAACGTTAAGCTCAAAGGTTATAACAAAGGCCAAAGTATATAAGGTTGAATAATCCTGGTCTATTGAAAAGGCTTTAGATTTACACCATTAGTCTGCCTACATCAAAGATATATTAGTATAAAGAAGGCTTTTGATTTACACCATTGGCTTTCCTACATCAAAGATATATTTATATGAAAAAAGCTTTTTATTTACACCATTGGCCTTCCTACATCAAATATATATTAGTATGAAAAAGGCTTTTGATTTACACCATTGGACTTTCTTCATGAAAGATGTATTGGTATAAATAAGGCTATTGATTTACACCATTGGCCTTCCTACATCAACTATATATTAGCATGAAGAAAGCTTTTGATTTACACCATTGGCTTTCCTACATCAAAGATATATTAGTATGAAAAAGGCTTTTTATTTACACCATTGGCTTTCCCACATAAAATATATATTAGTATAAAGAAGGCTTTTGATTTACACCATTGGACTTCCTACATCAAATATATATTAGTATAAAGAAGGCTTTTGATTTACATCATTGGCCTTCCTACATCAAATATATATTAGTATAAAGAAGGCTTTTGATTTACACCATTGGCTTTCCTACACCAAATATATATTAGTATAAAGAAGGCTTTTGATTTACACCATTGGCCTTCCTACATCAAATGTATATTAGTATGAAGAAGGCTTTTGATTTACACCATTGGCCTTCCTACATCAAATGTATATTAGTATGAAGAAGGCTTTTGATATACACCATTGGCCTTTCTTCATGAAAGATATATTAGTATATAGAAGGCTTTTGATTTACACCATTGGCCTTCCTACATCCAATATATATATAAGTATGAAGAAGGCTTTTGATTTACACCATTGGCCTTTCTACATTAACAATTACATATAAAAATCAAAACTAGAAAACAGGGTAAAAGTTTAAAGAATTAAAAAATTAAGGGACGAATATCAATCGCATCAGCTCTTTGGTCCTCAAAAATCAACTGTGTAAATTATACTTAATCATGTAGTCTTACAACTTTAAAAAAATGTTCACTGTCCATCACGGCATATTGTTTACATAACATCTTGACAAATTAAAACACATTTTTAAGGGTTTTTGAGTTGGGTATTACTTTTACCGTAATGTAATGTTAGGGGAAAAATATATATAAGCTGCTTACTTTGAAGATAGTGTAAGTTTATTTTATACCTTATAGAAGCATTTAAAATTTTATATTTGGGTGGTTTGAGAAATATTAGTACATGTTAATGCGCTCATTTTAAGTTTTTTTCCAATACTAAAAATATTTAAAGTTATAGTGTGGCCGTTTTTAAAGTGCTAGTGTAAAGAATTTAGTATAATTATACAACATAAGTCTTTTTACCTAAATACTATCTTTGTAGAAAGTGGACTGCAAATCACTTTCAAAGTAATTGGAGTAATTATATTTGTAATCTCATTTGTTACGTTGATTTATATTGTCAAAATAATGTAAATTTTAAAAGATTTGTTTGTGGGAGGGGAACTGTTTATAGACAACAATATCATAGCACTTTGCATTCGTCATTATCATTAGCTAAATTTCTGTGAAAAAGAAATTTACAAAACTTGAAGCAAACGGTTCAAATTTTAATGTAAAATTACGGTAAAAAACTGTCGTTATCTTTTTTGTTTTCTTCAGGAGGAATAGCAAGTATTTAGCTACGCCAAATTTGTTTGTATAGTAAAATTACCACTTATTTCCCTTTCTTATATAATAAAAACAATTAAATTGTGATATAGAGTATTTTCTCAATATTTTTATAATTAATAGATCTGTTAAGTGAATAATATTCATCAAGAGTTGTTCTAAACATGAATGAGGTACAAGTGTATTCTTTTCTTTGATAAAAACAGTAATTTAATTATTTCTATTGTAATTTTTCAGCTCCCTTTTTAGACATTCTATCAGGTTATACATTTCCACCAAACAATAAAAATGTATAATTTTATTATCCCTTGATAGGTACTAAACATTATACCAGTTTTAAATTAATTGCGCAAGGCGATTAATTAGAAAATGAACGTACTGGAATTACAATTAGCAACGAAAGACAAGACTAAAAATACCTTAATTACATTTTAATCATTACGTCAACCGTAAAAACATAAATAAATGCTTATTATTCACCATTAGAGAAATGGATATTTTATCACTGGGTTTCTGTGCAACGGGCAAAAGCTAATAGAGCGAAATTTGTTCTAAAAATAAAAAAAGTAACTTCTCTCATCATATTCCGAGAGAAAGATGGTGAAAAAGTATCAACGAAAAACTAACTTCACCTGTGATGAAACGGAAACAAAGAATAAAAAGATCACTCTAACGTTGACTGTCACGTGACGAATTCTCTCCTCCAATCGAAAAAGTTTCAACCGGGTGGTCGGCTCTCCTTTTTTTTTTCTTTTATTATTATTGTTTGGTTCTTTAGTTACGCGTAGTTGTTTCTATTCGGGTTTTTTTATTATTTATTTTTTAATTTTTCCCCCTTCTCTCTCTCGTGCGCGCTGACTTCGTTCTGTTGTATGGCATGCTGCGGTGGTTTTTTTGGTTGGGGTTTTCAGTTGGCGGGGAAGACTTAGTCGGAGGAAGACGTGCGGTTGTCGAGTTGTGTGGTTGGAAAAACTCGTGGTTTCAAGAGCAGCGCGTAAACAACCTGGACACTTGCCGGTTCTCCCTTTTTTGTTGGTTTACGCTTAAATTGGTGTTGGAAGATAATTTTTATTTCTATCTATAATAATCGTAACTGTGACGGAAAAAGATATCAGATTTTTTATTTCTTTAAAAAATAATGGCGTGATATTAATACAAGGAATATGCATTTATGTTATAATTTATGAAAAAATCAGCCTTTGTATTGGACTACATGGATATAAAATTATTTATTTTCTCCGGAATCTTCTACTAAAGCAAATTACAGATACATATATTCAACAGTTTTCCAACACCAGATATTTGGTTTTATTGGTATGTTAATTTTGTCTACAAAAGCATCGTTCTATAATACTTGGTGATTTAAATCGTCCTGTGAAGCTGGTGAAAAAAATTTGTGCTTTACATTTATATATTTGTGCATACAATCTGAATATTTTTAAAAAAAAAAGGAAGTCAAAATATTACAAATATTTATCTCAGTTTTTCTTCACGTGGGATCATAGAGAAAACAAATTCTACGTGAATGTGAAAATATTGCTGTAGTAAATAAAAAAAGGCAAATAAAGAAGGAAAGTACTACTCAGCAGGAAACTGTAAGACGTAGAATATCACCTTTCACGTTCTTGCATTAATCCTTGCATTGATTTATTCACCCCAAAAGTGGATCTCCTGTTGGATATTACTAGTAATATCTACTAGCGGAGGATTAAGAGGATTACTTCTGTGGGTTCCCCCAGACATCATCTACCACCCCACTACACCCACTCTGGAGTTTTCTCCGTGGTTTTCATTCACCATAAACTATTTGGGTAAGTACAAATTTGTTTTATTGGCGCGCTTTATTAGCTGCGTGAGATATGCTGATGTTCACGGATCTAGTCTACATATTCGATAATTTGTAACTCACTGAATTAATCGAAATGTTATTATAAGACTTGTCTTTATAAGCATAGGAGAATAAAGGGGAAATAAAATAAATATCTGCAATATTACTTTCAAATAAAATTATAAATTGGAAGTCAATTTAATTTAAAGGTCGTTGAAATTCCTTCATGTTTTATTAAGTCTAATATATAATAATCTACTGATTTTTACAGTTCGATTTATTAGAAACACTAATAAATTATTACCCAATACAGAATTAAAGTATCATATATTATAACAATAGAAATAAAATAAATACCTGCAATATTACTTTCAAATAAAATTTTAAATTGGAAGTCAATTTTATTTCCTTGAAAATCCCTCATGTTTTATTAAGTCTAATATATAATAATCTACTGATTTTTACAGTTCGATTTATTAGAAACACTAATAAATTATTACCCAATACAGAATTAAAGTCTCATATATTATAACAATAGAAATAAAATAAATAGCTCCAATATTATTTTCAAATAAAATTTTAAATTAGAAGTCAATTTAATTTAAAGGTCATTGAAATTCCCTCATGTTTTATTAAGTCTAATATATAATAATCTACTGATTTTTACAGTTCGGTTTATTAGGAACACTAATAAATTATTACCCAATACATAATTAAAGTGTCATATATTATAACAATAGAAATAAAATAAATACCGCAGTATTACTTTCAAATAAAATTTTAAATTGGAATTCAATTTAATTTAAAGATCGTTGAAATTCTCTCGTGTTTTATTAAGTCTAATATATAATAATTTACTAATTTTCACAGTTAGGCTTATTAGAAACACTAATAAATTATTACCCAAAACACAATTAAAGAATCGTATATTATAACAATATAACGTTCGTACAAATTCAATAGCAGTACATATTGGGAATTTATTTATAAATTTCCTATGATTAACAGGAAAATTTTGATAAATAATTACAATAATTTTTAATTTTCATTTATTAATTGAAAAAATTATTATCAAACCAATATTAAGAATGTAAACGATTGCTCCTTACGTCTATACTATTTTATTATAAAAATTATTCTTTTATATATTTTCTTTGCATGGACTATCTAAAAATTGAATTAGAACAAATATTTACTAAAATACTATATATTCCTAAATTTCTCGTTATGTTATATAACGATATAAATACAATCGAACCTAATTATTAGTTTTCTATTGATAAGCTTGAAATACGATTAAAAATAAAGTAACATATTTATTCATAGTATTGCATGTATTCACTTCATTTATGATATTTTCTTTCATTACAATTATTCAACCTTTATAAAGTAATGGTTAAATTACTTCGGAAGCAGCAAATATTTGTTTGGAATGATGAATTATATTATCACCATTGAAAGACACATAAAAAGTAGTTATTTAAAAGTGAAAATTTAATAAAATAAATAATAGATAAATCAAAAATAATTAAGATAGTTCTTAATTGCTTTAAAAGTAACAATGGAGACCTGCATATATATATATATATATATATATATATATATATATATATATATATATATTTAATATTAGATTGACTAGAAAAAAAATTAATACGTCAGTAAAAATGCTAGTTTACATATTATATGAATGCTATATGAATAAGTATGCATAATGAAGTTTTATAAAAAGAAAAAATATTAATATCTATAGAAATAATAAATTTAAAAATATTTATGACATTTAAATATATCTTAGAAAAAGGGAACGTAGTTTAATTCTATTATAGGTTTTAATCTGCGAATAACGTAGCAATAGTTCTATGTGATGTTTCACTATTTAATTTACTATTTTTAAATATTAAGAAATACCGATTTTATTATGGTATTAGTTTCATGCACTTTCATGTGCTTCCCTAAATTAAAGTTTTAACATATATTTTACAGAAAAAATCCGAAAAAAAATATTCAAATATATATTTTAAACTTGACATTAGTAAGAAACTTGTTTTTTATACAAACATTAAATATACCGAGTGTACTTTACGAATATGCCTGTGAAAACTTACAGGTTTATTTATTTTTATTATTGTTTTCTCAAAATTATAGATTGAAGTATCTACAACAAACCCAGTGTATTATAATGGAAAAATAAGCCATTATAATCATAAGGCTTATTTTATGCAAACCCAGTGGCGTTTCATTAGCACTTCGCTCCCCCCCAGACACCAGTCAATCCCCCCCCAGTCAATCTTCGTCCTGGGCAAGGATGACTCAGCTTTCATCCTTTCAGTGAATAGACAAACTGAGTAACAAGACTACTTGGGAACTAAACACTGGGGGTTTCACGTAGGGTTGACCACCTAACCGGGGCAAGTGCTTAGAACCCAAGAGACGTTGGCCTCGAGAATTAAGATTAACACTTTAGGCATAGCCTCCATGGGGCCTGTAGTGCCAGGTAGTTTAACACATTGTAGCGGCACACGTACTGGTACGTTTTCTGACGATTGATACTTGAGCGCGGGTCACGTACTATTACTGGTTAGTGTAACAACATGGTTTGTTTGTGGGTACAACATTAACACTATATACAGGAAAACGACGCCGAATGTTTTTGTCTACTATTTAGATTCTGGAATGTAAAAATGTTTATATATAACATAATTCGGAAAAATTAAAATTAAGTACAACTATATCTATTTGATTTTTCATATTTACGATACTATTATAAATTTATCCACGAAAAAAATATTTTTTGTTTACAAAAAAATTTTATGGTTGTTATTTATATATTTCTATTTATATATTTCTTTATATATTTCAAATATAAAATATGAAAAGTTGGTTAAAAATTAAATAATTTTCGATCTATTGAGATTTAATTGAATAACTAAATTTACGTGTAAAACGCCTGCTCCTGGTACAATTCCGCTGCGAAATGTACCCGCACACAATGCGATATTTGATGAATATTAGAACCGTAGATGTCTCTACATTCTAAAAAGAAATTTTTGGAATTATGTCTGAATGCTTATGTGTGGGAATGAACTTTTTCAAAAATTCATAACTAGATAAACAACAAACAAGTCCTCCATTTGTCTGTGTGAATACAATAAAAATAAGTGCAAATAAATATGTAACTGAAATGTGGCATGTACTTTTCACATTCATATTGCAAAAGCATACAAATATGTCTAATATTAGCGTAAACGGAAGAGGAGGGGTTAGACACTTCCGCTCAAACATTCTAAATTCAATAACCGGAAGGGGGTTTTGCGGAATATTTGGATGCTTAAATACATAGACAGTAAAAGATCTATTCAAGCTGGATGGTAGGTGATTTTGGGCGATTTGTTTTTAAGAGGACACCAAAATGTCTCCAAATTTTTCTCTCAGTTTGCAATACCTAAACGTAAATACGATTTTATAAGTAGATACATTTATCCAGGCTTATTTCCGTACGAAAATAGTTCAAAGAAACAAATGTCTTATAAATATGTAAAATAAAATATTTTTATCATTCATTTACAATCTAAATACTAAGCTATAATCATCATTTGGATGAGACTTGAAATTCATCTTTAAGCGTTTAAAACCCTAAAATCTTGCATCAGCTTTAAGAGGAAAAGTTTCATTTGGTTACCTTGACCGGAGAATATTATCAGATATAAACTAACGTGGCTTATGAAGAAGTTATTGTTTTTTGTAAATATGCTGTTATCATTGAACACGCAGGGAACTGCAAACTCAATTTATCACCAGTCCAAGGCAAAATGCATTATAAAACAACTTAGCTAATTTCATGCTTCGATGTTTGATTTCATTCACTTTTTCAGAGAATCTGGTTTTACGATTTTTTTAATCCTAATCCATCGTCACGGTGAAATCCTTGCTGAACAAGGACAATGGAATTTCCATACTTTGTAACCACACACACTTCTCGTTCCTAAGTCTGCCAAATTACCTCCCATTATTTAATAGCAGAACAATCGTTTCAAAAAAGGAATTAGCAAACACCAAAAGATTGCACTTTTTAAGAAGCTTATTCATATTCAGAGGCTTATTAGCATATATGATAATCTTTTATTCATCCTTGTGTGCTTTTTCCTTCTTTATATACAAACATGTCAGTGAATTTATAGGCTCAGTCATAAATCAAGAGATAATTTACGAGAGAATTTTTAATGTCTGGGCCATGCGAACCAGGTGAAATAGCGAAATAAATTTACGTGGTATAATATTTAAGTCGAATTTTTAGTATTCTGTAAAGTGTGAATTTCTTTGAAAGGTTTGAGATCGTTAAAATAACAAAATAAAATTCACATATGTCATATATATCATGATCTGTAACTGACCGACTTTCGAATATTGAGTATGAAGTCTTCAAATAAAGATTCTTAAATTAATCACTAGTAAAAATATAAATTTACCTTTCTTTATTTAGTAATTTACAGTGTTACAGTATATTTAGAAATTTACCAGTTTTCTTAGATAACAAACCTATGTAACAAGCTTTCCTTTTTGAACCCAGTGAGATTATGGTAGTCAAATGATTTACAAGTGTGCTTCATCGAAGCTAAAGCAGACTAATTATTTCTAAAGAATCACCTCAAGATATACAAGGTCACGAATAAAGATCTTTATTTAAGAATCGCCAGTGAAAATATAATTTTATCGGTGTTTATCTGACAACTTACAGTGTGACAGTATATTTGTCAATTTACCAGTTTTCTTAGATAACAAACCTATCTAACAATCCTTCCTTGTTTGAACCCAGTGACATTAAGGTAGTCCAATTTACAAGTGTGCTTCGTCGATGCTTAATCAGATTCAAAATTTCTAAAGAAGCACCTCAAGATATATAAGGTCTCGAATAAAGATCTTTGACTTAAGAATCGCCAGTAAAAATATAATTTTACTGGCGTTTATTTGGCAATTTACAGTTTGACAGTATATTTGGCAATTTACCAGCTTTCTTAGATAACAAACCTTCCTTGTTTGAACCCAGTGACATTAGGGTAGTGCAATGGTTTACAAGTGTGCTTCGTCGAAGCTTAAGCAGACTCATTATTTCTAAAGAAACACCTCAAGATATATAAGGTCACGAATAAAGATCTTTGACTTAAAAATCGGCAATATAAATATAAATTTACCGGTGTTTATTTGGCAATTTACAGTGTGACAGTATACTTGGCAATTAACCAGTTTTCTTAGATAACAAACCTTCCTTGTTTGAACCCAGTGACATTAGGGTAGTCCAATGGTTTACAAATGTGCTTCGCCGAAGTTTAAGCAGACTTAATATCAATAATAAAGATCTTTGACTTAAGAATCGCCAGTAAAAATATAAATTTATCGGTGTTATTTGGCAATTTACAGTGGGACAGTATATTTGGCAATTTACCAGTTTTCTTAGATAACAAACCTATCTAGCAAACCTTCCTTGTTTGAACCCAGTGATATAGGGTAGTGCAATGGTTTACAATCGTGCTTCGTCGAAGCTTAAGCAGACTAATTATTTCTAAAGAAGCACCTCAAGATATATAAGGTCACGAATAAAGATATTTGACTTAATAATCGCCAGTAAAAATATAAATTTACCGATGTTCATTTGGCAATTCACATTGTGACAGAATACATGGCAATTTACCAGTTTTCTTAGATAACAAACCTTCCTTGTTTGAACCCAGTGACATTAGGTTAGTGCAATGGTTTACAAGTGTGCTTCGTCGAAGCTTAAGCAGCTAATTATTTCTAAAGAAGCACCTCAAGATATATAAAGTCACAAATAAAGATCTTTGACTTAAAAATAGCCAGTAAAAATATAAATTTACCGTTGTTCTTTGGCAATTGACATTGTGACAGAATACATTCCAATTTACCAGTTTTCTTAGATAACAAACTTTTCTAGCAAACCTTCCTTGCTTGAACCCAGTGACATTAGGTTAGTGCAATGGTTTACAAGTGTGCTTCGTCGAAGCTTAAGCAGCTAATTATTTCTAAAGAAGCACCTCAAAATATATAAGGTCACAAATAAAGATCTTTGACTTAAAAATCGCCAGTAAAAATATAATTTTACCGGTGTTTATTTGGCAATTTACAGTGTGACAGTATATTTGGCAATTTACCAGTTTTCTTAGATAACGAACCTCTCTAACAAACCTTCCTTGTTTGAACCCAGTGACATTAGGTAGTCCAATTATTTACAATTGTGCTTCGTCGATGCTTAATCAGACTCATTATTTCTAAAGAAGCACCTCAAGATATATAAGGTCACGAATAAAGATCTTTGACTTAAGAATTGACAGTAAAAATATAAATTTATCGGTATTTATTTGGCAATTTACAGTGTTACAGTATGTTTGGCAATTTACCAGTTTTCTTAGATAACAAACCTTCTTTGTTTAAACCCAGTGATATTAGGGAAGTCCAATTATTTACAATTGTGCTTCATCGAAGTTTAAACAGGCTCAATAATTCTAAAGAAGCACCTCAAGATATATAAGGTCACGAATAAATATCTTTCACTTAAGAATCGCCAGTAAAAATATAAATTTACCGGTGTTTATTTGGCAATTTTCAATGTGACAGTATATTTGGCAATTTACCAGTTTTCTTAGATAACAAACCTATCTAACAAGCTTTCCTTGTTTGAACTCAGTGACATTAGGGTGTTTCAATGGTTTACAAGTATGTTTCATGGAAGCTTAAGCAGACTCAATATTTCTAAAGATAGATAAGTTCAGAATTTTATAAATATTTTTAACAGAATCCATTTGTCGAGACATTAAGCTTAGAACCTGATGATGCGAAATTTAAAGTAACACATGATAGGTAATGCATGTGTGAAAATGAAATAGGGAAGGGGTTAGATGATATTCAGTTTAATTTCACGATTTGAAAAATTATGACTTTTCAGAGGCCTTATTCGTTTACTGACTATAAAATTGTTTTAATTTAAATTTCTGCAAAAAATAATGCAATTAATTATCGTAAATTAAAAACACCTTTTCCTCCACAGTCCTAAGATAAAAATAAAAACTTGATATTTGTACAACATTTAATATACCAGAACTTAGGAGGTTACAACTGAAAAACAACACAATTGACTGTTTTGCAATATGTACTGGAGTGTTGCAGAGTTCTACTAGGAACATCTCGAAAATAATCTGTATTCAGCAAGAGCGAAAATTTGGTAAAAGTCAGAGAAACACTTCGTTAGACAACGTACGTGAAAACGAAGAATATGGTATGTGATATGCTAGAAACGAAAGGATTAATAGCTGCCTGGAACTAAAAGAATGTTCCAAACCATTCTCTTTTTTTATTGTATACGGAAACATTTTGGAAAAGAAATTTTCAAACCGACGAAAGCAATCAGTAGCAGTGGATAGATTCTATTAATAATCGCAAAGAGGAAAACACTATTCCATAATATCTGCGAATGATATACCCGAATTATTAATTATTTTAATTATCCTCTGTAATATATATGCAAATGTCGTTTTGAGAAATATCCCCGCTCGGCAGTAAGTTATCCTTTTGGCTCTCTCCAGGCGTTACATCCGGTCTTATTGATAAAACGTGGAAGTTTAAAAGACAAATTTGGAACCTGCCGCGTTGATTATTCCCACTGCGCTGGGAGAAAAGTTGTTGCAAAGCCCTTTCCCCGCTTTCCACAACAAACGACAGGTGGTCGAAATGGAACTAATTGATTAGGCGGGCGGTAGCAGGACAACATCGCTTGAGTTGTTCGCCCTCTGTAGGGAAGAAAAGAAACAAAAGTGGCGATTTTTCTGCTCTTTACCAAGGAAAGGGGGGCGGGAAAGTGGGTATTATTAACTGGTAGGATTCTCTGTTTATTTTTTATTGTTGTGCATATGTGTTTAGTGATGCGGAAAGTAATAGCCTTATGAAGTGATGGGATGCGATGGGAAACAAAATAAAAACCTCGGTGTCTTATTTAGGATTTGGGGAATGGCATCAGAGGTCAAAGGATATTGTAGCAAAGGATGGCAATTAAGATTGGATTTTATCAGATAAAAATAAGCATTTTGGCTCACTTCTCACAATACTATACACTTACAATGCTCTTTTTCTCTTTGATAGGTAACTACACTGATTTATATATTCTTTGAAATTATTAAGTAGCATATTATATTTACCTATTAACACTTTGCAATGCAACGATCCCAAACGTGAACATATTTAAAATTCAATATAGTATATTGTATTAAAGTATATTATATTTTAGTGATGCGGAAAGTAATAGTCTTATAAAGTGATGGGATGCGATGGGAAACAAAATAAAAACGTCGGTGTCTTATTTAGGATTTGAGGGAATGGCATCAGAGGTCAAACGATGTTGTAGCAAAGGATGGCAATTAAGATTGGATTTTATCAAATAAAAATAAGCATTTGGGCTCACTTCTCACAATACTATACACTTACAATGCTCTTTTTCTCTTTGATAGGTAACTACACTTATTTATCTATTCTTTGAAATTATTAAATATCATATTATCCCTTTGCAACGCAATGTTCCCAAACTTGAACATATTTAAAATTCAATATAGTATATTATATTAAAGTATATTATATCTTAGTGATGCGGAAAGTATTAGCCTTATGAAGTGATGGGATGCGATGGGAAACAAAATAAATACCTCGGTGTCTTATTTAGGATTTGAGGGAATGGCATCAGAGGTCAAACGATCTTGTAGCAAAGGATGACAATTAAGATTGGATTTTATCAGATAAAAATAAGCATTTTGGCTTACTTCTTTTATATATATACTTACAATGCTCCTTATCTCTTTGATAGGTAACTACACTGATTTATATATTCTTTGAAATTATTAAGTAGCATATTAACCATTTGCAAAGCAATGTTCCCAAACGGGAACATATTTAAAATTCAATATAGTATATTATATTAAATAATCATTTTCTTATATTCAATAAACCTATATTTTTATTAAATTTAAAATTCAATAAAAATATAGGTTTTTCTAAAATAATCTTGTAAAAAATTTTATTTAAAAAGGCATGCTTGAATTTTATAAAATCATTTCTGCAGCGTGCAGAAACTCATAAGAAAAGTCAAATATTTAATAGTATTTTTCACATAACATTACTTAAATTTTTCAGAAATATAGAAAATCGAATGAAATTTATTTAAATGGTATATACTGACACCATAAAAATTCTCTTTTTAATGATTAAAATTTTATTTGAGAACACAGAGAAAATTTCTTTTTGTAAGGAAACAAATCTAGATTAACCAAAAAGTAACATTAGCGTGTTTACTGTATTAAATTACATGTATTTTTTCTTCAATTTAACAAATTACGTAATTGTTTCCACTGGCGAACATGCAAAATATTCATTTTTTTTCTTTAGGAGATTTCATTTACTGTAGTCTTTACAATTACACCAAAACGAAATTATTTTGAACAGAAATTACTTTTTGAACTTTAATCGTAACTCGGTGTTTAACCCTTCTAGGACGGGTGTATTATATGCATTACAATTTTATTATACAACATTTCAATTGCGTCAGAGGACGGTTGTAGAATGTATGATATTTTGTATAGAATATTCAATTAATATTTTCTATTACCAGAATAGAATATCCCATGTCAATTACTTTAATTTGTCAATACTAGAGAATCAACTGAAAAATTTTTAATATAGATTCCTTTTCATTTTTTGTATAAATAGGTTTTTTATATAAAAGAATTCATACAAAATTTTAATAAATCTTTAGTAATATAAAGGTGAAATATGGAATATATTTTAAAAAAATAGTATAATCTATAACTTGATCTATAATTCATGTTGTAAACGAAAACTTTAAGTGTAGGTATTTTTAAATATATTGAGAATTAATTGCAGATGAATAATTCTTTACAAATCTATAATTTAATCCGTAATTCATGTTCTAAATGAAAATTTTAAGTGCAGGTTTTTTTAATATGTTGAAAATTAATTGCAGATGGATAATTCTTTACACTTTTTACCAATATATATATATATATATATATATATATATATATATATATATATATATATATATATATATATATATAAATATATATATAATATATATATATATATATATATATATATATATATATACATATATATATATATATATATACATATATTTAAATATATATATATATATATATATATATATATATACATAATGTACATATATATATATATCATATATATATATATACTATATATATATACATATATATACATATACATATATACATAATATCATACTACACACATACACACACATATATATATATATTTATATATATATATATATATATATATATATATACATATATATACATATACATATAAATATATACAATACATACACACACACACACACACACACACACACATATTATATATATATATATATATTAAATTTTTAATTTTCCAGAATAATAACGTACCCAATGAGGCAGGTAAAAAATAGATTATTTTTTTTATGAGAATTATCTGGTTCATACTCAGTAATTTGTTTATCTTCATACTCCTTTAAAGTCTTCCGATACTGTGAATACAGTTTAGAATCACATGGAATTCATTTCGTCAAACCGTGTGGTTATGTATAAAAACATACACACAAACAAACAAACTTGTTAATTTTCAAAGATATATAACTTAAAAGCCTTTTATGAAAATAATTTGTTGTTTATAAAATTTTCATTGCAACAAAAAATAATCGATGATTAAATTTAAAATTATTACATACGTACCTAATCTACTATTTAAGTCAAATATAAAAGAAAATTAATGTACGTATTATCTAAATTCAGTGGTAAAACGTATGAAAATAATGCAGACGATATTTAAATAATTTAAAATAAGAAATTATTAAATGAGGTAGTTAAAAGAATAACGGCATAATGCAAAAAAGTGTTATTTTTACCTATTTATGTGATAAATTGATAAATTTAATCATCTGCTCTTTACCTGGGAAAATAGGACTTGAAATAATGCCATGAAATGCTCGATAAGGGGGGAAGATGTGGATTTTGAACGTTTTAAAGACTTGCTTTGAATTTTGCTAACCGCTTCATATATTCGATTCTTCAACCGCTTCATGAATTCGAGGACAGACAGACAAATAACTTAGGCTGTTATTATACATGGGATAATTTCAGCTTCCATAATAGTTGTGAAAGCGGTAGAACTAAAGCCTGCATTGCCTCTTCGTATATGTAAATTATAACCTTAAACTATTCGCATTTTATGTAGCTATAGCTTAAAAGCTCTAGAACAAAAGATAATTCAAAATAAGCACATGGTGAGAAAAATCTCACGTATCTTACGAAGTTTCAAAAAACAATTTATTTCCCATAAAGATTGAAACAAATATCACATATCTGCCTCTTTGTCAGCCAAGTGCGTTAAACTGTGTTGAAAAGATTAGGCGAAACAGTCTACGGTATGCTTTTTTTTCTTTATTCGTGTTTTACTGTTCCCTCAATGAAATAAATACCAACCTCCTCGAGTCACGTCCAATATGCTACGGCAGAACATGTAAAGAATTTAATACTCTTGTCCAAACATGATGAACCTGATAACAAGCGGGCGATATGATCACAGATTAAAAAATAATATAAATAAAAAAGAACATCAGCTGATGTACCAAAATGAAAATTCTGCGCACAAAGAGAGAAAAAGATTTTTATCAGTTTAATATCACGTACTTTTCAGCTGTAAAAATGTTTTTTTGTTCTCTTTATTTTTATGCTCACTTTTTTTGTTTGACTAGAAAGACATGTTTTAACAATTTGTGGCACGAGCTTTTGAATAGGAGTGTTTCGCTTTGTTTTTTTGTATTTATATGAAAGATTCCTCTTTTACACGGTGTCTAAGCACAAAGCTGTCGTAATAAAAAGCTTAATAGAAGCACCGAGCTGTGCAGTAAATAAAAAAATAATTTATATACTTAGGCTTATTCTGCGATGCAAGAAAAAAGGGGATATACTATCTCAAGATTTTCTTTTCTGGTGTTATGAACTTTTAAAAACTTGCGTCATAAACATTCAGTATGTTTTGACAGTTAATTTTTAACTCCGAAATTACCTCTAGGTGAAGAATCTGGTTATATGTTTTTATACAATTACGGTTATTTTTATCTACCGTTTGAATTTTCATTTTTACCTGTGTATTCAACACTTCTAGGTAAGAAATCTGGTCAGGTATATTTATAGCTACGGTTATTTTTTTTCCGTTGGAGTTTTCGTTTTAACTCATGTATAAATCCTCTCCCCATATGCAAAGAATGGTCGGATATATTTAAAGTTGATTTTTTTTTCTCGCGATGGAATTTTTATTTTCTGTGTGAAAAATCCCTCCAGGTGTGGAATCTGGATATTTGTATACACGACCTCAGGATAGATTATTGTTTACTCCCGATGAATTTTTATATTTACCTATGTATTAAAGAAATCCAGGTGAAAAATCTGGTCGGATATATCTATAGCCAAAGTTATTTTATTTCTTTCCCGTTGGAGTTTTCGTTGTAACCCATGTATAAACCTTCTCCCCGTATGCAAAGAATCTGGTTGGATGTATTTAAAGTTTTTTTTTCTCCTGATGGAATTTCATATTCCTGATGGAACTCCAGGTGGATTTTCATATTTACCTATGTATTAAAGAACTTCAGGTGAAGAATCTAGTCGGATATATCTATAGCTGTGGTTATTTTTTCTTTCCTTTTGGAGTTTTCGCTTTAACCCATGTATGTAACCCATGTACCCTCTCCCCATATGCAAGGAATCTGGATGGATATATTTAAGGTTATTTTTTTCCATTTTCTGTGCTCAAATTCCCTCCAGGTGGGGAATCTTTCAGAATTTAACCCCTTAATCCATATTTTTTTGAAAAAGTCCGGCCAGAAAAAATCTTTTTTTAATGTAAAAACACAATTTAGAACGTTGTCTTCACAAGTTTTGCCATTGTCACAAGGAAGACGTAAGTGATAAGTAGAAACATATATATATATATATATATATATATATATATATATATATATATATATATATATATATATATATATATATATATATATATATATATATATATATATTATACTTGAATAAGTAATTGTTATAGCTTACAATCCCATGTAAATGATAAATATCAATAAAACAATTATTTTTTTTTTGCTTTCACATTGTTATTTTCAATTCTCGATTACATTCGAGTTTGAAAAATTATAGCAACATAAAGTACAGCGCCTCTCAGTATATCTCGAGTGTGCACAGTTTGGCCACTGTTGAGAGCTCGAGTTAACTCGAGCGTGCACGTTAAGGGGTTAACTTTTAAAAACATGTGATAAATCCTTTTTATAACCCCTTCGCGACCAACCTCTCTTATACGCGGCGCAGTGATTTCACTCTTATCACTCCAGCGTCGCTTCCACGCGATGATCTCCCGTAGATATTGAGAGATCAGCTTCGATTTTGCGTAATAGAAGATTTGAACATTGTGTTTTAATTTTTAAATGCTAGATTTAATTACTAAATGGCGTAAATGGCAACGGTTTTCCCGATGGTCGACTCGTATAGCATTTATATGCTGGTCCTCGAGGGGTTAAAGGTATGTCTTTAGGTATTTTGATGATTTTATTCAGGACATGTACTACCTTACCATCTATTGTATGAAATCGATGCTATTAGACATTAATGGTTTTGACAACACCTAATTCCAAATAGGAATGTATACAACAGAAATCAATGAGAACGCTACCTATTTTAATGCTTCTAAATAAAGAGTTCAATGCTCGAAAAGTGGAAAAAAAATTTTGAGTTAATCCTGATAACAGTCTAAGGAAAGTCTTGAGAATTTTACTTTGCTTTTTTTTGTTTCTACTTTTGTCAAACGATTCCAACAGGTTTGGAACGGATTTTAATTGTTTTTTTCTCACGGAAGAGAAATTCAGAATGACTTTTTTCCTTATGAAAATAAAGGACAGCTGTTGCGGTAAATGTCCCAACTCCTCACTTAAATATCTTCCCATTTCCACTGCAGGAGAAAATAACTTAAAAGAAGAACGTTATATGTTCGAAAGAATGGTGACAATCTCTCATCCCTTTGACAAGCTTTTTATTTATGACTTTTATTTTGGCGCCAGGATAACAACGCACCAAACAAGCGGTTTTGATAAAGATAAAAAAAGAATGAAATATTATCACTTGCTGACAGCTGCGGGTGAATAATTGAATTCCAAAAAAAGAAACGAATAAGGAAAAATCTTGCTTAAAACTGACCGATTTCAAAGCTGTTTTCCACTTTATTTAGAAGACTACGATAAAAATGAAGCAGAAAAAAATTTCTTAAAATCTTTTTGTCGCGTGCTGCTAGAACTGGTATAAACTGGCACTTAAGTCATATTTTGTCGTCACGCATTCAGCTGATTTTTTTTTCATCCAATTTGCGCAGAATTCGAGGTTGCAAAATGGGCTTAATTTACCACTTAGAATGAAAAACATCGAGGTATTTGGAATAAATTTGACATTGTTAACGAGCTGATTTCGAAAGTTTTGCTTCGGCAGTTTGTTAAATGTGTTACAGCTGCGTTATTGAATAATATTTACCCAATAGCACTTTGAACTGGCTTTTGCTGCACGTAAAGTTGATTTCTTATCCAGTTGCAACGTACAAGACATTTATTTAATACATTATCATAAAAAATAAATACAAGTCTTACATATCTGGAGACTGATACATGGGAAAAAGCATTCAAATGTCTTCAATTTGTGACAGTTTAGGAAGATAAAAATATTAAAATTAAGATTTACAGCATGTATTTGGATTGTGTTAAGTTTGTTAAAAAATATTTTATAAGTAACATGTTTAATACGCTCTTAACTGAATAATTTAGATGTCTGCAATTAGTGGAATTCAAATAATTTCAATCTTTCCTTTCTTATTTGTATATTATATGAACGTTTATATATGTTTTACAATGGGATAATATATATATATATATATATATATATATATAATATATATATTTATATGTATGTATATATATATGTGTATATATATATATATGTATATATGTATATATATATATATATATATATATATATATATATATATATATATATATATATATATGTATATATATATATATATATATATATATATATATATATATATATATATATATATATATATATATATATATATATATATATATATATATGTATATATATATATATATATGTATATATATATATATATATATATATATATATATATATATATATATATATATATATATATATATATATATATATATGTATATATATATATATATATATATATATATATATATATATATATATATATATATATATATATATATATATATATATATATATATATATATATATATATATATATATATATATATATATATATATATATATATATATATATATATTATATATCTTGTATCCTGAAATGAACATAATAATTACTAAAATAGTAGTACAGTTATTAATAAAATTTACTTGAAACATATTTTATCTGTTTTATTCATACTATATTGAATGCTTCAAGGGATTTTCTAAACACCTTTTAAATTTGAAGTTTAGAGATCACATATCTAATAGCATATAAATTAAATGTTCGTTAAAGTTAATATGTTCCGTAAACAAAAATCTGTTAGCTGTAATGAAAATAATTATTTTTAGCCATTGTGTATAAAAAAAATATATATATGTTAAATATTACTACTGTATTTTTTGTGAAATATTTTCTACGAATTATAACGATAGCAACTTTGTTGTACAGTAAAGTCTAAAAAGTAAGCTAGAAATAAAAAGGTCTGTATTATGCATAAAAGGAATACATTGGAGCATATTTAATTAATCTAATTTCACTAATAATTAGTAGTTTTTAAAATAATTAATAATTTTATCGAAATTTTAACCATTAGAGTTACATACATCTGTTACAACAACATAATAAATTATAATACAGTTTGAATAAAAAAAATAAGTTTGTTTTGTTACTTCACTCTTTCTTTTAACATTAAGGACCGAATCATTTCTTTCGAAAACATATTGTATAGCACACTACACCCATAACCTAACAGCATATGGCCGTAGCATTAAAATCTAATGTCCTCATTAAATGAAATAGTAAACTTACTTCCTTGTAATGTTGTCTTTTCCGCATACTATAGCTATTGAAGGTGAAGCGGTTTGTACAGTAAACAGTTTACTTCTTTTTATAACCAAAAATAATATCGAAAAATAACTGATGAGAAAATTTTTAAAAAAATTAAACTATTTGGCATACCTACTAATTAATAAATCATTAAATTTATCTTAAAAAGATTTTTAATTTTAAACTAAAGACATTCTAATTTTTTTATTAGATTTTTGTTTAATAACTAATAGCTACTGTGAAAAATGCAGTTTATTTTTTTTCTGTTGTAAAATAAGTAAATAGATAAATTCAGTCGGTTCATGTGATTTTGCAAAAAATAATTATCAACAGGAATTTTAAGTTTAGACGGGACCTTGAAAATAGTAAATTCAATCAAATTATTTTTTTTTAATGCCTCATATTGAAACCAATCGACAAAAACATACACTGCTTCTAAAATAGAGTACCTATTAAATATATAATCTTAGACATAATAATAATTAATGTTTCATATGAAATAACCTATAAAATTCATATACTTCAAAGAGATAAGTAAATCTTTCCTTGCATTAAAATTATGACATTGAATATAAATTTCAAATATTAGAGTGTCATGCATGTGTTACAACAACATAAAGAATTTTAACCCTCTGAATGCTCATCCCCCTATTTTCACGGGCAACTCAAATGTAGCAAAATTTGCTCATCCCGCTATTTTCACGGGTCTGTAAATTTCTCCCTTTATTGAGGAGCGTATCAGGCTTTTTCCCCGTCTAACCAAATAAATTATATACAGTATTAAACGTTTAATTGTGTAATAAATAGAATTATATAAATAGAACTATAGTTATATTAGTTAATAGAATTATAGTTAGACTTACTATATAGTCATACTATATAGTTACTATATAGTTAGACTTAGTATAGAATTATGCTGTTCATCCCGCTATTTCCACTGGCAATTCAAATGTAGCAAAATTTATTCATCCCGCGATTTTCACGGGTCTGTATATTTCTTCCTTTATTCAAAAGCGTATCACGCCTTTTCACCTTCTAACCACTGAAATAAATTATATACAGTATTAAACGTTTAATTATGTAATAAATAGAATTATATAAATAGAACTATAGTTATATTAGTTAATAGAATTATAGTTAGACTATGTAATAACTAGAAATTAACTGTAATTCAATTGAAATTTATTTAAATTTTTTTTGTGATAACATATGAAATTGTTTTCTTTTCTGACAGCTTAGTTTCTCATAATAAAAATCTGTATAAAAATGTATTTTCTAAAAAGAAAAAGGAATAATTCAATTCTCCAATATATATCGATTGAAACTATGTAAAAAATACACAATTTTTGAACGATTGTGGTACACAAATTGAGCTGTCAGAGAGTTAATACAGTTTGAATTTAAATAAAAA
>CM063500.1:89516573-89521573 GCA_032207245.1 Pardosa pseudoannulata
AAGCTGTTTTATGTATAAACTATACCCACAACTTTATTGCAACGATTTCGTAGAAAATGATGAAAATAGCGGTTGCTGTTATTTTGGGTTCGCAGTAAGGACAGCGGTTCTCCGAAACATATTATGCTCGCAGATTATAAAAATTATGGGGTTTTATCTGTGAAAAATTACTGATTTTTTGCTTGGCTCGAATTGGTTGGCTGGACCAATGAAGACCATCTATCTTTAAACAAAGTTTTAAGATGTTTTAGGTAACCATGGGTGTACAATAAACAGCAGCTCATAATATATAATGCAGTATGAATACAGTAAACATATTACAAACCAACACATACAAATACTAAACAGACAATGTAACACTGGAAATACAAAAAAAGTAATAATAATAAAATAAAAAAATTAATAATAATTACAAGATAATTGCATGAAAATAAATACAATAGCGTGGTACAGGGAAAGTTACATTACTTTCGATGAGAGGATTTTTAAAAAAAAAATCCTTACGGGGCCTGCAGATTCTCTGAATTTTCCATTAGCCAACCGAGCAGTTTGCATAGTTTGGATTAGAGGGTTTAAAAAAAACCCTTACGGGGCCTGCAGATTCTCTGCATTTTCCATTAGCCAACCGAACAGTTTGCATAGTTTGGATGAGAGTGTTTTTAAAAAAAACCTTACGGGGCCTGCATATTCTCTGAATTTTCCATTAGCCAACCGAACAGTTTGCATAGTTTGGATGAGAGGGTCTTTAAAAAACCCTTACGGGGCCTGCAGATTCTCTGAATTTTCCATTAGCCAACCGAACAGTTTGCATAGTTTGGATGAGAGGGTTTTTAAAAAAAAAAAACCTTACAGGGCCTGCAGATTCTCTGAATTTTCCAATAGCCAACCAAACAGTTTGCATAGTTTGGATGAGAGGGTAAGATTCTCTGAATTTTCTATTAGCCAACCTAACAGTTTGCATAGTTTGGATGAAAGGGTTTTTTATAAAAATATCTTACGAAGTCTGCAGATTCTCTGTATTTTCCAATAGCCAACCGAACAGTTTGCATAGTTTGGATGAGAGGGTTATTATGAGAGGGTTTTCGATAATTCAAAAATTTCCTGCCGAAGGCTGACCGATTGGTTAGGGTGCTAATCGTCGGTACCAGAGTTCGTGGGTTCGAATCCCACTATGGCATGGATGTTCGTAGCCGTTCGGAATCGGCTTTAAGCTGTAGGTCCCGATCTCATTAGCCCTCGTGTGCAAAACAATAGACCGTAGCTCTCCAAACCAAACCAAAAAATTCCTGCCGAACAATGGCCGATTGGTTAGGGTGCTGGCTTTTGGTACTGGAGATCGGGGGCTCAAATCCCGCAAAAGCATGAATGTTCTTAGCAGTTCGAAATCGGCTTTAAGCTCTCAGTTTCATTACATCTCGTGTTGAAAAAATTAGACAGCAGCACTCCAAGCCAAACCAAACCAAAAATTTCCTTCAAAAATTAACCCTTAATTTAACAAGATGTTTTTTCAAATATTTTTAAATTTTAATTTCTGTTATTTTCCCATGTCTGTATAGACATTAGGATATCTGTAAAATGAACAAAAAAAATTATATCATTTTCCATTTTTGAGATAATTAATGTCCACTGTGGCGAACACTAACAATTATGTTATACAGTAGTGATAAATATACATGTCCGGTGTAGCGGACTTAGCCTAATTAAGGGTTAAAGGACAAAGAATTTCCAAGTGACATTCAATAAATATAGTTTTTGCAAAAAAAAAAAATAATAATAATACCTTTTTTGCATACCTTCTAAATACGTATTTAATTGCGGCTTTCGAAAATTTTCAAATTTTGAAAAATGGCTCGGACTATCAAAAAGTTTAGTCTCCCCTGATCTATTATTATAAACATGAATCGGATAAAATGACTTCAGCTTGTTTTTTAATTGAAGGATTTTACCTTGTTCCTTCACTATTTAAGTAACCGGTTGACCTTATTTGAATGAAGTACAGAATTAAATCCATATTTACTGTAATTAAATAAGGAGGTATTTGACATCGAATGTATATAGCTTTTTGTATTGGTCGAGTTAATTATAACCTGTCGTAAAATCCATTTCCTCTTCCTAAACTTACCCAAGTCTTTCCTCTAGAGCTTAGTGCAAAACCATTATCTAAATTGTCAAAGAGCCGCGCTGTTGCATACTAGCATATTTTAAATACCACGCTGTGTTACCACCTATTGTTTTTTCTTCAATATAATCGGCGCAAGTATTTAACAAATGCTCTTTGCCGTAACTATGCTAGTATATAATAATGCCGGGAAGGAAAGTGAAATCCTATTAAGAATGGACGGTAAGTAGCATGTGACATCACCTTCCGAAAGGCAGGTCTGTGGTGACCCACTTGAAAGAAATGTCACACTCACGAGGTATTTGGAATACGCCTCGATTACGCATAGCTGTGGGTTTTACTTGTTTGCTTGATACTATCTTATGTAAATTGCGGATACCAGGGTTAAAATCTGATTTATGGAGGAATGCATTGTCGACATGATCGGAGGTCCAAATTGAGTGGGAAAAAATTTGGATATTAACCTTTTACAGTCCATTGTTCTCAAAAGGGAACATAATATTAATAAAATTATTTAAAATTAAATTTCATCAATATTGATACAAAAAAATTAGCAAATGTAGTAAAAGAACTACTCGATTTTTTAAAATAAAAGCTATATTTCTATGATTAACACTAGATTGCCCAAGGCAGTCATTTTGACTGTTTTTTAATTTCAATTAGAAAAACAATTATGAAATATAATGACACAATTTCTTAGAATTTGGAGACTTTTTCTATAACATATAAATGGGTTTATGAATAATTGTAGTTACTTCCGCCCTCCTTTATTATATAATATTAAAAATTAATTTTAAACAAATTTATTTACATATTTGTTATTTTTTCCCAAATCAGTCATTTTGACTGTTTTTGTGCAATATATGTATACAAGAAATCTCGGGAGATCTAGGGTTAATAGAAAAATGTATAAAAAATCATAAAAATGACCCTTTTCATCATTTTCTATAGAGCACATATTAAAAATTCACATAAATGTAAAAAAAACATCTAATGCTTCTAAAATCCGATTGATATCCTTAAAATAACTTTAATTTATTTTAAAAATAGGAAATTCGACATTAATAACCAGAAACGTACTTGGAATAATTTATTAATTATTGGTGTTCCCAATTGGGAACAATGGAATGGTGCCGCTATACTCGACGAAATAATTTCCTCTATGGAGAGCATTTCTTGAAAGGGGTAGGAAATGAAGGGGAATTCCCTAATTTTATGAAAGGGCATTTCAATTCTATAAGCAGTCTAGTGCGTTCGCTTCTCAGAGATTATTTTGAAAGGTGTTAAATGTATTTTGTCTGTGAACTACAAGTTACAACCCCTCTTCTTCAAGAATTGCACCAAGGAAAGTTAGGCCTCATCACGACCTAAAGTTTACCGCCCTATATAACAGAGAAAAAGTGATGGCCAATTTCTTGTACAAACAACACATGGTAGATGTCCACAGTGAACATTAAAAGCAGATTAGCTTGCAATGAGTGTAAGAAAAAAATTGAATCCCCATTGATTTCCAATATATCATGGCCTAAAAGTATAAACTCATGTTTTTGATATTTGTTTAAGAAAATGTTGTTTTCATTTAAATTTATAATTTTTTAAATTTACTGATATCTGTCAAAAATTTAAAAATAAATTTTATATCCATTCTAATTATTTTTCTTATTATTTAATATTTAATATATACATCATTCTACTCAATTTGTGAATCCAATGTCTAGTCAGAAGTGGCCAATGTTCCCAATTGGGAACATCATGAAAATCGTAAAAGAAAAGTTTTTTTCCACAATTAAATGACTAACATACCTTAACTAAAGCAATAGAAGGCAAGATATACAAAAAAAATAATTTAAACTATATCTGAACCTGAATTCGGCCTGTAAAATGTTAATGCTAATAGCTAAAGTTATCTGTCCGTCTGTCCTCAAATTTATGAAGCGGTTGTACCTGGAATTTATAGGGGTATCCATATTGGATTCTTGTTGAGATAGGGTTAGCAAAATTCAAAGAGAGTCTTTAAAACGTTCGAAATCCACCCCTTCTCCATTTTCGAACTTTTAATGCCATTATATCGAGCCCTGTTTTCCCCGGTAAAGAGCAAGTAGTTAAATGTATCAATTTATCATATAATAAGTAGATAAATATAACATTTTTTCTAGCATTATGACGTCATTATTTTAACCATCTCTAACCATAACCTAGAATGGATAGAGGCATCCATATTGGATTCTGGATGAGTTAGGGTTAGCAAAATTCAAAGCGAGTTCGAAAACTTCGAAATCCACCCCTTCCCTCCTTTTCGATCATTTAATGCCATTATTTCAAGTCCTTTTTTACCCGGTTAAGACCAGGCGATTAATTTCTTCAATTTATCACATAAGTGGATGAAAATAACATTTTTTCTAGAATTATGACGGCATTCCTCATTTTAAATTATTTAAATATCGTCTGCATTACTTCCATACGTTTTATCAATGAATTTAGATATCACGTAAATAATTTTCTTTGATATTTGGCTTAAGTAATAGGTTAGGTATATATGTGATATTTTTAAATTTAACCATTTACTTAATATCTAAGTTCAGTGATAAAACGTATGGAAATAATGCAGACGATATTTAAGTAATTTAAAATAAGAAATTATTAAATGAGATGGTTAAAGTAACAACGTCATAATGATAGAATTTTTTTTACCTATTTATAATGTGATAAATTGATAAATTTAATCGCTGGATCTTAACTGGGGAAAATAGGGCTTGAAATAATAGCATTAAACGTCCGAAAACGAGGAAAGGGGTGGATTTTGAACGTTTTAAAGAAGACAATATTTTTCGCTGTGGTGTGAAGTATATTTATACTAATTTATTTTTGAATCGGATGGATA
>CM063500.1:89526573-89536573 GCA_032207245.1 Pardosa pseudoannulata
CTTGAAACAAAAATTCTTGAATACTAGCATATAGCCCTTCATATGAAGGGATCAGTAAAATTTTTAATTTTCCAGAATTGTAAAGTACCTTATAAGACAGATAAAAAATGGTTTGTATTTTGGCTGAGAATTATCTGTTATACGTTCAATAATTTGTTTATCTCCATACTCCTCTAAAGTCTCCGGATACTGTGAATGCAGTTTAGAATCAAATGAAGGGATCAGTAAAATTTTTAATTTCCCAGAATTGTAAAGTACCCTATAAGACAGATAAAAAAGGATTTGTTTTTTGGCTGAGAATTATCCGGTATAGGCTGAATAATTTTTTTTATCTTTATACTCCTCTAAAGTCTCCCGATACTGTGAATGCAGATTAGAATCAAATGAAGGGATCAGTAAAATTTTTAATTTCCCAGAATTGTAAAGTACCTTATAAGGCAGATAAAAAAAATGGTTTGTCTTGTGGCTGAGAATAATCTAGTACATGCTCAATAGTTTGTTTATCTTCATACTCCTCTAAAGTCTCAAGATACTGTGAATGCAGTTTAGAATCACGTTGAATTCTTTTAGAAAGATAATTCAAAGTTTTGTTAGCTACGTCGAAATTATCCTTAAGTTCTTCCCAATTTTTTTGCTACAGTAATTAATGGAAGAAAAGGAATGAAGCTATCATTTCTACTACACCCTTGAGGTAGATAGGATTTGTTGTTAATACCGGTGATAAAATTTGCAACGAAAAATAACCGATGATTAAATTTAAAATTATCATATATGTACTTAATCTATTATTTAAGTCAAATATAAAAGAAAATTATTTACGTAATATCTAAGCTCCGTGATATAACGTATGAAAATAATGCAGACGGTATTTAAATAATTTAAAATAAGAAATTATTAAATGAGATGGTTAAAGGAATGACGTCATAATGCTAGAAAAAGTGTTATTTTCATATGCGGAGCACGTACTAGTACGTTTTCTGACGATTGATACTTGAGCACGGATCAAGTACTAGTACGGGTTAATGTAACAACATGGTTTGTTTGTGGGTACAAAAATAACTCTATATACAGGAAAACGAAGCCGAATGTTCTTGTCTTTCATATTTTTATAATGTAAAAATGTTTATATATAACATAATTCGAAAAAATTAAAACTATGTACTACTATTTCTATTTGATTTTTAATATTTGCGATACTATTATAAATTTATCCGCTAAAAATATATTTTTGTTTACAAAAACCATATGGTTGTTATTTATATATTTCTATTTATATATTTGTTTATATATTTCAATATAAAATACGAAAAGTTGGTTAAAAATTCAATATCTTTCGATCTATTGAGATTTAACTGAATAACTAAATTTACGCGCAAAACGTCCGCTCCCGGTACAATTCCGCAGCGAAATGTACTCGCACACACAGTGTTGAAATAATAGTTCCTACCTGTACTTTTTATCCATATTCTCATAAATATATTACTAATAACATTGCAAATTTTCCAGCAGATTGATTAAAAACAAAATAAATTAACTTTTAAAAGTTCATTCAGTTTTTACAACCGTATTAAATCCACAATAAATATTGTGGAAATCAGTGATTGGTTACGTTCCATAAAATGTACCAAAGAGGCCGTAAATTAAATTTAGATTATTCATCTATTTTCATCTGTGTTATTGGGGTTTTAATTTGACTTGACCTGGCAGCTACAAACGAACATATATGTATCATTGCCCTCGATTTTCCTATGAAAAAAAATCACCATGAATTAATAACGTATGACAACCAAATATGTCTAAGGATAATGATGAAACCACTCCTTTACAAAAGAAGCGCTATCAAGCATGGAACATGTTCTTGTTATCCACACAAAAGACGCTTATAACATACTGGACCTGAAGTATCAATGGGCAACTAGGAGAAGCTTAGCGAGCTTTCCATGAAATATAATTCATTGAGGTTAGAAAAAAAATCATTTATTTTTTTAAAGTCTATTCTTCCAATAGGGTTCCATTTTTTATCAACACTTCGGTAGTCTTTCTAAACAGAGATAAAAGTTCAATAAAAGGTTCTGTTCTTTTATTTTTTTTTTCAAAAATAATTGTTGTTACTTAATTAGCGGAAATTTATATAGAGAAAAGATTATGGTTTTTGTTTGGGTAAACTCTTCGTTTCTGAATACTAGTGTTTGGAAGTCTTTTGTAGAGTGAGTTATATCTGCATGGCTTCCTTGTATTATTCTTTGTGCGGTCACTAGTTTTTGGTTTAGTTTTAAATTTTGGCTTCAGTACTAGTCTTTTTGAGCGAATTTAGTCTGAATTATGATCGAAAAAATCCTTGCAGATGCATTTTAATTGAAGTCATTTATATTCTACTTTAACCGCTTGCCTGATTATCCCGAGTTATCTCGGGTTCGTATATATTGCAGTTAATTATCATCCCGAGAAAACAAAGACATTTTAATTGAAGTCATTTATATTCTACTTACTTTAAGCGCTTGCCTGATTATCTCGAGTTATTTCGGGTTCGTATGTATTGCAGTTAATTACTATCCCGAGAAAACTCGGGCAAAGCAAAATTTGTTAGTGCGAATTGTTTTATTCCGGTTTTACTTGGCCTGGAGGAAATGAAAGGGAATATTCAGCTTCGGTTGATAGTTTTGTTGATTTTTCAGTTCTTTTGGCGTTACTGGTCACGTGTTTTCCCTATTGTATAGTATACGTCATCTTGTGGGTTAGTAACGTATAAAGAGGGATAGTTGCAAAAAATCACCGTGATGATTTTTTGCCACATCGGAAAGACCAAGCATTAGTCCTTTACCACTCAGGTTAACCTCATGGAATTTTTCGAATGCTATTCCTGATACTGTAAAACAAAATCAAATCCAACGAGACAGTGTACTCTGTGCTCCCTTTAAAGATATTACAGAGGTAAGAAAAGAGACCAGATACCAGTGTACAGAATTTCAGGTATCACTTTGTGTAGATCCTTGTTTTCAACACTATCATACAAAAGACAAATATTTAACTTTTTTCCATTTGCCGTGATCACTCTAGAGAGTAAAATAAAAATAAAACTAAATGCTTTTACACCTGTAAAAAATTCAATATTCAACTTATATCTACACATTTTATTTTTTTCATTTCCTAGTATTTAATAACACAAAAATTGTGATGATTTTTTGCATTTTATTTCAAAAAAATTTGTAAAGGAAGCGGTTAAAGCCTTCCTAAAATAATGAATATCAGTCTTTATGGGCCTTAACAGATTGGGATTATTTTAATTATGATATAATTAGTGCAGACATTGACTTGCATCGTCATACATATCTTAATTCTAACTTTAGTTAACCTACTCAGTGGAAAGTACAGGATTTTCTTGTGTTACATTTTGTGTAGTTTCAGTTTAATTAACATATTGTGTGCGGCTACATTTTGCAGCGGATTTGTACCGGGAGCGGGCGTTTGCGCGTAAATTTAGTTATTCAATCAAATCTCAATAGATCGAAAATTACTTACTACATATATATATATATATATATATATATATATATATATATATATATATATATATATATATATATATATATATATATATATATATATATATATATATATATATATATGTTATATATGTGTGTGTGTGTATCCGAATGTGCTTTCATGTTCAATATATATGAATAGAATGAATAACCTACGTAATAAATATAACATCAACGACTTCTTAATCATTTAAAATAAAAAATAAAATAAAAAATATTTTATTTTAATTGTGAAAAATATTAAAATTATTAGAATACATTCCTATATAAATTTAATCTATATGTATTAAAAATCTATATTCATTTAAAGAAAATTTCGAGCAGGTTTATTCAAAAAAAATTATTTTTAATCTTACTAATAGTCATGAGAATTGCAGACACAATTACCTTTCTTAATTTAATGCATAGCAAATATCAAATTTTCATTAACACATTGTGTGCGGGTACATTTCGTACAATTGTGCCGAGAGAGGGTGGTTTGAGCGTCAATTTAGTTATTTAGTTAAATCTCAATAGATCGAAAATTATTTAATTTTTTAACCAACTTTTCGTATTTTATATTGAAATATATAAACAAATATATAAATAGAAATATATAAATAACAACTATAAGACATTTATACACAAAAATGTATTTTTTAGTGGATAAATTTATAATACTATCGTAAATATAAAAAATCAAATAGAAATAGTAGTATGTAGTTTTAATTTTTTCACGTTCTGTGGTTCCGCATCGACTAATTTAAAACTAATTTTCTTTGTCTAAATTGTTCCAGAATGTATGTAGTAAACAAGAACATTTATCTTCGTTTTCCTGTATATACTGTTATTTTTGTACTCTCAAACAAACCATGTTGTTACACTAACCCCTACTAGTACGTGTCCCCTGCTCAAGTATCATTCGTCAGAAAACGTACAGTACGTGTCCAGCATACAATGTGTTAATTACTGAGAACGATGATTAACATAAGTAAAATTTAACCTTTTTAGAGTACAACATTTTTTTATTTTGAGGCAAACCTTTTTTTTTTCACAATCTATATTTTTATATTTATATTAAATTATTTATATTTCTTTTATTATTATATCTATATTTATATTTAATTTTTAACCATCTTTTTGTATTCTATATTGAAATATATAAACAAATGTATAAATAGAAATAAATATATATATATATATATATATATATATATATATATATATATATATATATATATATATATATATATATATATATATATATATATATATATATATATATATAAACAACCATTGGATTTTTGTAAAAAAAAATTATATATTTCTTAGTGGATAAATTTATAATAGTATAGAAATAGTAGTATATAGCTTTAATTTTTTCCCGTTCTGTCGTTCCACATTGACTGATGTAAAAACTAGTTTTTATTTGTCAAATTTTTCCAGAATCTATGTAGTAGACAAGAACATTCGTTTTAATGTATATACCGTTATTTTTGTACCCACAAATAAACCATGTTTTTACACTAACCCGTACTAGTACGTGTCCCTCGTTCAAGTATCATTCGTCAGAATACTTACTAGTACGTGTCCCGCATACAATGTGTTAAAATAGATTTCGCAAAATTTTCTACCTACAGGTTTTTTTAAATCATCAATATTAATTTATTAAAGTAAGAAAATTGTATATCAAATTTTTAAATGCAAATCTTTTTAGTTACTGGTAAAATATCTTGTGGGTATGTTTGAAAATTTAGCCGAGTTACCAAACGTGTGGTATGAAAACCATCCCACATTCTTCTAAATACATTTAAAAGTTAACTTAATACTTATTCTATGTCTTTTCCTTAAAAAATAAATTATTTATTAACTATAATTTATGTCAAATATTTTCTGTTAAGATGCGCTAATATAATCTTATTTTCTTTTCTTTTTGCAGGTAAGTCCAATTCCTGTTATCTCCTCTATTTGGTAAGTGCAAAAATAAATAATAGAATAATAGCAATCACAATATATATATATATATATATATATATATATATATATATATATATATATATATATATATATATATATATATATATATATATATATATATATATATGTATATATATATATATATATATATATATATATATATATATATATATATATATATATATATATATATATATATATATATATATATATATATATATATATATATATATATATATATATATATATATATATATATTCTTGTTCAGCAAAAGTTTCAAACCTTCAAAATATAGAGAAAGAGTTTATAAAAAATTAATTTTCTGTAATAAATTCTAAATATGTTTTTAAAAATGTATTGAAAAATTACACATTGTCTCTCCTCGATATTTTCAGTTAGTTTATGCGTTATACGTTATGTATGATTGCAAATATAATAATAGTATATCTACATGATAGTAAAATTGATTCATTTTTAGCAAAAGTGGACTTACATCGCTTTAAAAAGTAAAATTTAACCTTTTTAGAGTACAACGTTTTTTTATATTGACGCAAAACTTTTTTTTTTCACAATCTATATTTTTATATTTATATTAAATTATTTATATTTCTTTTATTATTATATCTATATTTATATTTAATTTTTAACCATCTTTTTGTATTCTATATTGAAATATATAAACAAATGTATAAATAGAAATAAATATATATATATATATATATATATATATATATATATATATATATATATATATATATATATATATATATATATATATATATATATATATATATATATATATATATATATATATATATAAACAACCATTAGATTTTTGTAAAAAAAATTATATATTTCTTAGTGGATAAATTTATAATAGTATAGAAATAGTAGTATATAGCTTTAATTTTTTCCCGTTCTGTCGTTCCACATCGACTGATGTAAAAACTAGTTTTTATTTGTCTAAATTTTTCCAGAATCTATGTAGTAGACAAGAACATTCGTTTTCCTGTATATACCGTTATTTATGTACCCACAAATAAACCATGTTGTTCACTAACCCGTACTAGTACATGTCCCGCGCTCAAGTATCAATCGTCAGTAAACGTACTAGTACGTGTCCCGTGCTCAAGTATTAATCATCAGAAAACGTACAGTACGTGTCCAGCATACAATGTGTTAATTATTGAGAACGATGATTAACATAAGTAAAATTTAACCTTTTTAGAGTACAACATTTTTTTTATTTTGACGCAAAACTTTTTTTTCACAATCTATATTTTTATATTTATATTAAATTATTTATATTTCTTTTATTATTATATCTATATTTATATTTAATTTTTAACCAACTTTTCGTATTCTATATTGAAATATATAAACAAATGTATAAATAGAAATATATATATATATATATATATATATATATATATTTCTATTTATACATTTAACTATTAGATTTTTGTAAAAAAAAATTGTATATTTCTTAGTGGATAAATTCATAATAGTATAGAAATAGTAGTATATAGCTTTAATTTTTTCCCGTTCTGTCGTTCCACATTGACTGATGTAAAAACTAGTTTTTATTTGTCTAAATTTTTCCAGAATCTATGTAGTAGACAAGAACATTCGTTTTCCTGTATATACCGTTATTTTTGTACCCACAAATAAACCATGTTGTTCACTAACTCGTACTAGTACATGTCCCGCGCTCAAGTATCAATCGTCATAAAACGTACTAGTACGTGTCCCGTGCTCAAGTATCAAACGTCAGAAAACTCAAGTATCAATAGTTAGAAAAAGTACTAGTTACATACCGCATACAATGTGTTAACATAGATTTCGCAAAATTTTCTACCTACAGGTTTTTTAAATTGTTAATATTAATTTAGGAAAGTAAGAAAATTGTATATAAAATTTTTAAATGTAAATCTTTTTACTTACTGGTAAAATATTTTGTGGGTATGTTTGGAAATTTAGCCGAGTTACCAAATGTGTGGTATGAATCCCATCCCACATTCTTCTAAACGCATTGAAAATTTAACTTAATCCTTATTTTATGCCTTTTCCTTAAAAAATAAATTATTTAGTAACTATAATTTATGTCAAATATTTTGTCTTAAGATATGCTAAAATAATTCTTTTTTCTTCTTTTTTTGCAGGTAAGTCCAATTCCTCCTATCTTTTCTATTTGGTAAGTGCAAAAATAAATAATATAATATTAGCAATAACAAAAATATGTATTTATATTCTGGTTCAGTAAAAGTTTCAAACCAACAAAATATCGAGAAAGAATTTATAAAAAATTAATTTTCTGTAATAAATTCTAAATATGTTTTTAAGTATGCTTTGAAAATTTACACATGGTCTCTCCGCGATATTTCAGTTTGTTTATGCGTTATACATTATGTATGATTGCAAATATAATAATAGTATATCTACATGATAGTAAAATTGATTCATTTTTAGCAAAAGTGGACTTACATCGCTTTAAAAAGTAACTGGTGGTAGTAAAAAAAAACACGTTTCGCAATTCGTATTTAATTATATTTTATTATTAAATGAGATAGCAATATTAAATATTGAGCTATTCAATTGAAAGTTAATTCTCACCTTAAGCTTTTTCTTTTAATCTATGCAAAACATTTTTAATACCTTTCCCTTTATTTAAACAGTAGCTTTAAACATAATATTTAGCTTAAAAATAAAAGATTATATTTCATAATTAACTTAAACATGCATTTCATTTTAAGCATTGTATCACTTATAACCCCTTTCGTTTCCCACTGAGATAAAGATTATTAAAGTACTCAAATACCAATCGTCAGAAAACGTATTAGTACGTGTATCACATGCAATGTGTTAATACTTTCCTGCGTTACTTAAGTCTTTGAAGGCTTTTATAAAATATATATTATGTATATGCATAGGTTTTCTTGTATCATATATTTTTATTTAGTTTCTGATTTTTAGTGTACTTTTAAGTTCATACATGGTCATACAAGTCTTTGTAAACTTGTATGACCCTGTAAGAACAAAGATATACATGACTACACAGGCAGACAGGACTACAAAGAATTCATACAAGTCTTTGTAGACCTTGTAAACTTGTATGAACCTGTAAGAACAAAGATATACAAGACTACACAGACAGACAGGACTACAAAGAGTTCATACAAGTCTTTGTAGAATTTGTAAACTTGTATGACCCTGTAAGAACAAGATATACATGACTACAGAGACAGACAGTACTACAAAGAGTTTATACAAGTCTTTGTAGACTTTGTAAACTTGTATGACCCTGTAAGAACGAGATATGCATGACTACACAGACAGACATGACTACAAAGATTTCATATAAGTCTTTACAGACTTTGTAAACTTGTATGACCCTGTAAGAACAAAGATATACATGACTACAAAGAGTTCATACAAGTCTTTGTAAACTTGTATGAACCTGTAAGAACAAAGATATACAAGACTACACAGACAGACAGGACTACAAAGAGTTCATACAAGTCTTTGTAGAATTTGTAAACTTGTATGACCCTGTAAGAACAAGATATACATGACTACACAGACAGACATGACTACAAAGAATTCATACAAGAATTTATAGACTTTGTAAACTTGTATGACCCTGTAAGAACAAAGATATACATGACTACACAGACAGACAGGACTACAAAGAGTTCATACAAGTTTACAAAGTAGTTTTGTAGATTTTGTGTAACTTACATGATTTTCTGATACTATATTTTATACACTTACTTTTTTAAAGTTCATTTTTAAATCCTTTCTAAATTCTAGTTCAGAGAGGAACTTGGTGATGCAAATTCTATTCAGTTAATATGTCTGAAAATCATGAAAAGAAAACATTCTCGTTCTTTGTATACTAAAAATAGTGAAAAGGAAATAATTTTTGAGTATTTATAGAATAAATATTATATGAGTTTAATCGATTTCCTAAATTAGTAATGTTAATTCATGAAAAAAAAACATTCGCTTTTTTTGTAGACCAAAAATGGTGAAAAGGAAATCCTTTGGGGTCTTTATAAAATAAATACTATATGAGTTTTATGCATTGCACAAATTGGTACTGTTAATTCATGAAAATTAATACAATCTAAGCATTTCTATTTAGTCTGAATATAATTTACTTTGCTTCCCTGTATAATATTTTGAACAGTGATTATTTTTCCTCGAATTAAAAATCCTTACACAGTTTTGGGCGTTATTGTATATAACACTTTGTAAATTGAATTGTATCTTTATAGATTCATCCTCATATTGCACGAAATCACTGATTTTCAGTTTACTTTTATAAACAATGTCCTTTAAAGGTCTTTGTAAACTGAATTTCATCCAAATAATATTTTCATATTATATTGTGTGCATGCTCTGACTTTTAGTTCTTTTATACTCTCCATGGATTCAAATACCTGTATTTTGGAAACCATAACTGTTCTAAAATTTTCTATTGGGAAAAATAAATTAAAAA
>CM063500.1:89546573-89556573 GCA_032207245.1 Pardosa pseudoannulata
TTACATAAAAAAAAGAAGAATCACCTTAGATGGTTATCAGGCGTTGAATCATCTTCCTCGGCTCATATCTGCATCTCTTTTGTACTACAAAAGAGCGATTACCTACTGACCCTTTTCCTTTTAATGATAGGAAGAGAACAAGAAAGCTAGTTATAATAGATTACACTTCAACTTGTAATCATCTAAGTGATGTATAATGTCATAATTTGAAGCTGTTTTCATTTTCTGTTGTGATGCCTGAGAAACAGTGCTGTATCACTTAGTGATATATATTGCTCTAACATACATCGTCTTATGTTGTTTTATAAACATGGACCGACACAGCTTTCGACGATAGTATCTGAGAGACTTTTAGACAATTTATAAGCATCTACTTTATTTAACCTGTCTCGAAAGTACTGATGAGTTGATTACACTTCAACTTGTAATCATCTAAGTGGTGTATAATGTCATAATTTGAAGCTATTTTAATTTTTTTTGCTGCGATGCCTTAGAAACAGTGCTGTATCACTTAGTGATATATATTGCTTTAACATACCTCGTCTTATGTTGCTGTGTAAATATGGCCCCACACTGCTTTCGACAATAGTATCTGAGTGACTTTTAGACAATTTATAAGCATCTACTTTATTTAAGCTGTCTCGAAAGTACTGATGAGTTGATTACACTTCAACTTGTAATCATCTAAGTGATGTATAATATCATAATTTCAAGCTGTTTACATATTCTGTTGTGATGCCTTAGAAACAGTGCTGTATCACTTAGTGAAAACTATTGCTGTAACATACATCGCCTTATGTTGACTTGTAAATATGGCCCAACACTGCTTTGGACGTTAGTATCTCAGTGACTTTTAGACAATTTATAAGCATCTACTTTATTTAAGCTGTCTCGAAAGTACTCATGAGTTGATTACACTTCAACTCGTAATCATCTAAGTGATGTATAATGTCATAATTTGAAGTTGTTTCTATTTTCTGTTGTGATGCCTTAAAAACAGTGCTGTATCACTTAGTGATGTATATTGCTCTAACATACATCGTTTTATGTTGCTTTGTAAATATGCCCCCCACTGTTTTCGACGATAGTATCTGAGTGACTTTTAGACAATTTATAAGCATCTACATTATTTAAGTTGCCTCGAAAGTACTGATGAGTTGATTACACTTCAACATGTAATCACCTAAGTGATGTATAATGTTATAGTTTGAAGCTGTTTTCATTTTCTGTTGTGATGCCTTAGAAACAGTGCTGTATCAGTTAGTAATAAATATTGCTCTAACATACATCGTCTTATGTTGCTTTGTAAATATTGCCCCACACTGCTTTCGACGTTAGTATCTGAGTGACTTTTAGACAATTTATAAGCATTTACTTTATTTAAGCTGTCTCGAAAGTACTGATGAGTTGATTACACTTCAACTCGTAATCATCTAAGTGATGTATAATGTCATAATTTGAAGCTGTTTTCATTTTCTGTTGTGATGTCTTAGAAACAGTGCTGTATCACTTAGTGAAAACTATTGCTGTAACATACATCGTCTTATGTTGCTTTGTAAATATGGCCTCACACTGTTTTCGACGATAGTATGTGAGTGACTTTTAGACGATTTATATGTATCTACTTTATTTACAATCTGTTCCATAAAAGCGTGTCGCTCATAACTTCGTCAATAGGTAACTAGCAGATATCGGCTTAATTGCACGTGTTTTTCAAACATTATTGAAGAATGCTTTATGGTTATATTCTGTCTTCGATTTGTTTTGCTGTCTTTCAATCAACAATTCCAAAATGAGTGCCGCGTATGCGAGCCGTTTTGAGGCAGTGTTTCTGTATAACCATCCAAAAACACCAAAATTGTCTTGTGCAGCTGCAGTCCGGTACATGAGAAAGTCGGAGTCGTTCGTCAAGATGAGTGGGTAGCATGTTATAAAGCGGTACAAAATGTTGACCACCTACCGGAATGAGGTAAACTCCGTTCAACGTCAAAATCGAATGATAAAGTGATTCTTGCCTAATCGATGATAGTGGGGAAGTGACAACTTTTTAGGTGAAATGTATTTCAGTTTAATATGTATACTACAAGGTACAAATGTATTTTTAACTAATTCGTTTGTATTTTCAGAGAAATAGACGACACGCTCTTATGGAACAGACTGTATCTCTAAAGTACTGAAAAGTTGAAAAAATAATAGAAACTAATTTTTTACTATTTTTTAAAATCGAATGATATACTTGTCACCAATATATAATCACCTCAAAAGCAAAATATATCAAATTAATTATTTCATATCCAGTTTTATTAAATTTACTAGTATACATCCCGTCATATGACGGGATCATTAAAATTTTTAATTTTCCAGAACTGTAAATTACCCTATGAGGCAGATAAAAAATGGTTTGTTTTTTGGCTCAGAATTATCTGGTACACGCTCAATATTTTTTTTATTTTTACTGACCACATGTTTGTTGCAAACATTAATTTACCTTGTCATATTACGTAACAGGATGGACAGAAGAGGTTTAATATCGACAGTGATTATTTGTTGGTATATATCAATGACGTCCAATATTTAGCGAATCGATTGTAAACAGTGTGGTTGTGTAGTACAAACAAGCACACAAACGAACAAACTTCTTAATTTTCAAAGATATATAACTTAAACGCTAGATACTTATTATTCCTTGAAATAGATTCCTAGACTTTTATGAAGAGAACTTGTCTTTAATACCGGTGATAAAATTTTCATTGCAACAAAAAATAATCGATGATTAAATTTAAAATTCTCACATACGTATCTAATCTATTACTTAAGCCGAATATAAAAGAAAATTATTTAAGTAATATCTAAGTTCAGTGATAAAACGTATGAAAATAATGCAGACGATATTTAAATAATTTAAAAAATAAGAGATGATTAAATGAGTGTGTTAAAGGAATGACGTTATAATGCTAGAAAAATTTTTTTATTTTCATCTACTTATAATATGATAAATTAATGAATTTAATCGCCTGGTCTTATCCGGGGAAAATAGGGTTTTAAATAATGGCATTAATCGATCGAAAAGGAGGAAAGCGGTAGATTTCGAACATTTTCAAACTTAGAATTTTGCTAATCCTAACATATCAAGAATCTAATATGGATGCCTCTATCCATTCCAGGTCCAACCGATTCATAAATGAGAAGGCAGACGAAGAGAAAACAAAGGCCCTTACTCTGAACGGTGCGGTTCGGTTCGAACCTTCGTTGTGACGCCACTTTGACGTCAGCTTGCGGACATTATGCGAGCAAACGATCAAGCTGACGTCAAAATGACGTCACAACGAACGTTCGAACCGACTCGCAACGTCCAGAGTAAGCCTCTTGGGCTATTCTTATATAGTTGATTAAAATGATTCACCATCACTGAGTATTCGAAGAGCAATAACTAGCCAATGCTAAATTGATTACACTTAAAAAAAATTTCTGTACTTTTCATAAAGTTGCATGGAACAACTTTCCTATTTTTAAGTATAACGATATTTTTTATTTCCAAGTGCTGCATGCCGCATTCCGTGGCCACAGGATGAATATGAAAAAGGTTGAAAGATTAAATCTGTGACCGTTTGGAAAATTTCCTAGAAAAACGGTTGCCGAGAGAATTTTTAACAGTTTCTTGCGGGATCGATTTTCGAAGCGAAAAAAATAAAAATAAAAAAACCGGTCGCTACCGCCAAAGGGTGAAGTTCATCGATACAGCATCAACACGAAAATAGTTTTATTGTGAGGGCAAGATTTTCTCCTTATTTATTACTATTTTATTTTGCGTGGCAGCGACATGACTCTTTATGTTTTACAGATTTCACGAGCGCCTCCAATAATAGGTTTGTAAAATGGATACTAAGGATTACCATTAATTATGGAAGAATTTTACGCGGTGGGCATAATGAATGAATGTTTTGGAAACCGTATTGTTAATGCCTCATATCTATGAGTTATGAAACTTAACGCGGAATCATTAGGTCTAAAAGTCACGCGCTAACAGAACTGTAGAAGCTGCCCGGTTTTCTACTTCAACATTAGGCTAGTTTATATAGAGGCAGTTCTGTCATATATGCAAGATATGCACAGGCAGGTACTCAAATTCTATTCATTGTTTTTATTTAATCGATTTTAATAATTTTGAATTACCCAAAACTTAACTCGTTCATGTCTATTTCAATTTTGAGGATAGTTAAAAAAATAGTTCGTAGAATATTTATATATTTGTTGCAAGGATATTTTGTTTTTAACCGTTTGAGTGCGGCGATGCCAAAAATGCGGAGAAGCGCGATAACGCTTCTCTTGTTTTGTACCAAAAATGCGGAGACGCTGCTGTTGGTTATTATAATTTTCGCATCTAATGAGAGCAGTTGAATTCATATCAATCGCAGTTTGTATTCATTTTACTCAATTGTGATTTTTAATAATATAAAAATTAAAATAAAATACAGTGGTAAGTAGTAATGCAGTAGAGCCGTATATTGTGGTACGGTAGACAGAATCAGCGTATTTTATTTATTTATTTGTAGTAAAAAACACTTTTCGTTGTTGTATAGAAATTAGAAACTGTTTTCAACAAGTATTATACTGATCATTATTGATGCTGTAGAGGAGGAATGGTTAGCAAGCGAAAATGCACAGGAAAAATACCAATAAGTAGAAAGTTTCCTTTAAAAAAATTGCCTGGTCTAAACTTGCGACAATGTGATGTATGCAAAAAAAAATGGTAATGGAATTAGACGATCTAACTTAATTGCGCTATATGTAAAAAAGGAATTTATTTAATTTATGCAGCAAAACATTTTTGTAATAAGTGAGAATAAAGAATATTTTTATTGGTAAAAACTACTTATTACATAATAATTAGTGTTAATTATAACCATTTATATTGTTCTCAAAAAAATTTACTATTATCATTACTATTTCATTCCGTACTATTAGCATATATATAGGAAAACTCTTCAGCACTCAAGCGGATAAATGAAAAGGATAATAGTTCTAAAAATATTTGCACAAAATTTCGAATACCTAATTTTATTTATAATTTTGTACTTTGTAATGGCATTTCACTGCTTTTTAAGCATCGCACGAAGTTAAATTTTCAAGCAGAATACATCTGCTGTAATTATATCTATGTTAATGCCGTCACATGTAAGAAAAATGGCTCCCGTCATTTACCTACATTGTTTCTTATTTTAACACATTTCGTACGGGTATATTACGCAGCGAAATTGTACCGAGAGCGGGTGTTTTGCGCGTAAATTTAGTTATTCAGTTACATCGCAATAGATTGAAAATTATTTAATTTTTTAACCAACTTTTCGTATTTTATATTGAAATATATAAACAAATATATAAATAGATAAATATACAAATATATATATATATATATATATATATATATATATATATATATATATATATATCATACGTAAATATACATATATATATAGTATCATTTTCGCAAGGATAAATAAAAAGTTAATTTTAAATCTAAATTGATTTTTTTAATCAACCTTCCCGTTCTGTGGTGAACGATGAAAGATTAGTTAGGGTGCTGGCCTTCGTACCGGAGTTCGTGGGTTCGAACAGTGGCATGGATATTTGTAGCCGTACGGAATCGGCTTTAAACTGTAGGTCATGGTCTCATCACCCCTCTTGTTGAAAAAAGTAGACCGTAGCACAACAAACCAAACCCTTTCTGTGGTTCGGCATGGACTGATGTAAAAACTCGTTTTTATTTGTCTAAATGTTTCCAGAATCTATGTAGTAGACAAGAACATTCGGCTTCGTTTTCCTGTATATACCGTTATTTTTTTACCCACAAACAAACCATGTTGTTACACTAACCCGTACTAGTACGTGACCCGCTCTCAAGTATCAATCGTCAGAAAACGTGCTAGTACGTACCCGCTCTCAAGTATCAATCGTCAGAAAAAGTACTAGTACCTATCCCGCATACAATGCGTTAAACTGAGAATAAAGTATGTGATGTAGAATTATCGAGAAGTAGTCGTGATTGATAAACAGTTCATTGTGAATTAGATTCTTAAAGAACATTTAAATGTTTTATATACTATTATAAATTATACGTTTGTATTTTATATGTTACGGGGTATACCAGTATTCTCATTTCTCTGGAAAGTATCATATTAAATACATTAACGCTTTTCAGTTATTTTGCATTGGGATTATCAAATTAATTGCACAAATATATGCACAGTTTGAAATACACTAAAACTGCATATCTCCCACTACAAAACAACAACACAAAGATGTGACGCACATGAGCTAGCCATATGGCGGAATCATATCCCTTTTGTGCTTTTTTAATCAATAACGACAGATATAAGGACAGACATTACTGCTGTAACTCATTTCTTTGCAGGCAAGAAGAGATTGGGGGAGCACTCCCCTGTACGTGCCGGAGCTTAATTTCTCGTTAAATCCCACGCTTTAATCCCACACCCTAGTCACGTAGGGGGGAGGGGGTAAGTATAGACACTTCCGTTATAAGGAAACGCTGGGAAAAGCTGTTAGCGGCGTCGGCTCGGATCAGAAAAATATCGGACAACTCTTGTTTTATCTCTTTCTGAAACCTCCTTTTGTTTTTTTCCTGCAGCCTCATAATTCTGCCAATTGTCAGAGCAGATGGAACACGGGGGCGAGGCAGGCTTCCGCATGCTGGCTGTCTTTTTTTTTTTTTAATAATATGCAGACGTGAAATGCTGTAATATATTGTATTGTTGTTTATAAAGTACAGCCCGTTGAAATGTTTTTGAGTTTTAAGAGATGGGATGTAGGCGGAAGGCATTGCGGATCTTTGTTGTCAGATGGTGTTAGTAATAAAACACCGCATTTGCATGGTATTCGCTTGACAGCTGGCGATTACTGAATATTATTATCACTGATAAAGTACGCAAAGTATGCCTTTTATTTTTTGCGACGTGTCATGGTGCGATTACATTTATCGTTATTTGATACTAGCAGCTTCGCGCCCACATTCGTTGTAGGCTATTAAGGTTCCCAAATAAAGTTTAAGAACCTTTACAGAAAAGGAACATAGTTCCTTTCTTTAAAGGCTCGACAGCTGTGGGTGGACCTTGAACTTCTCAAGTCTTTGTCGCGAGCTCGAGATTGATTCGGTTGTTTTTAGTTTTCCATGATTGCCAACGCTGAAAGAAATGGTGTTAAAAACAAAATGGACGACGTCGCATGCAATTGATTTAAAAAAAAATAAAAACCTTTAGAATCGAAATTGATGCCACCTTCTGGTTTAAGATTTCGAAAGTTATATATGTGTGTGTGTAAGTCATGTGAATAAACTCTTCAAAAAGCTCTCCCAAAGACGCTTTAATTTAGAGAATCGAACAGTCTTCTCCAGACCAATCTTTATTGTGTCTGGATCCTTCAGTCATTTGATTTTAGAATTAAATGGTCTTTCTCTAGACCAATGTTTCCTAACCTTTTTTTGTATCACATACTGCTTGGTTCTACAGTATACTACATTATACCACTTTATAACAGTGATTGGATTTCGTGAAATTAGTTATTGCGAGTGTTTTTATGTATTTGCATTATATAGGGTGACCATGCATTCACTTCATGAGACAAATTACATTAAAACACGCCTAAATGTCACGCCGGATTATAAACCCACTGTAACACACACACACACACACATACACACACACACACACACACACACACACATATATATATATATATATATATATATATATATATATATATATATATATATATAATATATCAAAATTATTTAACTTTAAGACACAAATTTGTATCTTCCAATGTATTTAAACATTATTATTACTATGAGCATTTAAATAACCGTTTTTTGAGTGCAAAGCATATATTTAGTCTTATTTCCATAGTATATTTTGCTTTTTAAATGTATTACTCTTCATATAACGATATCATTTTTATAAAGAACTTTATTAATGGTATATAAATATTTTTTTCTTAACAAAACATTTTTTTATTTTTATATCGGATAAAAAAATTAGCTGTATAATTAAGACATTTTAGCTTGGAAGGAACTATGTCCTCTTAAATTAATAAATGCAAAGTTTTTTATTTAGTCTTATTTCCATAGTATATTTTGCTTTTTAAATGTATTACTCCTCATATAACGATATCATTTTTTATAAAGAACTTTATTAATGGTATATAAATATTTTTTTAGCAAAACATTTTTTTATTTTTATATTGGATAAAAAAATTAGCTGTATAATTAAGACATTTTAGCTTGGAAGGAACTGTGTCCTCTTAAATTAATAAATGCAAAGTTTTTTAAGTAAGATTTATGGACAATCGATCAAATTACAAATGTAAGTTTGATAAAAGAAATAAATATATTATCGACTTTCTAACGGATTTTATGATAAAACCATGTTAGTTGAAGTGTAGTTGGATATAAAAAATTTAGCAAAAAAATTCTAATAATAATAAATCTAAACCTTTTTAAAGATTATTGAGCAAATGGCATCAGTATGTTGCAGATCCGCAACTGAGTGATACACGGTAAAAATGTTAGTATCTCATGCTATTCAGCCATATATTTTTACAGCATCTCACTTTACAAAATCTTTCCCTTTATCTAGACACTGCTCTGTAAAAACTCCCCTTCATTCCAATAAAAAGATTCTGTTTATGGCCTCATAAACCGTCGCTCCAACAAGTGTACGAACATATCTCGACATCCATTTTAGCATCTTCCGAAATCAAGCGAAGTAATCATTGTCTAGGCAAGGGGTCTACCTTCATTGACTATTTAAATGAGCCGTGCCACCGTATAATGCAGTCACGACACGGAGGCAGCCATTGTCAAACAAGCCATTTACGAGACAGGGATAGCACACTGTATTATAAATTAAGTGTGCTCATAATTAGCCAACGAACTTAAACGCAGTTCCTTGTGTTTGTTTATGGATCCTAATCACGAATAGTCGGCGTAAAGGGTCTTTCGGAAGTTTCAAACATTTATTTTAACCAAGGAGACCGCTTATTGGTAAGCTAATAAAAGAGGTTAATGGGAAAATTCATAATGAATTTTTGTTATGAGAATGCTTATCAATGGATCCTTTAGGAAATTAATAATTATGTTAAGACTGTTTTTACAGTTAGTAGTTACTGGTAAAATTTTCAAGATTTTATCTATACTTATAAACAGGTTGATATATACAGGGTATTAGGGGTATAGAGGATATTATATAGAGTGTATTTAATTGGTATTATGGGGTCTATAGAATTGCTGACCTGATTCTGGTGGATGAATCCTTTTGTAAAATGATAATCATGGTAAGACAGTAGTCACAGTATGCTGTTACAGGTGATGTTTTCAAGATTATATCTATACTTATAAAGAGGTTTAGTTGGTATATAGAGGGTATTAGGGATATAAAGGGTATTATATATTGGGTATTTAGTTGGTATTAGAGTGTCTATAGAGCTACTGATCAAATTCTGGTGGATGGATCCTTTGGTAAAATAATAATCATAGTATATAGAGGGTATGAGGGATATAGAGGGTATTATATAGAGGGTATTTTGTTGGTATTAGAGTATCTATAAAACTACTCATCTGATTCTGGTGGATGGATCATGGTGAGACAGTAGTCACAGTTAGTAGTTACAGGTGACGTTTTCAATAATATATATATACTTATAAAGAGGTTTAGTTGGTATATAGAGGGTATTAGGGATACAAAGGGTATTATATAGAGGGTATTTAGTTAGTATTAAAGGGTCTATAAAGCTACTGGTCTGATTCTGGTGGATGGATCCTTTAGTAAAATAACAATCAGGATGAGACTGTAGTCAGAGTTATTAGTTACAGGTGAAGTTTTCAAGATTATATCAATACTTATATAGGTTTAGTTGGTATAGGAAATGTATTAGAGGTATAGGGGAATTATACAGAGGGTATTGTGTTGGAATTAGGGGTCTGTAGAGC
>CM063500.1:89566573-89574073 GCA_032207245.1 Pardosa pseudoannulata
GATATCAGCTAGGGGAGAGGTAAAATACTGGACCTGTTTCCTTCTGGACATTCACGTATACTCACAAAAAGAGGTGTCACTTGTAATTTGGTGATGTTTGATGAGTTTTATATGAGAAACCTTTACTCTCTAGCCTATAGTTCAGTCCAATGAGTTTTATAATTCTAAGTAATCTAATTAAGTCCTTAATATTATTGGCATCATGGATAGTCCGGAACGTAGGGGGTGTCACGTGGCGGAGGAGAGTTCCTTACACATCTTGTGTGATTGTGATTACTACTCTGCTAAGCATTTTGAATTTCTTGGTTAGTTTAGTCCAAAGAGTTTTATAACCTAAGTAATTTTAAGTAATCTAAGTAAGTCCTTAATATTATTGGCATCATTGACAGTCTAGTATGTAGGGGGTGTCACGTGGCGGAGGAGAGTTCCTTACACATCTTGTGTGATTGTGATTACTACTCTGCTAAGCATTTTGAATTTCTTGGTTAGTTCAGTCCAAAGAGTTTTATAACTTAAGTAATTTTAAGTAATCTAAGTAAGTCCGTAATATTATTGGCATCATTGACAGTCTAGTATGTAGGGGGTGTCACGTGGCGGAGGAGAGTTCCTTACACATCTTGTGTGATTGTGATTACTACTCTGCTAAGCGTTTTGAATTTCTTGGTTAGTTCAGTCTAAAGAGTTTTATAATGTGAGTAATTTTAAGTAATCTAAGTAAGTCCATAATATTATTGGCATCATTGACAGTCTAGTATGTAGGGGATGTCACGTGGCGGAGGAGAGTTCCTTATCTTGTGTGATTGTGATTACTACTCTGCTAAGCGTTTTGAATTTCTTGGTTAGTTCAGTCCAAAGAGTTTTATAATGTAAGTAATTTTAAGTAATCTAAGTAAGTCCTTAATATTATTGGCATCATTGACAGTCTAGTATGTAGGTGATGTCACGTGGCGGAGGAGAGTTCCTTACACATCTTGTGTGATTGTGATTACTACTCTGCTAAGCGTTTTGAATTTCTTAGTTAGTTCAGTCCAATAAGCTTTATAATCTAAGTACATTGGACTCTGATTAATGTGATCAGTTTGGGACACCGGGATTTTGATAACAATAACCGATTGATAACAAGAAACGATATGCAAAATTAGATAAATCCCCCCCTTTATTTCACATTTACCAAATTTCAAAATGAAATGAAAAAACTCACCTTATATTTATATACTGTATATTATCCTTTAAAATATAAGAATTATATACATAATTAAAAAAACTGATCAATTGTTGACTGCCTACAATATTTTCTAAGAAGCTCATTGCTGAATTGTTCGAAATCATACTGTTTTTTAAAGTCATCAGAGCGGTGTTGTACTCCACGTTTCAACAATTCAATGCAGTTCCTAGGCTGAGAAATGTTTAACTGCGTTGCAGCATTGCGCTGACTCATTTTTTGGTAACCAGTCATAACGATTTAAAATTTTGATCTTGTATTTTAATGTTAAATCATTTCGCTTTCTTGCTTCCATATCGACAAGCTGCATGCATGCGAGCAAGGCCTAAATTGTGAATACGGTTTTTCTCATTACCGATAAGAATGTGTCACCTTCTGCTTATCTGATAACCATGAACCACCAGCAAGGTGTGCGTATTTCTGAAAAATTCCAGAAACGAAAAATGTCCCACTTCTTTGGATTATTCTCCATTTCCCTAGGTGGAAGAGCAAGAATTCTCGGAAATTAAAACAGGAGCGAAGGGAGAGAAAAAATTGGGTTCCTTTTGACTACATTGTGAATATTCCTTTGCCAGTTAAAATAAGGTTCAAAAACGGATAACATTAACCGATGTACAGCTCACGTAAGCGATAATTTTAACGCACAAATGAATAGAGAAAATTCGGACCAAGTGATTTCGATAACAATAAGCGATTGATAACATTAAGCGAGATCACATTAAGCGGAGTCCACTGTAATTTTAAATAATCTAAGTAAATTCTTAACATTATTGGCATCATGGATAGTCCGGTATATAGGGTTTGTCACGTGGCGGATGAGAGTTCCTTACATATCTTGTGTGATTGTGATTACTATTCTGCTTAGCGTTTTGAATTTCTTGGTCAGTTCAGTCCAATGAGTTTTTTAATGTAAGTCCTTACTATTATTGGTATCATGGATAGTCCGTTATGTAGGGGGTGTCACATGGCAGATGAGAGTTCCTTACATATCTTGTGTGATTGTGATTACTACTCTGATAAGCGTTTTGAATTTCTTTGTTAGTTCAGTCCAATGAGTTTTATAATGTAAGTAATTCAAAGTAATCTAAGTACGTCCTTAACATTATTGGCATCATGGGTAGTCCGGTATGTAGGGTTTGTCACTTGGCGGAGAAGAGTTCCTTACACATCTTGTGTGATTGTGATTACTATTCTGCTTAGTGTTTTGAATTTCTTGGTTAGTTCAGTCCTATAAGTTTTATAATGTAAGTCCTTACCATTATTGGTATCATGGATAGTCCGCTATGTAGGGGGTGTCATGGCAGATGAGAGTTCCTTACATATCTTGTGTGATTGTGATTACTACTCTGCTAAGTGTTTTGAATTTCTTTGTTAGTTCAATCCAATGAGTTTTATAATGTAAGTAATTCAAAGTAATCTAAGTAAATGCTTAACATTATTGGCATCATGGATAGTCTGGTATGTAGGGTGTGTCACGTGGTAGAGGAGAGTTCCTTTCACATATTGTGTGATTGAGACTACTACTCTGCTACGCGTTTTAAATTTCTTGGTTATCATATCATCGAACCGTGGGAGTTCCCGGTTAAGCTGCTCCTTAGATTTATCTCAGCTATTGGTCTCTTTGAGACTTAATTGTTAATATTCTTAACTTATTGTTGGGACTCTTTTGTTTCAGTAAATGAGGAGGGTTCAGTGCAATAGGCATAGATCTTTTTACTTACTGGTAAAGTTTTTAAGGGTGTAAGTAATTTTTTAAGGGTTTTTGGCAATTGACCCGAGTTACCAAACGAGTGATATGAAACCCATGCCACATTCTTCTAAATGCATTTGAAAGTTAACTTAATTCTTATTCCATGTTTTTCCCTAAAAATAAATTATTTAGTAACTATAATTTGTGTCAAATATTTTGTCTTAAGATATGTTGAAATAATTCTTTTTTCTTCTTTTTTTACAGGTAAGTCCAATTCCTGTTATCTTCTCTATTTGGTAAGTGCAAAAATAAATAATAGAATAATAGCAAACGCAACAGTATATATTTATATTCTGGTTCAGTAAAAGTTCCAAACCTTCAAAATATTGAGGAAGAATTTATAAAAAATAAATTTTCTTTAATAAATTATAAATATGTTTTTAAATATGCATTCAAAACTTACATATGGTTTCTCCGCGATATTTTCAGTCCGTTTATGAATTATAGAATAGAATTATAATTAATTTTAGAATAGAATTGTAATTAATTTCTTTAATTTGCTCAAAAATGTCATTACATACACACACACACACTCATATACATCCTCATATATATACATCATTATCGATTTTTGAGGCCTTACTTTTTATAATTATTCTAGCCTTAATCCAAATCTAAATTAATCCCTGCAAGTTGACATTAAAAGTATGAAAGAAAACATTTACTTTAACAATAAATGAACGAGACAGCTATCTGGCACTGATTTACATGACAACGTGTGAATTTAAGCGGGATACACAGAACTGAGAACGGGAACTGGAACTTTCGAAAAGGAACAAAACTCTCAACTTTCCATTTGAAAGAGAACGCGGGAACAATAAATGTAAATCATCCAGGGTAAGCAGACTAGTCTAAGCAGATGAGCCACTTAAAAAGATGGATAGGCATTTCACGACTGGAACACTTTTCCTAGATCTTTTCATTTGGGGGCACTTTTGTCAATGAAAGTACCGTTGGATGACCCCTTTTCCAAGAGGAAAACTGTGGTGACAATAAATCACAGAATAGTGTAAAGAATATTTATTTGCAAATAAAATTTACGTGAATATAATAATTGTATAATTTTTGTAAAACCGCTTCAGGTGGAATAGTAGTAGCTGCTTGACTTAAAACAACTTCGTTTAAAATAGCTGAAAGGTGATTTCTATTCTTAAATAGTATTTTTCGAATGCTTTAAATTGTGCTTTATTTCAAAAATAATAATACTTCCGTTTAAAACAGCTTAAACGTGATTTCTATTCTTAAATAATACTTCGAATGCTTCAAATAGCGTTTTATTTCAAAAATAATAATACAAAACTTTCATTTAAAATAGCTGAAAGGTGATTTCTGTTCTTAAATAATATTCTTCGAATGCTTCAAATTGCGTTTTATTTGAAAAATAAGGCAGTTTCACGCAGCATGGCACATCTCAACTCATGACGAATCCAGCTTTCCTTTCAAACAGAAGAGCAGCATATAGATTGCCTATTGGCTATCGCATACATGAAAATAAACGGGAAGGGCATTAAAAAGGTCCGTGACGTTGTGTTAAATCGCTTTATAATAAAACAAAACCTCCGTTTAAAATAGCGTAAAGGTGATTTCTATTCTTAAATAATATTCTTCAAATGCTTCAAATTGCTTTTTTAAAAAAATAAATAAAGTAAAACTTTCGTTTAAAATAGCTTAAACGTGATTTCTATTCTTAAATAATATTCTTCGAATGCTTCAAATTGCGTTTTATTTGAAAAATAATAAAACAAAACTTCCGTTTAAAATAGCTTAAAGGTGATTTCTATTCTTAAATAATATTCTTCGAATTCTTCAAATTGCTTTTTTTTTCGAAAAATAATAAAACAAAACTTTTGTTTAAAATAGCTTAAAGGTGATTTTAATTCTTAAATAATTTTCTTCGAATGCTTCAAATTGCGTTTTATTTGAAAAATAATACTCTATATGCTTCAAATTGCATTTTATTTGATTATTTTTCGCTTTATTATATCTTTTTTAGTTATTGTCACATATGCATGGGAAATTTTAAAGATTTTATTCTTTATTTTTATTTAAAAACTTTTGCTGAACTTTCTCTGCTTTTAAAAATTAAGAACTAAGATATAAATTAATAATTAAGAAAATAATAATTAATTAAGGATTAAGATATGTAAATTAAAAAGTGAGAGCTTATTTTAAAACATTCAAAATTTTTTCTTATCCTCTGTACTTTACGCAAAATTACCAAAGACTTACACAAATTATGATTCATTGTTAATTTTAGCTTTTTTGTAAACAATAATTAATTAATATAATTCTCCAACTATTTAAATTTTCACAAAAAACATTAGAAATGTTACACCGGGTGATTTAATTTTTAAAAAGGCTAAAATAACGTTTAAAAATTACATTTCAAATACTATATATACAAAATGAATTAAACTACAGCGTAAGACGTAGGTAGAGTTTCCTCATAGGCACATAAAGTTTTTACGGTGAAAATTTCAAATTAATAAGTGCGGTAGTTTTTTAGAATACCAAATTTAGTACAACACTATTTTCAGTAAAATGCCTTAAAATTTTGTATAGTTTTCTTAAAAGCTATGGTATTAAGTGCAAATTCTGTATATTTTCAATATTTCGATGGGATGTGTTTTAAACAATACAAAAGTGTCCAAAAATTGTAAAATGTTAAAATAAAAAATCAAGTATTTGAATGTTTAAAGGTAATGTGCCCCTTTAATTTGGTTGAACTGGTGTCATGCGCAAGATGATAAAGATAACGTTTTAATTTGAAATTTGATTCACACATTTAATTCACTTAAGTATATTCATTTCAGTTTGTATGAATAATTGAGTTTATCAATCTCAGATGTTGCCCAGCAGGGTTATATCAGAGATGACTAATATACTGAATACCGTTTTCAATGTTTTCTTTCTGATTTACTGATTTTTGGATGCAGCTTTCTTATTGTCAAAATTGAAAAAGTGCGAGAATGTGTATCTTAAATATTCTATACAAACCAAAATTGTGCATAAGTCAAGGAACTCAATAATCTAATAATGTATTGCAGTTGTCCACCAAAAACGGCTCCTCATGAGGTACACTTGCTGAAGTCTACATCAGCATATAAAATCAATGACAAAATCATCTCGCCATTGTATGTCAAGGTCATTGTATGTCTATTAACTGAATAACTAAATTTACGCGCAAAACGCTCGCTCTCGGCACAATTCCGCTACGAAATGTACCCGCACACAATGTGTTATAACTGAATAGGGGTGAGATGAAAGTAATTGATCCAGTGTAATAAGGCTAGTCTTAGAATAGGAATTACTTTAAGGCAATGGACTGTTGTATTTAATTACTGGAGCACTTTTCCACTACCCATCTAACATACAGGGCACTTTTGTCGATGAAAGAATAAGCTACAATAGTGTTGAGTATGTTACGTAGATATGTGTACCTTAAGTATATTAGTGTTTTAGTCAAAAAGAAATAAAAAATTGTTGAAATAATTTTCTGATATTACAATATATGTATAAAGTTTAAGGTTATATTTTGCATAAAAGAATCATATATTTCTTTAATTATATTTTGTATTTTCCGTGAATACGTATTTGAAAACTGAATTTTATTCTATGGTATAAGTGGTTGTTTACATAAAGAGTACATTGTCATACGTAAGAAGCTTATGTAATTGGGATAACTTTGAAATACAATGTAATATAAAAAATATTTAAGTTTTAATCTCTTCACAGAAATAAAATATTAACATCGCATTAACTTTACACACACGCTCTCCAGGAATATTAAATGAATATACTATTTAAAGTAATACAAGTAACTTAAAGTAAAATTTCTACAAAATTACATTTTGAGGCACTTTTGCATATATGTAGGCTTCATATACGTGGCTTCAAATTTAATTCCAGATATCAGTTGGTAAGACATGATTGAAAAGTTAATGTCTCAGATTTGTCAAGAAGTAAACATAAAAATTAAAATCAATTTCAGGTTTGTTTTGTATTTTGACTAATAATTTCTTTAAAATATCATTCATTATTGTGTAAAATGTAAATATCTGTGTACATTTTTACATCTAAATGCATTGTGTAATTTTCATAAATATACATCTATTTCAGACATTGAATTGTCGTAAGAGGCTTATAAAATTTTACTTTTCATACTGAAAATTATTGATAATAAATTATTCATGCTGAAAAAATACAATTTTTTCTGCTTAATTTTGAATATCACTGTAAGTGTATTAATATATAACACGGTTTTTTCTTTCATTTTTACAATAACTCTACGACAGGGTTAAAAACAAAAACTTGATGTTGAAAGTCTGCTTTCGCCTTAAAGCTAAAAAGAAATTATAGGTTTGTTTGAAAGAGAAGGTTTTGTAATCAATAAATCGAGCTTTAAACATTGTTTACTGCTCCCAGTCATAATAAAAACCTATAGGTTGAATTTCGTAATATTTGCTTTAAGTCTTTCATTAGGTGTTTGAGGTTAATCGATAAAAATTGGGTAAAGGATAACGCTTTT
>CM063500.1:89579073-89581573 GCA_032207245.1 Pardosa pseudoannulata
GTAGATTTTAGGGATCTAAATTGTAAAATATTAATGATAAAAGCGGTTGCAAGTATTATCGACATTCATCTAAAGGTGAATGAACGATTCTGTGAATATATATTTTATATTAATACAAATTCATATTTTGTAATAGAGTCAAAAAGAACTGTACAGCCACTCTTTGATACCGAACAAATATAACCGTAATCTACAGACTCTCTCACATAACCATATGCATTTATATCTATAATATATATATATATATATATATATAATATATAATATATATAATATATATAATATATATATACATATACATATATATGTAGGTATATGCTTATATATGTGTATAAATACTTGTATAAATACATACACACACACATACACACACACACACACACACACACATATATATATATATATATATATATATATATATATATATATATATATATATATATATATATATATATATATATATATATATATATATATATATATATATATATATATATATATATATATATATATATATATATATAAATATATATATATATATATATATATATATATATATATATATATATATATATATATATATATAAATATATATATATATATATGTATATATATATATATGTATGTACATATGGATGTATGTATATATATATATATATATATATATATATATATATATATATATATATATATATATATATATTTATACATGTATGTCTGAGGGATGAAGTATAAGAGAATAATTCTTCTTAAAAAATTATTGATTCACATCTTAATAAAACATGGCGTTTGTAAATTGGCTTGCACAGGCTAACAAAGGAGCCCTACTTAGCGAGGGTTCATGCAACAACCCTTTCTGAAGACGCTCTCTCTCTCAATCCTTACACGTCAAGTGCTTTTATAATAAATTATTTAATATTCTTGTGCCTGCATTAAAAGAGTGCGTTTCGTTTTCTGCTGTCAAACCCCTAAATTATTAATTTTACGTTTCCAAACCTGATATATATATATATATATATATGTGTGTGTGTGTGTGTGTGTGAAAGGAACTCACAGGAACAATACTACATCATAACCTTCTGGGAATTCTTTAAGGTTTTTTCTTACCGTAAAAGAAAAAAAAAGAACCTTTATATCATTTGTGACAACCCATGACAACTCAACACTCCGAAAATATTTTCTTTTCGAACTACGTCTGCAGATCTCTAGAGGTCACTAGTTCTGGGACACAAATTCCTTATATATACCTATATATATTTATACTTTTTCCCTTAGAGCAATAATCTCCTTTTCATTGTCATTTAAACAATGGCGTCACTTCCAGACGTTGCATCAAACAGCGACTTGGCGTGCTAGATCCCAATACTTTACTCACGGTAGAGAGACAAAAAATGGAAAGTTCTTCGGAGATCTTTGTTTGCAATTGAAACTTAGGCTTTTGTTCTTCTTAAAGGAAGGAGGTTGATGAAATTACAATTGAATCTATGAGGGTCAAGCATTGTCCCCTTCTACGGGTTACTTTCGAGTTCTGGTGCCGTTAAAAAAAGGTTCGGCGTAAAAGGAAACCGACTACTGCTCAATGGGGAATATTGTTTTGTAAAGAGCCCAGTAGAGTTATATTTGTCATTTTATTTTAAAACAAAGAATCGCAGAAACAGAGAAAGGCTAATAGACATTTCATTTGTCATTGTCGAAACTGGGGATAATACGATGGATTGCTTTTGTGTGGTTAAACCAAAATGAAATTGTAAAACTAATTGAGATAGATTATAAAGGTGTTTGTTGTAAAGAAAAGAACTTTATTTACGTATTAACCTGAAGAAAGGGAAGTTCTGAAAGTTTAAAAGCAAGATTATTAACATTTAAGTGTCTGATCTAGTTCAACTGTATGTCTGCCTCTGAACCAAGGCCGTTTCTAGGCCATTGACTGAACACGTCATATCTGAAATACGTCGCCCCTTAAATTAAAAAAAGATATGCTCGATGATCAACCCCTTGCCTGTTTTGCACGTACTGTACTGGCACAGTTACAGGGCTTGCAATGATTTGCCTGTACGGCGTATAAGCAATCTGATTTCTCTGACGTCACTATTGTACCATATCTCTTGTATTTTTAATGTCAATTAGTATTGTAGATGTCCACAAGATGTTAATTTTCGAAGTGTATTCTGTTTGACAAAGCGGGAGCGGGCTTTCTGATAGGTTTTGCATATGAGACTGGAGGATGGAGTCTTTTTATAGGAAATTCCCCCTTCAGATAAAAAACTAAGAATTGCAAACTAGTGCTATGTGTGTTCACTGTAGAAAAGTGACAGCTGCAAAAGAATTAAACCAGAGACTAGGTACTTTTGTCTGGACTGAGGCGTTGGACTATGTATCTTTTCAAGATTTATCGTACAAAATCTGATCGTTGATAAAACGATGAGTAAATGTACTTGTAGTATTCGCATTCGAAAATAATGTAGTGTAGTATTTGTAATAAAAAATATTTGTATTTTTT
>CM063500.1:89586573-89589073 GCA_032207245.1 Pardosa pseudoannulata
CTCTGGGAAAAAAGTTCAGTGTGTGGCAACAGCTTGACCGATTCCCCGAATTTAATAAAAGAAAACAATCGTGTAAGCGAGCGGTAATTTATCTAGACCTTGTTAATTGATATCGATTTGTAGACCTCGGTATCACGTGTCCGGATTAAAAAGAAAGAAAAAAAAACACGAACTATGTATTGTAATAGATACGTAAAATATAGCTCTCTGCCAGGAAAGGAAGTGTGGGTAAATAAAAGCATTAGAACATCCACTGGTATACGCAAGCAATCATGAGTGGGATTATTTATATATATCCCCCCACTATCTTTTAAAAGGCCTTAAGGGGACGGTTGGAGAGAACTAATTACAAAGCGGCGATCAAAAATCGTGGTTGCATCGGCGGAACATCCCCCTTTGTAGAATATTTTTCAACGCTCCTTCTGCCGAACGTGTTCTATGACCTCTTTCCTCAAGGTGTTGCAGTTACAGTGAAGCATTTTTTTTCTACTATGTTGTTGTCAGGAGTGAGGGGGGAGGGTCAATTCCTTCCTTTTTTTTCTAATTCATTTTATTTTCTGCGTTTTTTTTGTTTTATTTATTTGGCAACGGTCTGGGCTCTTCCTCGAAAACGCCTCCAATTAGCGGGATATCACCGTTTTTCTTCGCTCGGCCAGGGATTTTTCTGTTTTATGAATGAAGTGTGAGTGGTGTGTAGAGATGGGGGGGGGGAGAGAATCATTGAGGAAGACAGGTTTGGTGAGATGGAAGAAGGATGGGCTCGTTAACAGTAAACTTTTCGGTCGAGTGTCATTTTCTTCAAAACCCCTACATGGAACATTTCCTGTAAGTGTGAGTCTGTGTATATTATTTTCGTATATACTTGTAACACACATATAAATATACATACATTTACATTTAAAATAATGTGTATGCATATGTATATATACATCTGTGTAGTATATGTGTATATATATATATGTATGTATATATACATATGTGTAGTGTATGTATATATATATATGTATGTATATATACATATATGTATATATATATATATATATATATATATATATATATATATATATATATATATATATATATATATATATATATATATATATATATATATATATATATATATATATACATATTCAAACTATGGGACAGTTTTTTGCTACGGCCCTTTACGTATGTACATATTTATCTATCTTTCTATATTTACACCCGCACTTATATATATAAGATCGGTTTGGGGGTTTTACATGCGACAAGCATGCGAGATATTATTGTGGGCTGTTCGACACTCTGTATCATCTCGGATACTTAGTCCAGTCATAATCCAGTGCATAGACTCTTACTTTTATGTTTATATGAGTATTCAATATATTTGACTGCAACTAAAAATCTGTGCATAAAGTAGAGAAGGACATAATTTCCGATTGATGAGACATTAAAACTTTTATTAGTTTATTTATTTAGATAAATAAATAATATTACGTTGAAAGAAAGAAATAATATTACGCAGTACTGAAATAGGCAATCTTATTATATGGGGTTAATTTTTTTTCTCACAATAATACAAAAATGTATTTACACCATAGGACTTTTAAATTTAAAGACCTTTTTCATTCGGCCTATAAATTGAAAATTTTAAAAATTGAAATTGACAATTTAATTTTCAATGTCATACCTAAAACACTACTTCGTGTGGTAATACGGGAAAAAAATCTAGACAAGTGAGAAATAATTTGTGTTAGTTTAATTTCTCGATTCTAGGTTCAAATATCATAATTGAAATTTCATTTAAATTTTTCCTAAATTAATGATTTTACCGGCTATTTAAATTTGAAGATTTGTGGATTTCTCATCGGCCTTTTCTCGGACATGATCCAGTTGAGCTAATGTTTTGGTGGTACTTGGTGACTCTTCTATTAAAAGGCTGCCTAATCACAAAGGATGCCTAATTTGATGATTGAAATTTCGTTAAAATTTTCCTTAAATTAAAGATTTTTCCAGCTATTTAAATTTGAAGATTTGTGGATTTATCATCAGCCTTTTCTCGGACACAATCCAGGTAATCCAATGTATTGGTAGTATTTGGTGACTCTTCTATGAAAAGGCTACCTAATCACAAAGGATGCCTAATTTGATGATTGAAATTTCGTTAAAATTTTCCTTAAATTAAAGATTTTTCCAGCTATTTAAATTTGAAGATTTGTGGATTTATCATCAGCCATTTCTCGGACATGGTCCAGTTGAGCCAATGTGTTGGTGGTATTTGGTGACTATTCTAAAAATCTGCCTAAATCACTTGAAATTATGTTAATTTTATTTTATAAACAATTTCCGGTGTGATACAAAAGTTTACTGTTAATTAATTACCATAAAAGCTTCATATTATGAGATAGTCGTATGTGAAGGAATTAAGAGAAAATGTGAGTGAAAACTACTGAAATTTCTCTGAAAAACTGGGCAGTTTAGAGCCTTATTTTATTTCTGACAGACATGCTTTCAGTTT
>CM063500.1:89594073-89609073 GCA_032207245.1 Pardosa pseudoannulata
CATCTGTTTTGATTTTGCTCAGACGTAAAGAAAAGTAAAATATCGGTTAGTCAGTACTTTACCAGTAATTATTTTCTGGAAAATACCAATAATAATGCATAATGTAAACTGGAGTAAAAACTGAAGTTAGATATTACGTAAATAATTTTCTTTTATATTTGGCGGAACAGTGGCTAATAAAATGTTTAACCATACTTGTAGTGTTGAAAGCACAAAATGTTGAAAAGCAAAATTGCTTGCTGCGTTAAGAAACAATCTCATCTAGACGATTCTCAATGCAATAAAAATTGTGCTTATAAAAGGGAAAGTTTTTACAGCGATTGTGGCAACTTATTGGAGAATAATTTAAATTATCTCCGATTTCCGGACTGGATTTTGAAGTCAAAAATTTTCCATCTAGTTCAATGATCCAGTAGTTTTTTGTATCCCGATTGCGCTCTATTGTAAAACCCATCTGTTTTGATTTTGCTCACACGTAAGGAAAAATTAAATATTGGTTAACCAGTAATTAATTTTCTGGAAAATACCATTAATAATACATAACGTAAACTGGAGTAGAAACTGAAGTTAGATATTACGTAAATAATTTTCTTTTATATTTGGCGGAACAGTGGCTAATAAAATGTCTAACCATACTTGTAGTGTTAAAAGCACAAAATGTTGAAAAGCAAATTTTCTTGCTGCGTTAAGACACAATCTCATCTAGATGCTTTTCAATGCAATAAAAATTGCGTTTATAAAACGGAAAGTTTTTACAGCGATTGTGGCAACTTGTTGTGGAATAATTTAAATTATTTTCGATTTCCGGACTGGATTTTGAAGCCCCAGCTTTTCCCTCTAATTTAATGATCCAGTACTTGTTTGTATTCCGATTGCGCTCTTTGTAAAACCCATATGTTTTGATTTTGTTCGTACGTAAAGAAAAATTAAATATTGGTTAATCAGTACTTCACCAGTAATTATTTTCTGGAAAATACCAATAATAACACGTAACGTAAATTGGAGTAGAAACTGAACTTAGATATTTTAACTTAGATATAATAATTTTCTTTCCTGTGTAAATAATTTCTAATTTTGTGTAATACTACAGTAGTATGTACAAACAGCAGAAATAATCCCCTACATAATAATAGTCCAAGCTATCTGTCCGTCTGTAATCGAATTTATGAAGCGGTTGGACCTGGAATGGATAGAGGCTACCATATTGGATTCTTAAATTAGGGTTAACAGAATTCAAAGCGAGTAAAGTTTATCTTCTCCTAAACTACCGATCCGATTCTAAAATAAATTGGAATAAATATGCTTCATATCACAACGGAAAATACTGTCGTCTTTAAAACGTTCGAAATCCACCCCTTCCCTCCTTTTCGAGAGTTTAATACCATCATTTCACGCAAATTATTCCCCGGTTAAGAGCAGGCGAATAAATCTATCAATTTATCACATAATAAATTCGTAAAAATAACATTTTTTCTAACATTATGACGTCATTCCATTAACTCTCTCATCTAATAGTTTCTTGTTTTAAATTATTTAAGTATCATCTGCATTATTTCCGTACGTTTTATCACTGAACTTAAATGTTACGTAAATAATGTTCTTTTATATTTGGTTTAAATAATAGATTAGGTACATATGTGATAATTTTAAATTTAATCACCGATTATTTTTTGTCGCAATCAAACTTTTATCACCGGTATTAACAGCAAATTCTTTTCATAAAAGTCTAGGAGTCTATTTCACGGACGAATATATATTTAGCGTTTAAGTTATGTATCTTTGAAAATTAAGAAGTTAGTTCGTTTGTGTGTTTGTGTTTTATACATAACCATACGGTTTCAGATCGATTCGCTAAATTTTGGACATCATTCATATATACCTCCAAATAATCACTGTTAATATTAAAACCTCTGCTGTTCTTCCTGTCAAGTAAATTTGACAAGATAAATTAAAGTTGGCAAACTAACATGCAGTCAGTAAAGATAAACAAATTATTGAGCGTCTACCAGATAATTTTCAGCCAAAAAACAAACCATTTTTTTACCTGCTTTATAGGGTACTTTACAATTCTAGAAATTTAAAAATTTTACTGATCCCGTCATATGACGGGCTATATGCTAGTATAGATATAAAAGTAACAACGATGCTGTCAGATACTACCTGTAATACTATTTGTAAAATTTAAATTATCAAAGAATTTCGCAATCACTTTTTTGTCGTAACCTCGTAAATAAAAATCGGAAATATATGCCAACGAAAATTATCCTGAATGTTTGTCATTGATTAAAAATAAAACATTTATCTATATTTAAACTCACGAATCGGCCTCATTTACCAGTCTTTAAAAAAAAAGTGCATAGTAAATCCCAAACCGGATCCTTGCAGAAAAAATATAAATAAACAAATAAGACGTTGAAAAAAAATCGGGCGACGACAAGTTCATCTTGAACGTTCCGCGTGCAAATGACGTACTAGAGTGATGAGAAGTGTGGGCATTCGGCAATCGCCCAGTCGCAGCGCAAGAAAACAGTTCAAGTCGTGCCGCACCTTTCCGACTGAAGGACCCCTAGGCTTTGACCCTTCTATCTGCGGTCACATCGCAAACGTTCTGGAAGAGATATCAATGCTTGCCTTTCAAAATGCCCCATGTTGCACGAGTCCGTTTACAAGTAGGCGTCGTTTTTCCATATATTTCAAGATGTTTTGGTATCTGGAAGACGATATGGAACGTGGTGACAGGGAAGAAGAAACTTCGAAAGTTATTAGGTTTTAAAGAGACAAGAAACCTCTCTATTGATACCGTTTTTACAGCAAACAAAAGCTAATTATCCTTTTCATTCTATGAACATGAATTATATCAATACTAGTGGTATATTTTATTTAATAACGCAATAAATATTAACTTTAAATATTTTTCAAATTTTTGCAATTTTTTTAATTTTAAAATTCTAACTATATTTAAAGTTCTCGTCTATTTAGATTGTGGATTAAAACATATATTTTACTTTTATGGGATGCAAAAATTTAGTTTCTGATATACATATTTCAAAAATTGAAGAATTTTTTTCATTTCGATATAATATTCTATTATTTTAAAAATGTAATAATTGAAATAGCAAAACTAAAAGAAATAATGCTAGCATTTTAAAATTTAAATCATAAATTTTAAAATGCTAGTTATCTTTAAAGTTCTTGTCTATTTTATTGCAGTATTGTAGACTAAATTGCAATTCTAATGCTCTGATTTCTAATGCTAGCATTTTCCATTTTTAATTTTGAAATGCTAGGTGTCTTTAAAATTTTCGTCTATTTGGATTGTGGACTAAAGAAGTAATATTTTATTTTATATGATGCAAAAATTTAGTTTCTGATACACACATTTCAAAAGTAATCTTCTGAATAAATGATTTTTTTTTCATTTGGATATGTTAATTCATATTCTTAAAATGTAGATTTCCATATTAATTTTTTCAATTCATAGGCGGAATAAAAAAGGTCTTTAAATTTAACAGTCCTATGGTGTAAATACATTTTTGTATTACTGTGAGAAAAAAAAATTAACCCCATATAATAAGACTGCCTATTTCAGTACTGCGTAATATTATTTCTTTCTTTCAACGTAATATTATTTATTTATCTAAATAAATAAACTAATAAAAGTTTTAATGTCTCATCAATCGGAAATTATGTCCTTCTCTACTTTATGTACAGATTTTTAGTTGCAGTCAAATATATTGATTACGCATATAAACATAAAAGTAAGAGTCTATGCACTGGATTATGATTGGACTAAGTATCCGAGATGATACAGAGTGTCGAACAGCCCACAATAATATCTCGCATGCAGGTCGCATGTAAAACCCCCAAACCGATCTTATATATATAAGTGCGTGTGTAAATATAGAAAGATAGATAGATATGTACATACGTAAAGGGGCGTAGCAAAAAACTGTCCCATAGTTTGATTATGTAAATATATATATATATATATATATATATATATATATATATATATATATATATATATATATATATATATATATATATATATATATATATATATATATATATATATATATATATATATATATATATATATATATATATATATATATATATATATATATATATATATATATATATGTATATATATGTATATATATATATATATATATATATATATATATATATATATATATATATGTATATATATATATGTATGTATATAAATATATGCAATGAGTGAAATAGCAAAACTGAAAAATATAATTCCAGATTATTTTAAGATGCTAGCATTTTAGATTTTAAATTTTAAAAGGCTAGCTATCTTTAAAGTTCTAGTCTATTTGGATTGTGGACAAAAACAGATATTTTTATTTTATATGATGCAAAAATTTAGTTTCTGATACACATATTTCAAAAGTTACCTTGTGAATAAATGATTTTTTTCATTTGGATATAACATGTCATATTTTTAAAACTGTAATAATTGAAATAGGAAAAAAAATAATGCTAGATTATTTTAAAATGCTAGCATTTTAAATTTTGAAATGCTAGCTCTCTTTAAAGTTTTCGTCTATTTGGATTCTGGACTAAAACAGATATTTTACTTTTATATGATACAAAAATTTAGTTTCTGATACACTTATTTCAAAAGCTATCTTGTGAATAAATGAATTTTTTCATTTGATATAATATTTCCTATTTTTCAAAATGTAATAACTGAAATAGCAAAACTAAAAAAATAATGCTAGATAATGGTAAGATAAAATGCAAGGATTTTAAATTTTTAAATGATAGCTAAGTTCTCGACTATTTGGATTGAGGATTAAACAGATATTTATTTTTATATGATACAAAAATTTAGTTTCTGTTACACATATTTCGAAAGTTATCTTGTGAATAAGTGAATTTTTTCATTTGGATATAATATTTCATATTCTTGAAAAGGTAATAATTGAAATAGCATAACTAAAAGATAATTCTAGATTGTTTTAAAATGCTGTCATTTTAAATTAGCCTTTTAAATTTTAAAATGGTAGTTATCTTTAAGTTATCCTTAAGTGTATCTTTTTCCTGTCTGTCGTTGACTAGTAAAGATGTCCATCTTAGCAGCTCTTAAATAAGGTTTTAATTCGACTTGTGTCGTTCTCTTCAATGTCGGCCGATTGCATTTTTCTTACTGCTAGCTGTTTAGCTTTCTCCTTGTTCATCAGTTTTATAAATTATGGATTACATATATGTGTATAGATATATACTCTTGTGTATACATATTTGTATGTAAACGATACACTGTACACTGGGTGTCGGTTAAGAGTAATCGTTATTGATAATTAGCAGCATTATTTTTTTCCATCTTAGCATATTGAGATATCCGCCAACATAAATGCTTATCACTCTAAGAGTGTAAAAATTTATGAAACTTAACATATCATATCATATAATTTTCACCAACAGCCTCCTGCCACCGAATTTCCTCTGGGTGGTCGTACACATCTTTTTTCTTTTAATTTCCAAGAAACGACATCATACGCATATATATAAAGAGCAAATAAAATTATTAAAGTCAAGATAAAAAAAAAAAAAAACACGCCTCGTGGGTAACCGTGACTTTCAGCGCGGTAAGAAGAACCGATTACTCTTTGTTACTTTTTTTTTCTATCAACAATTTGTTTCATTTGAAATCACCTGCCGTTTCTTCGAAAATGCCCCCGGGAAAATTAGAGCAAACTTGCTGTATTTGCAAACCTACATAACAAAAGGATGTTGCAAGGGCATAAAGTTCAGGCATGACCTACAACAATCATCGGCGTTCTGCCCTTAAATGTTCGTTTTTTATTGTTTTCTTTTCGGAAACGATAATATTAACGACTTTTAGGCAGCAATTATCAATAAGCGTTTCTTTATCGGCGAACAAGCTGTCAAAAGAAGCGCGCCGCTATGCATATTTCAGCCAAATCGTCACTGACAAGTGTTTTCTTTCAGCAAAAATGTTAAGAAGACACTTGTCTTAAAATGGAAGAACATTTTTCTTTCAATTCGGCTTGCCATTTGCAGGATTTATTATGAATATATAAAATATCTACATACATAAGCATGTATATAAATGTTCGCTTTATTATATAATATATGAAAAATCATTTAACTATATAGCATATGAAAAATAAAATTTTTAAAACAGGGAATTTCCTTTAAACTTGTGTACATTTAAATGCATGAATAAGGAAAGGTATGCATGGTACTGTGCAAAATAAACCTTACATATTTTGTTGTTAATTCATTTAACTTTTACATTACTATGTTTATTTTTTCTTTTAACATGATAGCAAAATATATGAAGAAATATTTATTAATATTAACCAATGTTTATAGGCACATCTATTCCAGACACAAAAACTAAGAGAGAAAAAGAAATAGATTTTCTCACCAAATATTTTCAATAAATCCTATCTTTTATTAAATCTTTAATATGCGGATTTTAGTATTTTTTCAATCGTACGCACTTCATTTGTATCAAATAAAGTATATACATATATAAGCATGTATATAAATGTACATTTTATTCTAAAAATTATCCTAATGTAAGGCTTTTAGGTCATTCACTAGTAAATACTATCGAAAGAGCTCAAAATAATTTTCAACATATTTTAAGAAATTTTTGAGAAATCACATTTCAAGTTTCAACATTTTATTAAAAATACTGTTCTGAGAAAGACGCATTTGAAGTTTATGAAAGCAACTTTAACTATTAAAAAATTAAAATACATGTTTAAAATTCCCGACACTTTCTTGCATCAAAACTTTCTAATTGCCAAATTGCTAATTATTTAAAATATTAGAAAAATGTTTAAACTAATCTTCATGAAAATTTAAAAAGTTTTGTTCAAAAAAATGCTCTTTAAATTCACAACTTCCGGCTCCGAAGGCACTGCTTCCGTTTTGTTTTGACAGCTGTCACTGATGTTTAAACAGCTGTACCTTTTGTTTAAAATGCAATAAAGACAAAACAAAAACAGATTTAGAAGCCTAAAAGTTGAAATTTTACAATAAAGAAATAAAAAAAATTATGATTTTTGGCAAAAAATGACGTTTTTAACGTAGAAGGATACTTTAAGGCAAAGGTATGTGGCTTTCGTTTTAATGAACACCTCTAGGGTGAAAGTACACCTTATTTTCAAGTGGGTTCTCGTAATTTGAAAGCAGGGATCGAGAAGACCCAAAGGCTTAGCCTGTCATCCCCTGAGGTATTGATTGAGAACTTGGAGGACATTGTGACTACGAACATATTTTAAATTCCCCAGTCACTTTCAACAAACACGGCAGATCGGCTTGGACTTTGAACCCGCAACCCTCGATTTACGAGAGAGTTGCCATTACCGACTGAGCTACACGGCTCATATATATGCTACAGTCTTCTACAGCAGGGGTGACCAACCTGCGGCTCGAGAGCCTCATGCGGCTGTTGGAAGGATCGTTTGTGGCTCTCTATAAATGTACTCGGATTCCCTTTTCAGTTCTGTGACTTTATATTTTAAAAAATTATTACAACTGATAGGACTCCGGCAATGCTGTGTTAAAAAAATCGGTCTTATTGATCTTTTAAGAGATGATTCTTAAATTCCACAATTGATACTCATTTACTGCATAATTCACCGAAAACATCTCGTTACAAAATGTTTAAAATATCCTGATGTTATGAAAATAGTGTAACACAGTGTAAATTACATTCGCACCAAAGCAAAAAATCATCGACAATTGAAAAATTTCCTTGAAAATTAAAGAACTAAGAACTTCCAAAGGTCATTCAATAAATATAATTAATTACAGTAAAAAATTTTTAATACATTTTTTGCATACCTTTTAAATACGTATTTAATTGCGGCTGTCGAAAAAATTTCAAATTTTGAAAAATGGCTCGGACTATTAAAGATCTTGGCCACCCCTGTTCTGTAGCAAAATAATCTGTATTTACTTAATTGGAAATGCATGTTTTATCTTTTACATTAATATGTTTATTTTCCCTTTTCACATAAATTAGGATAGTATTAAGTTTTCATAAGTCAAAATGGACATTTTGTGCTAAATATTTACACGCTAATTAAACATTTTATTATAATTTTTTGCCTTAAGGGTAAATTTAATTCACCACGGTTTAAATAATTGCTATATTTTTAATGACTCTACAACTTTCACATACTAAAAGTAAAATGTAAATTAAGTGAGATTCCATTCACAAAATGCATAATAATAAAACAGATTAACATTTTAAGAAGAAAATTACATTATATTCATAAAAACGAAAATATATTTTTTTAATAAATAAAACATTTGAATTATCCAAAAACTGAAATATTTCTCTCAACGATTAAGTTTAAATCGATTTTACAACACTTATAAATATTAAATAGCATTTTGTATGCAGTGTTTTTATGTAAATCTAAACAATTGGTGAATTAATAGCAAAATTAAATAATATATGAATTAAAATTGTGGAATATATAAGTTAATAGCAAAATCGAAATCAAATAATTACATGTAAAAATAAAATTAAAATATTTAAAATGTTTAAAATTAAAAAATTTTATAATGTTGTAATATAATTATTCATTATATATTAGAATTATATTAAATAAATGGCAAAATAAACTATGGCTTTTTTAATACTGTTATTTTTTGTTTATTGTATTATAATTTAATATGTCTGAGAAATGTAAATAATGGAAAATAAAATTCTAAATGATTAATTGTAATGAAAATGTATGATTAGAAACAGAATTTTGTGAGCAACATAAATCTTTATTGAGGAGCTTCTAAAAAGACATCTTTGCCAGTCAACGGCAGACAAGAGAAAGATACGAAAAACACTTTTCTGGAAGAGGGGAGTATCCCATAGAGAGACAAATAGAATTTTCCCAAGGGACAAGAAGCTTGGTCAGCGAATTTAACTGTAGATCAGAGGGAAAACCGAACCATTTACTGGAGACAGCTGGAAAATGTGTTGAATAGACAGAAAATTTACATCTATTGCACAGAAAATTCTGGGCAATGTGTTGGGAGAATTTTAAGTCGAGGAAACTATTTTGATTAAGACATTTTGTGGCTGGAAAAATAGATTTTTATGAATTAGTGTGGGATAGAGGAGGTTTTTAAAGAGATATTAAAGTGAAATAATATTGATATAGCATATATATATATATATATATATATATATACATATATATATATACATATTTATATATATATATATATATATATATACATATATATATATATATATATATATATATATATATATATATATATATATATATATATATATATATATATATATATATATATGTGTGTGTGTAACAATTATTTCCTCTAATCACAATAATTATGTAGTCCCTATAATTTTTACTTGCCCTGGCTACTGGGCGAGAAGAAAGCCTAAATCAACTAGCAGTAATAACGAACGATGCTGTCTGGCTACATTGAAGAGAACTACACAAGTCTAATTAGAACTTTATTTCAGAGCTGCTAAAACGGAAATATTTAATAGTTAACGACAGACAAAGGAAAGACACAAAAATCACTCTGCTCGAACAGAGGTGCACACAAGAGCGAAGACAGAAGGAATTTCCCCAAAGAACAAGAAACTTACTCAGCGAATTAACACGGAGCCATTTGTCGGCGACAGCTGGAAAACGTGTTGAATAGATAGAAAGTTTACATCTATAGGACACAAAGGTTTGAGAAAGGGATAGAAAGAATTTTAAGTCGAGAACGTTCCTTTGATTAAGACATTTAGAGGCTGTGAAAAAGATTTTAAGGAATTAGAATGGGAGAGAGGAGGTTTTTAAGGAAATATTAAAGTTAAATAATTTTGATATATTGCATATATATATATATATATATATATATATATATATATATAATATATATATATATATATATATAAATATTATTAAATATAAATATATATATATATATATAATATATTTTTAATAATATATATATATTTAAATATATTATTATTATATATCTTTATATATTATTTTTATATATAAATATTTAAATATATGTATTTAATATATAATAATATATTAATTAATATATATATTTATGTATATAAAAAAATTTTATATATATAAATTAAAATATTTAATATATATATATTTATAATAAAATATTATATAATATAAAAATGTATAAATATAATAAATATATATATAAATATTTTAAATTAATTAAATATAAATTATTATATAAATATATAATATTATATATAATATGTTTTATATTTATATTTTTTATATTAAATATATAAATATGTAAGTTTATTATATTAAAATGTATTAAAATAATTTAAAATATATATATTTTTAAAATATTTTTATTTATATTTTATATATTAATTTATAAAATTTTAAAATTAAAATAATATTTTTATTTTTAAATAATATATTTTAAATATAATAAATAATATTATTAATATAATAAATTTTATTATATATTAAGATATATATTTATATTATATATATATATATATAATTATATAAATTTATATAAAAATATTTTATGTATAAAATTTATTTTTATATTTTTAATATAATTTAAAAATTTAAATAAAATAAAAAAAAATATATATATTTTTAATATATAAATATTATTATATTTTAATGCTAAAATAATATATTTAATATATATATAAATATGTATATTAAATATTTAATAGTATATTATATATATATATATATAAATATAATATATAATATATTTAATAATATAAATTTTTATTATATATTTTAATTTAATAAAATAAAAATAATATATATATATATATATATTTTATTTAATTATATATAAATAATTTTATATATATATTAATAATATATTATAAATAAAATATATTATAAAATTTTTATATTTATATATATATATATTTATATATATAAAAGATTATATATTTTTTAAATATATATATATTTTATTTATTATATAAATAATATATTATATTATAATAAAATATATATATATATTATAAAATATATTTAAATAATTATATATTTATATAATAAATATTTTATATAATATTTTTATTAAAAATTCTTATATAAAATAATATATATTTAATTATATATATATGTAAATTATATATATATATATATTTATTATATTTAATTATATAAAAATATATTAATATATATATATATTTATATTATTATATATATTTATAATATATATATATATTTATAAATATATTTATTTGTATTTAAATATAAATATATATATATATTATATATATATGTATATATATATATTATATATATATATTTTGTTATATATATATATATATATAATATATATATGTATATATATATATATGTATAATATATTTATATATAGATATATATATAAATATATATATATATGTTTATATATATGTTTATTATACATTTATATAAATATATATTATATATTTAAAATATTACAATATATATATATGTATATATATAAATATATATATATAATATATAGAAAGTTTACATCTATAGACACAAAGGTTCAAAAATAGAAAGAATTTTAAGTCGAGGACGCTCCTTTGATTAAGACATTTAGAGGCTGTAAAAAAGCTTTTAAGGAATTAGAATTTGAGAGAGCAGATTTTTACGGAAATATTAAAGTTAAATAATTTTGATATATTTCATATATATATGTGTAATATATATGTATATATATATATATATATATATATATATATATATATATATATATAGTATATATATTATATATATATATATATGTATTATATATATAAATATATATATATATGTATATATTATTTTTAATATATATATGTATATGTATATATATAATATATATCTTATATATATATATGTATATATTATATATATATATATTATATATATATATGTATATATATGTATATATATATAAATATATATATTATATATATATGTATATATTATATATATTTATATGTATTATAATATATATATATATATATATATATTATATTTAAATTATATATATATATATATATTATAATATATATATATATAAATATAATTATATATATATATTTATGTAAATATATATTGTATGTATATGTATAATATAAATATATATATTATATATATAATATATATGTATATATAAATATATGTTATATATATATATATATATATATATTTATAAATATATAATATACATATATATATACATATTTATAAATTATATATATATATATATAAATATATATATATATATATAAAAAAATCATATATATAAATATATATATAAAAATACTTTAAAATACAATATTGTAGGCTCAGCGATTATTTTGAAGTCTTAATGCTTGAAGAATTCACATTCTTAAGAAACATGTTACAATATTGCAGCTTGAAATTTTTATACTTAATAGGAATTGGTGCATTATAGATTACCTCTTCATGCTAAAGAAAGTCAATGAGACTGATGAGAAAGCTATTTTCAAAATATAACAACTATCAATTTTAATCAGAATATTCTGATTCGGAATATTTTACATCGTACTAAACAAAATAGGCGAAGGAACATTACGGATACTTGAAAATAAACATTTTCTTTATATTTATTGCAATATTCCTTCACGCAAAAAAAACATAATTTATGATACACTCATCTATGTATTTAGTATTTTCAATCTGATTAAATAGCTTCATATGCAGAAATTTAATCAGATGTGACAGGCTAAACACATGACTACATCTTTAAATCATTTAATGACATACGAATTTGTGTCCAAAAATTACACTAAGATGTTGGCAACGTTTTATCTTTCCTTACGCTTGTTATACATGAAGCGAATTGCATCATTTTTTTCGCATTAACAGTTCGTATGTAGATAGAAAAAAAACGAAAGAATTCTGCCAGAAATCGGATGTCATCTAGAAAAGATCAGCTATGAACGATTACAGTGAGTAAAAATGTTCAATTAGAGGTTTCGGTTGGAAGATAAATGGTTTTAAAGTGAAATAAAATCAGTAATCATGCCAATTGAAGATAAAAAATTGTTACTAGGATACGATGAACCGTGCATGTTTAGTTTTACTTTTTTACTTCTTGTTATCTGAATATATTGAATTCAGATCACCTTGATCCGGGTTAAAAGGAAGACAGTTTAATATTTTAGAGATTTTAAATTTTTATTATTAGAGCCTATTTTCCATTCATCATAACATAAAAATCTTGTTTCTTTTAGAACAAACATTTACATGTCTTTTTTAACATTAAAAGGAATACAGTTTGATATTTTTAGAGATTTTAAATTTTCATTATAAGAGCGTATTTTCCATTCATCATAACATAAAAATCTTGTTTCTTTTAGAACAAATATTTACATGTCGTTTTTAACAATAAAAGGAATACAGTTTAATATTTTTAGAGATTTTCGATTTTTATTATAACAGACTATTTTTCATTCATTATAACACAAAAATCTTGTTTCTTTTAGAACAAACATTTACATGTCTTTTTTAACATTAAAAGGATACCGTTTGATATTTTTAGAGATTTTAATTATCTTTATAACAGCATATTTTCTATTCATCATAACACAAAAAATCTTGTTCCTTTTAGAACAATTATTTACATGTCTTTTTTAACATTAAAAGGAATACAGTTTGATATTTTAGAGATTTTAAATATTCATTATAACAGCCTATTTTCCATTCATCATAACATAAAAATTGTGTTCCTTTTAGAACAAACATTTACATGTCTTTTTTAACATTAAAAAGAATACAGTTTAATATTTTTAGAGATTTTAAATTTTCATTATAACAGTCTATTTTCCATTCATCATAACACAAAAATCTTGTTCCTTTTAGGACAAACATTTACATGTCTTTTTTAACATTAAAAAGAATACAGTTTAATATTTTTAGAGATTTTAAATTTTCAATATAACAGCCTATTTTCCATTCATCACAACACAGAAATCTTGTTTCTTTTAGAACAAATATTTACATGTCTTTTTAACATTAAAAGGGATACAATTAATTATTTTTAGAGATTTTAAATTTTCATTATAACAGCCTATTTTCCATTCACCATAATATAAAAATCGGGTTCCTTTTGGAACAAACATTTGCATGTATTTTTAAACATTAAAAGGAATACAGTTTCATATTTTTAGAGACTTTAAATTTTTATTATAATAGCGTATTTTCCATTCATCATAACATAAAAATCTTGTTCCTTTTAGAACAAATATTTACGTGTAATTTTAATATTAAAAGGAATACAATTTAATATTTTTAGAGATTTTAAATTTTCATTATAACAGCCTATTTTCCATTCACCATAACATAAAAATCGGGTTCCTTTTAGAACAAACATTTGCATGTCTTTTTAAACATTAAAAGGAATACAGTTTCATATTTTTAGAGATTTTAAATTTTCACTATAATAGCGTATTTTTTATTCATCATAACATAAAAATCTTGTTCCTTTTAGAACAAATGTTTCCATGTCTTTTTTAAGATCAAAAGGAATACAGTTTGATATTTTTAGAAATTTTAAATTTTCATTATAAGAGGGTATTTTTCATTCGCCATAACACAAAAATCTTGTTACTTTTAGAACAAACATTTACATGTCTTTTTTAACATTAAAAGGAATACAGTTTAATATTTTTTGAGATTTTAAATTTTCAAAATAAGAACATATTTTCCATTCATTATCACACAAAAATCTTGTTACTTTTAGAAAAAAAATTTACATGTCTTTTTTAACATTACTCCAGCTTTGAAAATGATATTTAGTTTTTACATTTCAAGTATAATTAATCTTTTAAATAGCATAGAAAATGGAATCAAAGGAAGGAAATAAAATTTACCTACCCACAAAATATCTTGTATTAGAACTAAATTTTTACATCAAATTTAAGGAATATATCTGTTTTATTTTTTAAAAATGTAATTCTAAATGTATATGACATTAAAAAATCTGTTA
>CM063500.1:89619073-89629073 GCA_032207245.1 Pardosa pseudoannulata
TCCCTTACTGTGTTTGATTTGGACACATTCCGCGGGTAGCAGACAAAGAAACGTCAAATATAACGAAAATTTTTTTGTATGAATGGATTCTACCCATTGCCATATGAATATTTTCTATAAAATTGCCTATTTGATCCATCAGTAAATTAAAATTTAAATCGTGCCCCGTACTGTGCATAATTTGGACACATTCCCTGTGTAGCAGACAAAGAAACGGCAAATACATTGAAATGTTCTTTCTATAAATGTATTCTACCCATCGTCATATGAACAATTTCTGTAAAATTGTCTATTTGATCCATCAGTAAAATGAAATCTAAATCGTTCCTCGTACTGTGTATAATTTGGACACATTCCTCGTGTAGCAGACAAAGAAACGGTAGTACAAAGAAATTACCTTTGTATAAATGAATTAATTCTATCCATTGCCATATCAACACTTTCTATAAAATTGAGTATTTGATCAATTAATAAAATGAAATCTAAATTGTGTCCATACTTTATATATTTTGGACACATTCTCCATGTAGCAGACAGAGAAACGTCAAGTACAAGGAAATTTTCTTTGTATAAATGAAATCTACCCAATACCATATGAACATCTTATATAAAATTGTCCATTCAATCAACCAGTAAAATGAAATCTAAATCGTTCCTCGTACTGTGTATAATTTGGACACATTCCTCATGTAGCAGACAAAGAAATGGTAGTACAAAGAAATTACCTTTGTATAAATGAAATCTACCCAATACCATATGAACATCTTATATAAAATTGTCCATTCAATCAACCAGTAAAATGAAATCTAAATCGTTCCTCGTACTGTGTATAATTTGGACACATTCCTCGTGTAGCAGACAAAGAAATGGTAGTACAAATAAATTACCTTTGTATAAATGAAATCTACCCAATACCATATGAACATCTTATATAAAATTGTCCATTCAATCAACCAGTAAAATGAAATCTAAATCGTGCCACTCGCTCCGTACTGTGTATAATTTGGACACATTCCCCATGTAGCAGACAGAGAAACATCAAGTACAACGAAATTTTATTTGTATAACTGTATTCTGCCCATCGTCACATAAACATTTTTCTATATAATTGTCTCTTTGATCCATCATTAAAATAAAATCTAAATCATGCCTCGTACTGTGCATAATTTAAACACATTCCCTGTGATAGAGAAACGTCTAGTACAACAAAATTTTCTTTGTATAAATGAACTCTACCCAACACCATATGAATATTTTCTATAAAATTGTCTATTCGATCAATTAGTAAAATGAAATCTAAATTGTGCCCCTCCCCATACTGTGTATATTTTGGACACACTTCCAGTGTAGCAGACAGAGAAACGTCAATTACGACGAAATTTTCTTTGTAAAAATAAATTCTACCCAACGCTATATGAACAATTCCTATAAAATTATCTGTTTGATCAATCAATAAAATGAAATTTAAATCGTGCCTCGTACTGTGCATAATTTGGACACATTCTTTGTGTAGCAAACAGAGAAACGTCAAGTACAACGAAATTTTCTTTGTATAAATGAATTATAACCATCGGCATATGAACAACTTCAGTAAAATTGTCTATTTGATCCATCATTAATATAAAATCTAAATTGTGCCCCAACCGTATATAATTTGGACATATTCCCCATGTAGTAGACAGAGAAACGTCAAGTTCAAAGAAATTTTCTTTATATAAATGTATTCTGTCCATCGTCATATAAACAGTTTTCTATATAATTGCCTCTTCGTTCAATAAATGAAATGAAATTTAAATATTCTGAATTATAGATTTAAGCTTAGTGGAAGTTTTTAAAAGACAATTTAAGAGTGAAATGTGAAAATTGAAACATATGTAATATTTCAAAACTTAACGAAAATTATAAGAAATTTGAATTTTAAAAAATTCATAGAAATGTTGTTATAAAATTTTCATTGGATAAATCAAAAATCATTAAACAAAAATATGCCTAAATTACGATTTTAAGTAATAAAAAAGCAATCTTATTGTAAAATATGAAAATTAAAGCGAAAGCATTATTTTATTTTATAAAATGATTTTTTTAAGAATTGCATATAAAAAAATGTAAATATTTTAACGGGATTTTAAACAAACAAGTTTCAGTTTAACCAATTCAAAGGTTCATAAATTTAAGCTGATAATAATAAAAAACAGCTTTGTAATGCCTTTAAAGATTATGCTGAAAAATTACCTATAGGTCCTTTAGGTATACCTATATGTGTTTATATATAATACTATATAGTACAGGGGTGACCAACCTGCAGTTCGCGAGCCACATGCGGCTATTTGAAGGATTATTTGTGACTCTCGATAAATGTACCCAAGTAACCTTTTCATTTTTGTGTCATTATATTTTTAAAAAATATTACAACTGGTGGAGCTCCGGCAATGCTGGGTAAAAAATCGGTCTTATTATTCTTTTAAGAGATGATTCTCAAATTCCACAATTCATATCAATTCACTGCATAATTCACTGAGAACATCTCGTTACAAAATATTTAAAATACATTGATGTAATGAAAAAAAATGTAACACATTGGGAATAACATTCGCAAAATCATCGACATTTAAAAAAATTCCTTGAAAAATTAAAGGACGAAGAACTTCTAAAAGACATTCATTAAATATAAATTGTGTAAAATACTTTTTTATACATTTTTGCATGCAATTTAAATACGTATTTAATTGCGGCTCTCGAACAATTTCAAATTTTGAAAAATGGCTCTGACTATCAAAAAGCTTGGCCACATCTGATATAGTACTGTACTATCAAATAGGGATTTAAAAAATCCCGCAGCTTCTTTTCTAAAGAACACATCCTTTTTCAAGATATTTGCCACTCGTGAGCCACATGCGACTGTATGAAGGATTATCTGTGACTCTCGATGAATGTACCCAAATTCCCATTTCCTTTTTGTGTTATTATGTTAAAAAAATATTGCAACTGATGGAGCTCCGGCAATGCTGGGTAAAAAATCGGTCTTATTGTCCTTTTAAGAGATGATTCCATAATTCATATCAATTCACTGGATAATTCACTGAGAACATCTCGTTACAAAATATTTAAAATATCCTGATGTTGCGAAAACTGTTTAACATAATGTAAATTACATTCGCAAAATCATCGAGAGTTAAAAAAAAATCCTTGAAAAATTAAACCTCCAAATGACATTCCTTAAATATAATTTTTGTAAAAAAAATTTTATACATTTTTTGCTTACATTTTAAATACGTATTTAATTGCGGCTTTCGAAAAATTTCAAATTTTGAAAAATGGCTAGGATTATCAAAGAGCTTGGCCACCCCTGATATAGTACTGTAAACTCAAATAGAGATTTAAAAATCTTGCAGCTTGTTTCCTAAAATACACATCATTTTTCAAGATATTTGCCATCCGTGAGCCACATGCTGCTCTATTAAAGATTATCTGTGTCTCTCGATAAATGTACCCAAGTTCCATTTTCATTTTTGTGTTATTAAAGTTGTTATTAAAGTGTTTAAAAAAATGTTATAACTGATCTAGCTCCAGCAATCCTAGGTAAGAAAATCGGACTTATTGTCCTTTTAAGAGATTATTCTCAAATTCTACAATCCATACCAATTCACCGACTAATTCACTGAGGACATCTCGTAACAAAATGTTTAAAATATCTTGATGTTATGAAAACAGTGTAAAACATTGTGAATTATATTCGCAAAATCATCGACAATTAAAAAAATTCTTTGAAAAATTACAGCAGGAAAACTTTCAAATGACATTCATTAAATATAAATTTTGTGAAAAGAAGAATTATACCTTTTTTGCATATATTTTAAATACGTATTTAATGGCGGCTCTCGAAAAATTTCAAATTTTGAAATATAGCTCGGACTATCATAGCTTGCCCACACCTGATATAGTACATTACACTCAAACAGAGATTTAAATGAATCTCGCAGCTTCTTTCCTAAAAAACACATCATTTTTCCAGATATTTGCCAAACGTGAGCCACATGCGGCTGTATGAAGGATTATCTGTGGCTCTCGATAAATGTACCCAAGTTCCCTTTTCATTTTTGTGTTGTTATATTAAAAAAAATATTGCAACTGATGGAGCTCCGGCAATGCTGGGTAAAAAAATTGATCTTATTGTCCTTTTACGAGATGGTTTTTAAATTCCACAATTAGTACTAATTCACTGCATAATTCACTGAGAAAATCTCCTTACAAAATATTTAAAATATCCTGGTGTTATGAAAACAGTGTATGACATTGTAAATCACATTCGCACCAATGCAAAAAATCATCGAAAATTAAAAAAATTCCTTGAAAAATTATAGGATGAAGAACGTCTAAATTACATTCATTAAATATAATTTTCGTAAAAAAATTTTAATACCTTTTTTGAATACATTTCAAATACGTATATAATTGCGAAAAATTTCAAATTTTGAAAAATGGCTTTTTTCTAGATATTTGCCAATCGTGAGCCACATACGGATCTATGATGTATTATCTGTGGCTCTCGATAAATGTACCCAAGCTCCATTTTCATTTTTGTGTTATTATATTTAAAAAAAATTACAATTTATGGAGCTCCGGCAATCCTGGGTAAAAAATCGGTCTTTTAAGAGATGATTAATTGAACTTTTAAGAGATAATTCTCAAATTCCATAATTCATACCAATTCACTGCATAATTCACTGAAAACATCTCGTAACAAAATATTTAAAATATTCTGATGTTAACAGTGAAAACAGTGTAACACATTGCATTACATTCGCACCAAAGCAAAAAATCATCGACAATTCAAAAAATTCCTTGAAAAATTAAAAAACGAAGAACTTCCAAATGAAATTCATGAAATATAATTTTTATAAAAAAAATGTATACCTTTTTTGCGTATATTTTAAATACGTATTTAATCTCGGCTCTCTAAAAATTTCAAATTTCGAAAAATGGCTCGGACTATTAAATAGCTTGGCCACCTCTGATATAGTACATTACACTGAAATAGAGATTTAAAAAAATCTCGCAGCTTCTTTCCTAAAGAACACATCATTTTTCAAGATATTTGCCACTTGTAAGCCACATGCGGCTTTATGAAAGATTATCTGTGTCTCTCGATAAATGTACCCAAGTTCCATTTTCATTTTTGTGTTATTAAAGTTGTTATTAAAGTGTTTAAAAAAATGTTATAACTGATCTAACTCCAGCAATCCTAGATAAGAAAATCGATCTTATTGTCCTTTTAAGAGATTATTCTCAAATTCTACAATCCATACCAATTCACCGACTAATTCACTGAGGACATCTCGTAACAAAATGTTTAAAATATCTTGATGTTATGAAAACAGTGTAAAACATTGTAAATTACATTCGCAAAATCCTCAACAATTAAAAAAAATCTTTGAAAAATTAAAGCACGAAGAACTTTCAAATGACATTCATTAAATATAATTTTTGTGAAAAGAAGAATTATACCTTTTTTGCATATATTTCAAATACGTATTTAATTGCGGCTCTCGAAAAATTTCAAATTTTGAAATATGGCTCGGACTATCATAACTTGGCCACCCCTGATATAGTACATTACACTCAAACAGAGATTTAAATAAATCTCGCAGCTTCTTTCGTAAAAAACACATCATTTTTCCAGATATTTGGCAAACGTGAGCCACATTCGGCTGTATGAAGGATTATCTGTGGCTCTCGATAAATGTACCCAAGTTCCCTTTTCATTTTTGTGTTATTATATTAAAAAAAATATTGCAACTGATGGAGCTCCGGCAATGCTGGGTAAAAAAATTGATCTTATTGTCCTTTTACGAGATGGTTTTTAAATTCCACAATTAGTATTAATTCACTGCGTAATTCACTGAGAAAATCTCGTTACAAAATATTTAAAATATCCTGGTGTTATGAAAACAGTGTATGACATTGTAAATTACATTCGCACCAATGCAAAAAATCATCGAAAATTAAAAAAATTCCTTGAAAAATTATAGGATGAAGAACGTCTAAATGACATTCATTAAATATAATTTTCGTAAAAAAATTTTAATACCTTTTTTGCATACATTTCAAATACGTATTTAATTGCGGCTCTCGAAAAATTTCAAATTTTGAAAAATGGCTTTTTTCTAGATATTTGCCACTCGTGAGCCACATACGGCTCTATGATGTATTATCTGTGGCTCTCGATAAATGTACCCAAGCTCCATTTTCATTTTTGTGTTATTATATTTAAAAAAAATATTACAATTGATGGAGCTCCGGCAATCCTAGGTAAAAAAAATCGGTCTTTTAAGAGATGATTAATTGAACTTTTAAGAGATTATTCCCAAATTCCACAATTCATACCAATTCACTGCATAATTCACTGAAAACATCTCGTAACAAAATATTTAAAATATTCTGATGTTAACAGTGAAAACAGTGTAACACATTGCATTACATTCGCACCAAAGCAAAAAATCATCGACAATTCAAAGAATTCCTTGAAAAATTAAAAAATGAAGAACTTCCAAATGAAATTCATGAAATATAATTTTTGTAAAAAAAAAATTATACATTTTTTGCATACGTTTTAAATACGTATTTAATCTCGGCTCTCTAAAAATTTCAAATTTGAAAAAATGGCTCGGACTATTAAAGAGCTTGCCCACCCTTGATATAGTACATTACACTCCATGTGGAGCTCCTTCAATCCTGGGTAAAAAAATCGGTCTTATTGTCCTTTTAAGAGATGATTCTCAAATTCCACAATTCATACCAATTCACTGCATAATTCATTGAGAACATCTCGTTAAAAATATTTAAAATATCGTGATGCTATGAAAACAGTGTAATACATTGTAAATTACATTCGCAAAATCATCGACAATTAAAAAAAAATCCTTGAAAAATTAAAGGAAAAAAATCTTCCAATTGACATTCATTAAATATAATTTTTGTAAAAAAAAAAATTTTATACCTTTTTTGCATACGTATTTAATTGATTCTCTCGAAAAATTTCAAATTTCGAAAAATGGCTCGGACTATTAAATAGCTTGGCCACCTCTGATATAGTACATTACACTGAAATAGAGATTTAAAAAAATCTCGCAGCTTCTTTCCTAAAGAACACATCATTTTTCAAGATATTTGCCACAGCCTGCAGGTAACAGCTTTACAGGTGTGTTTAAAAACATATTCAACGTGTCGAGGTATCCACTCACTATTACAATATTATGATTTACAACTTCTCTATCTCATTTGGTTATCAAATATTTGAGTTTGAAATAATTGGCTTATTTTGATGGCTAAATACCGAATACAAGTGTGTAATATATCAGCTCCTGCAGCCCAGTAAAAAGCGGTTCAGCTCAGGCTCGGAATCCGAAGGGATCAAAAAGTGCCTCTAACGCGTAATTATTAAACTATATGATTAATCATTTAGGAGATAATTGAGACTTCACCGATATTTCTTGGAACTCGGCCCACCCATGATTCGAATGGTCATCACTGATGAAAAATGATTAATTGTCGTAACCTGTAGTGGCAGGTTATAATGCTCTAGATGTAACATTTTTTTTTTATGCACTCAATATTATTTTGTCTCGTAATAGGCACTGTTCCATCGTGGGTAGAAACCGATTTTAAGACATCCTTACAACAAGTAATTAATCTTATTTTAAAGCAAGAGCTAAAACAGCTTAGTGTAAACCTTTGCCAGAGGAGAAAATGATCCTATTTGGATAACACGAACACCGTTGTAAATAGCTCATACAAAAAATATTTGTTTGCTTTTTAATGAAATAATACTCTATGGATGGGAAGATTTTGTACGAAAGCCTGTATTGTTTAACCTTAAAATGCTACCTTACTAGAAGACGTTTTGTTGTTAAAACTCATGTATTAATTTATTGTATATTCCTTGATTGAATTTAATAAATTTTTAACTAGTTGTCTTGTACACGTAGACTAGTAAAAAGTTTGATAGAAACTAAATATGAGCTATGGTTAATATACCATTTTAATATGGGAGAAAATGATCATATTTGGATAACACGAACACCGTTGTAAATAGCACAGACAAAAAATGTTTGTTTGATTTTTAATGAAATAATACTGTATGAAGAGGAAGATTTGAGAAAGCCATTCTTGTTTAACCGTATTTATTTTTAATGATATAATACTGTATAGAGGGAAGATTTTGTGCAAAATCCTTTGTTGTTTAACCCTAAAATACTTTCTTACTAGAAGACGTTTTGTAGTTAAAACTTATGTATTACTTTATTATATATTCTTTGATTTAAATTAATAAATTTGTAACTAGTTGTCTTGTACATGTTAGAGTAGTAAAAAGTTCGACAGAAACTACGGTTGTCGAGAGCATCTACGGTTAATATTCAGAAACTACGGTCTACGGTTAATAGACAGAAACTACGGTCTTCGAGAGCATCTACGGTTAATATTCAGTTTTAATATGCATTTGTAGAATGTATGAAATTATCTTATTTATCTCTAAAAGTAAGAGCCTAGATTTTTCCTCGATATTTAAATCACTTATATTGCAAGGAAATTTCCAAAAATGCTTTATGCTGTTCAAATTAATAAAATGCACTTGACAGTACAAAATGCGATACACATTTACGTCTTATTTCAAAAAAGTTGTAGAATTTATTTAAATTTTAAGAAGCCAATTTTGAAATATTGAAGAAAACCTCCAAAAAAATTTTTTTTTTGCATTACAGTCTACTGTTTGGCTTATGAGGGTTAAGGAGACCGGGACCTACTCCTTAATCCCGATTCTGAACGTCTACGAAAATCCATGCCAGCCCATCTAACCTGCGAACTCGGTACCGAAAAGCAGCGCTCTACTATCTGGTCACTGTTCGGTATCGAAAGTCAGTGCTCTGCTAGTTGGCCATTGTTCAGTACCGAAAAAAATAAACAGTTTTCTTATGTCACAAGTTCATTTCTCTAGTTAGTGTCAATATGTGATCGTTCTTTTAATCAATTAATGAGTGTATAATTTTTAAATGAATAAAGTCTTGAGGTTTCCCCACCCGCTTAAGCTTTCGTATCCCTAAACCCTTTAGTTGAATGTGGGTGTGGGTCATCTAAATCTAAACCGAAAGTGATCGTTCTTTTATTGTTAGCATTATTATCTTCCGATATTCGGTATCTCACTTTACATTACATATTTATATACTGATAAAAATTGTGACAAAATTGAAGCGGACAAACAGAAGTTGTGACAGAACTGTGAACATATGGCAAAGTATATGGCTAGATATATGGCAGAGTATTTCTATCTCTCTTTCTCTTGCTTACATCCAGCAAGAGACATCGGAAATCTTTAAGTCCTAGGGGGGGTTAAGGATTCCCGAAGGAAATAGTAAGTAAAGAATATCCAAAACAAAAAACAAACAACTTGACACGCAAAACAATAAAATTCAATATAGTGTCTTGTTGTCTTTAAACCTTATAATTTCTATTGTTGTCTTGTATACAAATATTAATAACAATTTGCTAACAATACTTTCAATTTCAATAAATTAATCTTATGGGTAAAATTTCCACGCATACCCCGTCAATAATTTACAAATACTAGTGCTGAAATGTATTTATACTGCTAATTTTTCTATTTAACACTAGAACTTGGGAGTTTCAGTCTACCTAAAACCGCGAGGGAAGGGGGGGGGTTTCAAACTTATCCGATTAATATCAACTATATTTATATGCAATATCATTCATTCATTTTTAAACATTAAGTTTTAATAATTCATAACAAAATAGTAAAATCTTAAAATATCGAAAAGTATGTATGAACATATAAAAGTATGTATAGTTAGAAAAATATATAGGCCACTTTAAAGGAATTGTTTACTATCTTAACAGTCAAGGTTCCTTACACAGTACAGGTGCAGTTTGAGTAATTATTTATTTATATATTCCGAATATTTTTTACATATTGATATTTTCCAGTTAG
>CM063500.1:89636573-89639073 GCA_032207245.1 Pardosa pseudoannulata
ACTTGCCGGCTACAGAGCGAAACAGATGCGAATTTCCATGAGAAAATAATCTGGGTCACTATTGGGAGCTAAGATACTGAATAGTAAAGAAAAAAAAATCCTTATAGGGTTTAAGGATCGGACGAATCACTCAGATATTTGGAGATTCGCATGGAAAATAAGGGAAGAATCGCAAGTTAAGGTATTCCTGAGGAAAATATGTTCTTTAATTGTGGCTCTATCTTTAACCTTTAGTTTGGCTAAATCTGACCGCTATATCGGACATGTATATTTATAACTACTATATAACTACTATATACTCGCCACAGCGGACATTAATTATCTCAAAAATTGAAAATTATATTTTTTTGTTTATTTTACAGAGATCCTGATGTCTATACAGACATGGGAAAATAACAGAAATTAAAAAATATTTGAAAAAACATCTTGTCAAATAACTACTATAACTGTATAACTATTGAATGCTAAATTATTTTAATTATTTACTGTAAAATTATAGCTGATATAACTTTATTACTATTGTATATTTATAACTACTATATAGTTGTCAGTGTTCGCCACGGCGGACATTAATTATCTCAAAAATGGAAAATGATACATTTTTTTTTATTTTACAAAGATCCTAATGTCTATACAGACATGGGAAAATAAAGAAAATTAAAAAATATTTTAAAAAACATCTTGTCAAATTAAGGGTTAACATGATAAAAAATTAAAATTGGGGAAAATAATTAAGTTCATTTTTAAGGTAAGTTTTTAACATATATATTACACACACACGTTATATATATATATATATATATATATATATATATATATATGTGTGTGTGTGTGTGTGTGTGTGTGTGTGTAATGAGATTGACTTCTCGATGGGGGTTACAGTCATGGCCATAAAAATGATACCGTTTTAGCTAACGACCTTTATTGAGCTAACTTTGGAGGATGGGTCCCCACTTCATCATAGGTTCAGGACAAACTGAAGGGTCAGCTAGCATGAATTTCTATGTACAAGACCCATAACACCTGGGTCAACATCTGTGGGAAAATATCTCTACAAAAATCTGCCTCCGAAGGCGTATCTCCTTTTTATTTGGAAATCTCCTAAATTGTCCGCTAGGGCCATGTAGGTTTTATAATTGGCCATTCTCTGAGGGCGTAACCTGTAGCCCAGTGGTCAATTTAGTTGATTTAAAAAGGGGAATAGAAAATGACAATTTTACTTGATTTAAGTTTTGAAAAATGAGAATTTTCCTTACACACACATTATATATATATATATATATATATATATATATATATATTTATATATATATATATATATATATATATATATATATATACAATATATAAGGAAAATGAAATCAGCAAATTAATGTAGGGATTTTGTATAAAACCTCGAAGATGGCCCTTGAAGGAATATTGTGACAGAAAACTTCTATAATGAGTGTTCAAACACTCCGTAAATTTAAAGAGAAATGTCCTAATTAAGGCCCAAGAAAACCACAGATACGTTTTCATTGAAGGTTTTCGAGCGGCATTATAATAAGTTCAATAAGCGCGCAATTCTGGATTTTCAATAAGAAACATTTTCTATTGGATCAAATTGTGAATCCAAACCCTTTTAGAATCAACTTAATAACATACACAAAATTTCATTAAAATCAATCCAGCTGTTAAGGAGGAGTTCTATTACAAACACACGGACAGATGAATTTTGTATATAACGATGTATGTATATGATATCCTGGCTCGCATATTTCCAGTTTATAGTATGGTATTCATTATTTACAAGATGGAAAAAGCTGTAGTATGTACAGTGGACTTTGTTTAATGTGATGAGTTTGGGACAATTTGATTTTTATAACAATAAACAATATGAAAAATTAGGTAAATTTACCCTCCTCCCTTTAATTCACACGTACTAAATTTCAAAACAAAATGAAAAAACACGCCTTATATTTATGTACTCTATATTATCCTTTAAAACATAAGAATTGTATACACAATTTAAAATTTATCAATTGTTGACTGTCTACAATTTTTTCTAAGAAGCTCATTGATGAATTGTTCGTAATCATAATCAACCTTCCATAACGATTTAAAATTTCGATCTTTTGTTTTAATGTTAAATCATTTCGCTTTCTGGCTTCCATATCGACAAGCTGCATGTAAGCGAGCAAGACCTAAAATGTGATTATGTTCTTTCTCAATTCCGATAATAGTGTGTTGAATTCTGCTTATCTGACAACCATTGATCACCAGCAGGGTGTGCGTATTTCTGAACAATTCCAGGAACTTGTAATACCCCACTCCTTTGTTCATTCCCCATTTTACTAGGTTGAAGGGGATGATTTTAGGAAATTCAAACAACAGCGAAGGAAAAAGAAAAGAATGGGTTCCTTCTGAATATTTTGTGAATATTACTTTGCCAGTTAAAACGAGGTTCGAAAACCGATCCCATTAACCGATGTAACGATAACATAAAGCTATAATGTTAATA
>CM063500.1:89644073-89646573 GCA_032207245.1 Pardosa pseudoannulata
ACTAAGTCCTTGACGCTGTTTAAGTTAATTAATACATTATCTCAGCTATCTGGTGAACACTTTAAGCAACGTTTCCTGTTACATATTATCACTATCTCGTTAATTTGTTTTCATAATAGAAAATTAAGTATCCCATATTAACTCTCCGCTCAAGACTACGGCATAAATAAACTAACTCCAGGCCAAGTCCTGACTGGAAATCATAACTCATTCTTCTTGAACGAATCACGAGACTTCAGCCCCTCATTGTTCGACGAGCACACGAACCGCAAAAGGTTGTTGTTGTTGTTTTTTCTTCGGTTTTCGAGATCACTAAAAAAATTAAAATGAATGAAACAGGCAGTTAATGAATCAATTTGAACCTGGATCACGTGCAAGGTAGAGTCTTTACTCATTATTGCTGTTTCTGTTAAGAACCAGAGCATTTGATGAACGCTAATGAACATTGGAAAATAGCATTTTTTGTATGGTTGTATTAAAAAGATTTGAAGGGTAGTAAAACAAAGGGAAGGGAAGGTTTTATGAAAGGAATGTAATTACGTATAAAATATATCTCTGAATAAAATATTCTTGGAAGTCAAAGGTTAGGTTTAAAAGGCTAAGATTACCATCTACAAGTATCTGTGAGTACTTTGGATGATGAATGCCTTGAGATTATTTAATCCTCGGATTTCTAGACTATTCCTAGATATACGAGCGTTACTCTGAAATTTTTCAGATACGCGCAGACTAGAATTTACAAAATATAAATATCGGTTTAATTTTAAAATACAAAATATTTTAACACAGCAGGCAATTTTTTACTGACTTGTTTAGCTTAGAATAGATTTTAAACAGAAGAGATATTGGAGTTGACGCGAGATCATTTTCGTGCTATGACTTTCTAGATTTTAAAGCAGGATTAAATCAAGAAGAATGCTTTCAATGGTTTCAGTTGGCATTTGGTGATGAATCTAGATCTCGTGCTCATATTTTAATCAGTAAAATGAAATCTAAATCGTGCCCCGTACTGTGTATGATTTGGACACATTCCCTGCTTATTGTCTATTCCATTAATAAACGAAATCAAATCTAAATATTCTGAATTATAGATTTAAGCTTATTTAAAGTTTTTAAAAGGCAATTTAAGAGTAAAATATGATAAGTTAAACTATGTAATATTTCAAAACTTAGAGAAAATTAAATTAAAATAATTAATTTAAAAAAATCATAGAAATGTTGTTATAAATTTTCCATTCGATAAATGAAAAATCATTAAACCAAAATATGCCTAAATTGCGATTTAAAATACTGATTAAAATAACTTTTGATAAATATATAGCTAAAATGTATGTATATTATCGGCTAAATGTATATATTGTATGTAAATGTAAAATATAAATGTAAATTAATATAATGTAAATTACATTAAATGTAAATGTACATAACGTAAATGTAAATGTATATAATGTAAATTATATTAAATATAAATGCTGTAAATGTATATAACGTAAATGTAAATGTATATAATGAAAATTATATTAAATGTATATTAAATGTAAATGTATATATTGTATACATATGTATGGGTTAAATATATAGCTAAATTTGGTTATCAAATCGAAGTAAAATATCACCTTTAATCTGTAAAAAAATACTTTAAAGGTACCTCGGTTTAAAATAAAAATAAATAAATAAGTTCTCCGTAGAAATTGAAAACTAAAAGAAATTAGCTTTATCAAGCTATAGAGTAAAATATTTTTGAATGTATTAATTCACATAGAATAAAGGAGATAATTAAAAGTACCTCAGTTTAAAATAAAAAAAATAAATAAATTCTCTGTAGAAATTGAAAACTAAAAGAAATTAGCTTTATCAAGCTATAGAGTAAAATATTTTTGAATGTATTAATTCACAGAGAATAAAGGAGATAATTATCTTCTACATGATATATAAAACTAGTTTAAAAATTAATATCAAAAGTTGTTTTGCAAATAAGTGGTACTATTTTTTCACTCTGCCTACTTATTTTATTTTTACCTAAATGTATTGCGTCAGATTGAAAAATAAAAAGTTTTTATAAAGTTATTCTTTTATTAAGGATCTAGAAAATAATTATTATAAACTAAGCGGAACTTTATACTATATAATAAATCTTTTATAATGAAGACTTTTCAGCTTGAAACTGACTATCTCACCATAAATTGGGATTTAAACGGGTTAGTTTTCCTTGAAATAATTGTTACAGACACTGCACAATAAAGACAGTTAACGTAAAAATCTGTCCTACTTATAATAATGATATGGAAAAAATTTCAAAATTTTATGGGTTTGAACTCGATGATTTAGGCCGTTTTAATTCTGCCTAAGAATGCTTATATTTCTAGAATGATATTACTTTCTGTTGCATAAAGAAGCCGACTTAAAGCTACATAATTTCCATTCGGTAAATGGGACAAAGATTTAAAGAAATTGTAAGCGGTATAAAGATTGTAATGAGTATATAAAAGTAATACTTATT
>CM063500.1:89654073-89659073 GCA_032207245.1 Pardosa pseudoannulata
TTAAAAAATTTTTTGGCTAAGCCCCGTAATTACGATACTATTGTTTAAAAAGAAGACTTGAAAAGTTTTTAAAACGTTTGAAAGTTCATTGTGCACAATAAATATTTTACACTTTACGCCAGTATTAATTCAGGAAAAAGTCTAAGACTAGTGAATCCAGCGGTAACTGCTGTTTATATTAATTCTGTACTTCTTTCACGTACGTCATGTAAAATACATCAGGTGATCTGTATCATTCTATAAAAGCTTTGTTGCAAATTTGGTGAAGCAGGTGGCTTTCTATTGTGTATTCAGCTCTGCTTTTGTGACTTCAATCAAATCCCTACAAAAACAATGAAAAGAAATAGAAGGTTCATTCCACCCCAGTTAATGTGCCCATCGACACGGTATAATGTTCAACGAGGAGAATCAAAAATGAATTTTTAATTTCCATTTAATCAATTCTAATCAAGTGTATAGAATGCTATGATTAATTCAACATCCAATACAATACAAGAGATTTGAAACAATAACCATTGTAGATGTATAAAAGGAAAAAGAAAATCGATTCATCGAAAGCATTCTACTAGAATGTAGATCTCGATGTTCTATTCGCCGACAATAGAAGAGGATTACAAGAGACATCGGCAAGTTAGAGGATATCCCATTGTTTTTTCTATGCAAACTAGAGTAAGAAATAAAATGCATGAAATTCTATTGAAGGAAACTTACGACTATATAATTCTGTAGAAATAAACTTCGATTATTCTACTGCGAAAAGGTTCCTAACGTTTTAAAGGAATTTAACTTCCGGCATTGACTTATTCTCTAGATCAGACGTCTTCCCCATAGGTTCCACGGAATCGTTGACAGTTTTTTTTTTTTTCAAGTGATTTGCTTAGTTAAAGAAACAAAATTTTAGCAACATTTTAAATGTTATAAAAGGTTGAATTTTAAAAAGCAATTTGCTTCTATAAATATATATACAAATAAATATTTTATGGGTTAAATAAAATCTTAAATTTCGTAAAACTCATTTAACCCCTTCCCTGTTTTGCCCGTACGCCGCACGGGCACAGCTTTCGGGCCTTTACTGATTTGCCTGTACGGCGTACAGGCAATCTGATTTCTATTTCGCTTGCACTGTTTCGGCCGTATTTTTTCCAGTTTTAGTAACAAATTATTCATATAGTTATTTATTCGTCCAGTAAATGATAGTTTGCAGTTTATTGTATTTTCTACTCTGATTCGTTCAAAAGCGCGGGTTTTTTCGCATGTTTTGTATCAGAAGACGAATTGTTATCTTTCAGTGTATAGCTTTCTGGTTATATTTTACTAACCGCCTGATAATTTTATTGATGTAAGAGTTGAATAATATATTTTTACTCTTTAATAACGGATAAATCAGAGCGTATGGAGTTAATTTCTTGTGATTCGAACTGTGACTCGGAATCAGAAACTGAATTATCTGTAAATGATAGTAGCGAAAGTTTACTAGATGACTTGGATAGTAATGACTTTGATAGTAATACAGATGGAATCAGTCAACCAAGGCAATTTTTTAAAATTAATTATGATAATCCTTCGGATCCGCCTACTAGATTTGTTTTCACTGGAATTCCAAAAATTAACTTGAATATCGATGAGACTAAAGGTAAACTTCAGTTCTATGTTTCTTTCATAGAAAGAAAAAAGTTGTAATGAATGCTTAAAAGTATTAGAAATGTTAATTTTAAAAACATATCTTTACTTAAAAATGTAAAATAAACAAAAAAATGCAATAAAAAATGACATTTTTTTGACCGAATTCTGAAAAAAAAAATGAAACTGTCAAAGGGTTAATTAATGTAAGAAATACATTAATCAAAATACATTGCATCAGTATGAGTGTCTGACTGTTTTTGCCTCTCCTTTCTTGTTTCCAAAAATGCCTGCACATTCGCATTATTTGGGATAAAGCCGACCCCTTGGATTACAGCATATATTCTTTACTACCAAACCAAATATATTCTGAAAATATTTTTCCAAATTTAAATAGGATGAAGTTTTAGTATTCTATTTTTTCTGCTCTTTAATCAAGAGCTTCCAAGTAAACGATAAGTTTAAAGAGTTCTCTAGAGTGTAAATGGTTAAATATCGCTGCTCAACACTGTGTGGACAATTATCTGCAATACCATACGCCAGAGACACGGAAAGTGTAGAATACTTTAAATTAGTTCTGCAAAAATATAATTTAGTTTTAATAGTTTAGATATTCTCACAGTATTCCGATTTATAAACCCCGAAAGTAATGATGTTAGACATTCATTTCTCAGTACAGCATGTATGGAATTCACTAACAAAATCAGTGACTGTTTCGTTTACCTGCGTTATCTTTACGTTCCTTAACTAGTTTCCACTGACGGTGTACGGGTTACTAATAGTTGGCCGTATTTAGTTCGCCCGTGCGGTGTACGGGCATCGATATTTTCCCACTTCTTGTTTTGATTTGCCACTATATTTAATTGATTAAAAGAGAGTCTTTAGTATTAGAATATTTCAATAGAGGGTAGAATTTGTTCATGTTATTTAAAAGCTCACTAGTTTTTTTTTTATAATTACGTTAAGTTGAAAATACTACTCAATCTTGGTTCATAATATTCTTGTTAAACAGTTTTCTACTTGTGAATTCAAAGCGGTTGAGTCACATATTACAGACGATAGTACATTATTGTTAGATTTTTTTGACGATTCTGATACAAATTCAGTGGTTTTTTGGAATGTTCTGGATTATTTTTCAGATGGCACATGTAGTGAACTCATCTCTGATGAAGAGATCAACAGATTACTCAGCTGTTTTTGGGGAGTCAAGAGTAAAATTTGATCACTTAAATTAGCTTCAAAACTACGTAGGATGCAAGTTAGTTATTGAAGAGGTAGAACTATTTTCCTGGGACTGCCGAAAAATGTTGCCAATTCTAAAATTCTAAAACACATTATTAATAATGGCGGAGGACGCTCTTGACACCTTAAATTTAGAATCGCTGCCCCATTAATTAATTTTTCCGTGCATTGTAACGTACTACCGTCTAGAATAAACTAAAAGCAATTAAAGTAAAGTGACCGGAAATGACATCATTCTTGGACCGGAATGACATCATTCCTGGAGCCATCCCCCTTCGAGTTAATAAAAGGCCTAGCATACAGATTTCGAGGCTTTTCCTTTGAGAACGCGATATAATATAACAACAAATATTTTCTATTTTGCGTTCTTTTTCCCATCGGGATTTTGTGTGTTATTTGGTGTTCCAAATAAAAGATATTTTTGTAAGTCTGCATCAATCAACTCGGCTACATTATTCTACAGTATTTTTAATTTATGTGGGAGTTATACTAAATCATGTCAACTTATGTAGACGTTATATTAAGTTATGTCATATATACAAATATATATATATATATATATATATATATATATATATATATATATATATATATATATATATATATATTTACATAGAATGCACAAAAATAGTCTGAGGTGTACATACCTGTATAAATTCTTCATCATGTCATAAAAATTGTTATACAAACACAAAAATTCAGATTACTTAAATTAGAAAACAACCTAATGAAAACCTTTAAAACTTAAACCACTTCCCAATGCATGAAGTGGCTTCAAACGCACAACAGCCGTATAAATCACACAATAATTATTAAATATAAAGCAGCGCTCGATGTATGCAAAAGCTCGTTACACAATATTAAATATGCTTTCAAATCACACTTTATCACTTTTGAATCTTTCTCTTTTCTTGAGTTCTCATTAAGTACCTCGAATAAATCACATAGAGCTGTCACGTTTAATAAGTTTCTAATAGGAAAAAATACCTGATGTGTGTTATATTAGTTATCCTAATACTTCGCTCTATACTTCGATGTGCAATTATTCAATTTTGCAGTACATTATAGTAAATTTTCGATCATCTTTATTAGTGACCAAATATGTGCATACATATTAAATGTATGCAACTGCCATTCTTATATATATATATATATATATATATATATATATATATATATATATATATATATATATATATATATATATATATATATATATATATACATATCCCTATATAATAATAGCCTAAGTTATCTGCCCGTCTGTTCTCGAAATTATGAAGCGGTTGGACCTGAAATGGATACAGATATCCATGTTGGAATTTTGATGAGTTAGGCTTAGGAAAATTAAACGCGAGTTCAAAAATGTTCGAAATCCACTCTTTGCCCTTTCGATCGTTTAATGCCATTATTTCAAACCTTATTTTCCCTGGTTAAGAGCAAGCGATTATGTTAATTAATTTATCACGTTAAGTAGATGAAGAGAAATTTCTTTTTCTAGCATTATGAGGTCATTCTTTACCATCTCATTTAATAATTTCTTATTTCAAATTTTTTTTAAATAGTCTGCATTATTTTCACACTCTTTTTCACTGAACTTAGATCTTACGAAATAATTTTCTTTTATATTTGGCTTAAATAATAGATTGGGTATATATGTACTAATTTTAAATTTAATCATCCATTATATTTCGTTGAGTGAAAATTTTATCACCTGTATTAATAAAAAAAATATTTTCATAAAATTCTAAGAGTTTATTTCACGTACTAATAAATACCTAGCATTTAAATTATATATCTTTAAAAATTAAGAAGTTTGTTCATTTTTGTGTTTGTTTTTTGAACATAATCACACGTTTTGCAATCGATTCACTAAATTTTGGACATCATTCATATATACCGCCAAATAATAACTCAACGAAGTTTAATACAAAAAGAAAAGCAATTGAATGTCATGCCGTGTGCGATAGTCATATAAATCACACAATTATTAAATATATAATATAGCATACAATGTATGTAAAACCTCGTTACACAGCATTAAATGCGCTTTCAAAAAACACTTAATCTTTACCGCATATTTCTTCCTCGGTATCTCATCTCGCGGTGATTTAAGCCGCGCGGTTAGACAAGAATAA
>CM063500.1:89661573-89664073 GCA_032207245.1 Pardosa pseudoannulata
TCTTGAGTAATGAAGTGTTAATGCTCATGATGTTTAGCTCATATAATGATATTAGTTGTTACAAAAAGATACCCAAAAAATGTTGACAACAAGCGTTTTAATTATTTATTGTTAATTGGGAAAAGTTAACTGTGAATGTCTTAGATACAAGGATATATATCATTAGTGCCATACCTCATAGTTACTTGAGTAATGAAGTGTTAATGCTCATGATGTTTAGCGCACATAATGATATTATTTGATACAAAAAGATACGCAAAAAATGTTGACAACAAGCGTTTTAATTATTTATTGTTAATTGGGAAAAGTTAACTGTGAATGTCTTAGATACAAGGATATCTATCATTAGTGCCATACCTCATACTTTCTTGAGTAATGAAGTGTTAATGCTCATGATGTTTAGCTCATATAATGATATTAGTTGTTACAAAAAGATACCCAAAAAATGTTGACAACAAGCGTTTTAATTATTTATTGTTAATTGGGAAAAGTTAACTGTGAATGTCTTAGATACAAGGATATATATCATTAGTGCCATACCTCATAGTTACTTGAGTAAAGAAGTGTTAATGCTCATGATGTTTAGAGCATATAATGATATTAGTTGTTACAAAAAGATACCCAAAAAATGTTGACAACAAGCGTTTTAATTATTTATTGTTAATTGGGAAAAGTTAACTGTGAATGTCTTAGATACAAGGATATATATCATTAGTGCCATACCTCATAGTTACTTGAGTAATGAAGTGTTAATGCTCATGATGTTTAGCGCACATAATGATATTATTTGATACAAAAAGATACGCAAAAAAATGTTAACACTAAACGTTTTAAGCGGATGATGAGATTTAGAGGGATTTTACTTTTATCGTATCAAGCATTTCCTGTCTAAAGTTAATTATACAACGAACAAACTCCTTAAGCAAGTCTTAGTCATCGAACCACTGTTAACATACTAAGGCTTAATAGCATATTAAAGTGCTTTCCTACAATTGAAGTAGATTCCATTTCAAGTAGATTTTATCAGAGGAGGTCCACATTAAGTTTGTCAATCTCAGACAATCGTAGTTAGAAACAGGATTAGTGTCCCATTAACGATTTGGTTTACATGCACTACAAGATAAGACATTCAGTGCGGATGTGCGTAAGTTTTCCGTTACAGTCATCAACAAACTGTGTTTTATTTCTTTTAATGGTGACTCATATGGGATATAAAGAGCAGTGATTCAGCTGTATGAGTCAGCGAATTCGAAAAGCCTTTAAAAGACTTAAAATACGACTTTTACTCAAAATGATCTTTATATGAGAATTAATTTTGAAGTTTAAAATTTATCTTATGATAATAATTTACTTATATTTTATGAGATTTCAAGGTTGTGAAATGTTTGGAACGGGAAAAAATCAAAAATAGTAAGATCAAAATTATTTTATATTTTTAAAATTTAAGACTTATCTTATATGTACGTTTAACATATTTATCAATTCTGCGTGTTATGCCTTGTAAAATATTTAATTTGACCAATCTATTCAGCGTATATCAATTTTACAACAATTTAGTATTAAATTAATTTTTCTTGCTTCAAATTTTGTCAAGTATAAATAAGACACCTTAACCATTTATATTCTGGATTAATTTACCATCAACTTTCTTACTGCATTTTTGCATCATTAGATAAGTTTTTATGGGGAATAATTATAGAAAAAAGAAAATTAATTTTTACTGTATTTTACTAGTTAATTGTGCAGCTGGTACTTTTCCACATATATTTTGACTATGTGATAGAAAAGAAAACATTAAATTATGAATAAAACAAATGAAATGCTTACCTGTGAAGTATAGAAGTTTCTAAAAAATAATACAACCAAATAACTGGTAATAAACCACTAAATTTACTCAATTGAACAACACGTGTATCAACTCTACCACAAAATGACCTTCGAATGCAGCACGCTGATTATAAAATCCCTACTATTAGAATCAAAAGGATTCCTGATTGGTGCTGTCATTTCTTTTCTGCTGTAGGAACTGCATCGTTCTTTTCCGTCAGGAAAAACGGTTTTGTTAAGAATATATAGATGTTTGATTGAAGCTGTACTTATAAGTACCGCCAGGATAAAAAGGGTTAAATGTATAAAAGTATAATAGTTTTGGTAAAATGTTTTATTATAAGTGTACAAACTATATTTTAATTTTGTATTAATTTAAATGGATTTTAAAAACTATTGAAATTCTTAATAATTGAGCGATTAACGTACTAACAACCCCGTATTATTGTGCATTTACAGAGATGTATTCATAAGTATTAATACCGAATTATTAGATCTATATATTTAGACATAATTATCATCTTTTTATCATATTTTATGCCTTCATGTACTGTCCACTTATGTATGAAAATGTGTTACATATTGAACCGAAAAATGGGAATTTGTTATAAATATTTGCTTATATCAATTGAAATTAAACTCCGTATAAATTTGATATGAGAAAACCTCAAAA
>CM063500.1:89666573-89672502 GCA_032207245.1 Pardosa pseudoannulata
TAGAATGTAGTGTAAGTACCTACCATTGAAGGATATATTTAAAATAAAGCACAATTGACTAAATATGCTTTTATTACAAGTCACTGAGTTTTTTCGTATTGAGAATGCTGCTCCTTCGAAGTAGCTAAACAGCCATCTACATACTTTATCTTACAATTTGTGCTTTAGCTCCGTTGGCTTTGCATTATATTCCAAAATATAGCACAGATATTTCATCTTGTAAAGTATAATTGTTTTGTTGATTGAGATTTCTAGGGTCCACGTTGTTCTGCAAGGAGGGTAGTTAGTCTGAAACTTGCAGGTTATAGACGATTCTAGACGATACTATGGATGGCTGGTACAATCCATGATGGTAAAATCACAAATGGGAGATTTTTAGAATTTTATTGAATGTCAACTTATAAATGATGGAAAAGCAAGAAATTATACCCTGATTCTTTCTCTCGATAAACACTGCACTGATTTCTCGTGTGATAACGAAAACTTTTTAACTAATTATAAAGTTTTCCACACTCCAACCTCTACCAAAATAAATTGTTGGAAAATGTATTGTTAACACACAAGAAATCCGCAAGTATTCATAAATAAAAGGAACCATAAACTGAATCTGTTACTTTTTCAAAGCATACATATTAGCATGTGACAACACGTTTATATCGGATGCAGTTTAGTAATGTAATTGATTTACTTTAACATTTTTGACTGGTTTTTTAGCTATTTATACATGATAGTGTGAAAGGACCAAGGGGCTTACTAATGACGTTGCGAGTCCGTTCGAACGTTAGTTCTTTCTTTGACGTCAGCTTCATCGTTTGCTCGCATAATGTTCTCAAGCTGACGTCAAAGTAACGTCACAATGAAGGTTCGAACTGACCCGTAACGTCCAGAGTAAGGGACTAAGTATCGTTAAAATTGAAAGCATATCGTTCGTCTCCATAATTTTGGTGTGGTCTTAAGATTTTACCAACAACTTGAATGTGAGCGATTAAGTGAAGTTTTATCTTGTCAAAGCTTCATACCAGAATTAATTCTACTTTAACATTGTAACGGTTTCCTTGATTTAATGCAATTGCCATGTTTCTTGCCTAACTTTCAGATATTTTCCCCCCCGAAAAAAAATCGTAGCATAAGTAACTGACCTGTTATGCCTGGTTAAAGTTGCATTTTATATGACACACTCACTTAATTTAGGGCAGGTTTAATCAAAGTCGTTTAACGAATAACCACGATTAACCCATGTCTTTCAATCGATGATGGTACGCAATTCTCCATTTAAACATAGATTAATCATGGTTAGCCGTTAAACGAATATGGTGAGACCGGCCTTTACCCTACCCAATAAACCAACATTAACCTCAAAATATTAGATTTTGTAACAAATACATTCGTTCTGCGAAACTATAATTTAAAAGTGGCCAGCTACCTCAAATATTTTATAATGACCTGACTTTTTTTTTTTCTTTTCTAAATAGCTTTACTTCTTGAGAAAGTAAACTCGTTAGATTAATGCCATACATCTATTTCCGATGAAAAACAAAACTGAAAAAAAAGCACTTTTCAATTAATCCTTTCTTAGCTGTTCATAATGGTTATTGGATTACTGCGTTCAATGCGTTCCAGCCATAACCGATCCGATGTAATGCGCAATAAATTTCGGCAACCGCAACGGTTAAATGAGATGATTTTTATCTCCGAGCAGATTAGCCACACTTTGCTTCCAGGTCGCTTTCCCAAGAGTCTCGATTTAATTACGTCACAACATAACAGGAGGCCGAGCAAATCTTCAGATTTTCCCCCTATTGTGTTTTTATACACTTTCAATCAAGGTTCGTTAGGCAACGTTTCGGGAAAATATCCGTCATACGCCATTAAATCATTGCCCTATATCAGACATTCAATCAGAAAAGATGTGCAATGGGCTTCCAGTGATCTTAAAGACCATTAATGGTTTCTATTGTATTAAAGGTGATTTGATACATATTGAACATGGCTAATAGCTTGTTTTTTGCCGCTATCAAGTAGCTTGTTTATGAATTTTTGAGATTCATACCTCGAGGTCAGTAACTGAATAACCTGCTTTGCGCTATACAGACTGCTGATGTTTGCTGAAACCAAGAAAAAGACAAGTAGGTGATGTATGCTTATTTTGCGTGTGTTTACATAAACACACGCAAACTAAGCTTTCTGAAGCATACACCACCTACTTGTCTTTTTCTTGTTGTCTTCGTAAACAGACATACTTAAATATATAATACATACATAATTATTTTATTAAATACATAATAAAGAATAGAAACACATCATGGCGCTATAATGGATAATTAATAAAAATTAATTATTTCGTTTCAAGCCAAATAACCGTACGATGTCCGTAGTAACCAAACCCCGCTGATTCAATTCCCGCAGCTGGCGTGGATATTTTAAACAATTCGAAATTGATTTTAGTAATTCCCAGGCAGTCTAATTAACCTTTGTGTAACTTAAAAAATAACTATAAATAAACTGCAGTGCACCAAACCAGCTATGTAGTAGAGAAAATTGCATTTAAAAGATAAATACCTTATAATATTTTGATATCTATTCATATCAAAATCTATTTAAGGAAATAGTTTAAAATCCTACAATCTAAAAATCCAAGTTTGCAGTTTTACAACGGGATTAAAATCTATAGATTTTACGGACAAAGTGATTTTGTAAGTCATATAAATAAAATTTAGCTAAAATAACTTTAAAATAACTTTTAAATAACTTTAAAATTGTTAGACACCCTCATGAACTGCGTTATATAGACCAATGTTTTGCTTTAAGGGCAGGTCTCATAAAAGTCGTTTAAAGGCTAACTGAGATTAACTCTTGGTGCCAGCCAATAGTGGGACGAAATTCTCTGTTTAAACATAGGTTAATCACGGTTAGTTGTTAAACGACTTTGGTGAGACTTTCCTTAAGTCACCTTGGAAAATTTCTAATTTATTAAGGCCACTGCGAACTAAAGATCTATGCGTTCCACTGGCCTCAAGCTATATATTCCAAGAAGTGTTTAGATGGGTACTTGCATATTTTACAAACAAAGGACGCTTTCAGTCGGTTATTACTACTGAAAGACAATTATGTATATCAGCAAATATGAATGCTCTCAATGATATTTGATACTGTACACTAAATTGTATAACGTCAGAATCCTACCTAATTGGCTATCATCAGAAACAACATATGTGATTTTCTATTCTAATCGGTGCATAAAATACCAACATACTCGGGTCGTATATGTACCCAAATTTTTGGGATTACTAAAGCCCAACACTACTTCATCTACCGGTATGATAGGGGAAAGGAATCAGATGAATATTATATCCTAAGATTAGATTCCCGAGATGGTTTGGCAACCAGCTTGTTGGGCTAGAATCTTAGAAAGCGTGATAGGCTTAATAACCATCTCAATGTATATATAGAGTAAGTACAAATTAAATCTGTAGATCTGGATGTCCTCTTAAAAAGCGTGGTACGCATAATAACCATCTCAATGTATAACCAGAATATGTCCAAATTAAATCTGTAGATCTGGATGTCCTCTTAAAAAGCGTGGTACGCATAATAACCATCTCAATGTATAACCAGAATATGTCCAAATTAAATCTGTAGATCTGGATGTCCTCTTGGAAAGCGTGGTACGCATAATAACCATCTCAATGTATAACCAGAGTATGTCCAAGTTAAATCTGTAGATCTGGATGTCCTCTTGGAAAGCGTGGTAGGCATAATAACCATCTCAATGTATAACCAGAGTATGTACAAGTTAAATCTGTAGATCTGGATGTCCTCTTGGAAAGCGTGGTAGTTATAATAACCATTTCAATGTATAACCAGAGTATGTACAAGTTAAATCTGTAATTCTGGATGTCATCTTGCTTATAGCCGAGAGCTACAAGACAGGAAATAAAAACTCAATCCGGAGAATAAACAAAAAGTGAAGTAAATTTCCGAGTAGCATCAAAAACGCCTAACACCCGTCAAGGTAGGCCGACCGTTGAGAGACAGGGAGAAAAATCTATAAAATGACGGAAACAGATAATATGAATCATTTGAGGAAAGCTCCAGGAGACCGTTATGACAGCCCATAACGTGCTAACATAAAAAACTATTTAAAAAGACCTCAGGCTTAAAAACCACGGATGTAGAACGACAAAATAATATTACCATCAAAATGAAGGGTTCAAATAATAATAATCAATCAGTTCATAAACATAAACATCGAGGTAACATACACATTTCCGAAAGACGTCAGTTATTTTGTGTAAAAATCTCTTGACTATCCCAGAATAACCCAAGATTGTCAAACTTCACGCAATCAATTGTTGAAAATAAATTGTTCTTGGGGGTGATGCAAAGCGAATAATGATTTGCTAAGAGTTTATTTTAACTGAAGCCCTCTAGATATGATGTCAAACATTCTGCATTATATTCTATGGTTCCATCACCCTCTCTCCCATTGCAAGACGTCTCTCTCGAGAAAAATAAAGGTAATGTAAAAATCTATTTGAATTTTAAACACCAGAAATTTTTGACAATTTTGAGTATGAGAGCATATATTCGTCAAATATATTCTTATATTTGTATACATATGTATATACACTTATTGTATCCATGTGTACAATCTGTTCCATAAGAGCGTGTTGTCTATTTCTCTGCAAATACAAATTAGTTAAAAATACATTTGTACCGTGTAGTACACATATTAAACCGAAATGCATTTCACCTAATAAATTGTCCAGTCCCCATTATTATCGAGTATGCAAGAATCACTTTATCATTCGATTTTCATGATGAGCGGCATTTACCCCGTTCCGGTAGGTCGTCAACATTTTGTACCACTTTATAAAGTGCTACCCACTTCTTGAAGAACGACTCCGACTTTCTCATGTACCGGGCTGCAGCTGTGCAAGACATTTTTGGTCCGTTTGGATCGCTACACAGAAACACTTCCTCAAAATGGCTCGCATACGCGGCACTCATTTTGGAATTGTTGATTGAAACACGGTAAAGCAAATCGGACAAAGAATATAACCATAAAACATTCTTTTCTAATGTTTGATGGTTTGGTTTGGAGGGCTACGGTCTACTTTTTACAACTGCAGGGCTGATGAGACCGGGAGCTACAGCTTAAAGCCGATACCAAATTGTTAAGAACATCCATGCCACTCTGATATATATATAGCTATATATTATAATATATGTGTGTGTGTGTATATATATATATATATATATAATATTATATTTCTGATATATAATATATATATATATATTAACATATATATATATATATATATATATATATATTATATATATATATATATATATATATATATATATATATATATATATATATATATATATATATATATATATATATATATATATATATATATATATATATATATATATATATATATATATATATATATATATATATATATATATATATACATATATATATATATACATCTATACATATATACATACATATATATTATACACACACACACACAACATATATATATATATATGTATATAGGTTATATATATATATATATATATATATATATATATATATATATATATATATATATATATATATATATATATATATATATATATATATATATATATATATATATATATATATATAGTTCCGTTCTTCTATTTAATTTTGGAAAGCGAGATATATGTAACAGCGGAACAAGACATACTATGTAAATGATACCCTGGAGGTGCGGATTCCTTGACGAAACCTTCAAAGAAGTTACAGTAAAGGAAGTTCTTCAAACGCAAATCTATTAGAAGAGTTCAGTGGCAGGCGGAAGCGAAGAATTGCAAAGTGAAAAAAGTGACAGAGCGAAGTGTTTTTGACTTCCAGTGCGTTCTCAAGCGTCTC
>CM063500.1:89675102-89680102 GCA_032207245.1 Pardosa pseudoannulata
ATTTATAAGCTTATCTTTCAAATATAACAATAGTAATATATATCCCATTAAACTGCAGAAAAAATAAAAATAAATACTCATTCTTAAATTATATGATATTCATCGGGAGTATACTATCGTCTTCTTTTACTACCATTTACCGTACGGTAAATGGGGGTAACTCATCTTGTAAGATAACTCTTTCTTCATGAAGTAAATCCTTTTTTTTAAGGACAGTGTATATATTGTTTTCCTATTTTCAAAAAAATATTTATAAAGTTATCTTTCAAATATAACAATAATAATATATATCCCATTATTAAACTGTAGTAAAAATAAAATGAAATACTCATTCTTAAATTATATGATTTACATCGGGAGTATATTATCGTTTACTATTATTACCATTTACCTTAGATAAATGGTGGTAACTCACCTTTAAAGCTAACTAACTCTTTCTTCATGAAGTAAATCCTTTTTTTAAATGACAGTGTATATATTGTTAACCTATTCTTATTTTCAAATAAATATTTATAAAGTTATCTTTCAAATATAACAATAGTATTATATATCTCATTAGTTATACTACAGAAAAAATTAAGATAACTACTCATTCTTAAATTATATGATATTCATCGGGAGTATACTATCGTTTTCTATTATTACCATTTACCTTACGGTAAATGGTGGTAACTCACCTTGTAAGATAACTCTTTCTTCATGAAGTAAATCCTTTTTATTTAAGGACAGTGTATATAATGTCATATTATTTTCAAATAAATATTTATAAAGTTATCTTTCAAATATAACAATAGTAATACATATCCCATTAATTAAACTGCAGAAAAAATTAAATTAAATACTCATTTTTAAATTATATGATATGCATCGGGAGTAAATTATTATATTATCATTTTCTGTTATTACCATTTACCTTACGGTAAATAGTGTTAACTCACATTGTAAGATAACTCTTTCTTCATGAAGTAAATCCTTTTTTTAAGGACAGTGTATATATTGTTATCCTATTTTCAAATAGATATTTATAAAGTTACCTTTCAAATATAACAACAGTAATATATATCCCATTAATTAAACTGCAGAAGAAATAAAATTAAATACTCATTCTTAAATTATATGCTATTCATCGGGAGTATACTATCGTTTTCTATTATTACCATTTACCTTACGGTAAATGGTGGTAACTCACCTTCTAAGGTAACTCTTTTTTTCATGAATGTAAAATCCATTTTTTTTAAGGACAGTGTATATATTGTTATCCTATTTTCAAATAAATATTTATAAATTTATCTTTCAAATGTAATAATAGTAATATATATCCCATTAATGAAACTGCAGAAAAAATAAAATTAAATACTCATTCTTAAATTATATGATATTCATTGGGAGTATACTATCATTTTTTATTATTACCATTTAAATTATGGTAAATGGTGGTAACTCAACATGTAAGCTAACTCTTTTTTCATGAAGTAAATCCTTTTTTAAGGACAGTGTATATACTATTATCCTATTTCCTAATAAAAATTTAAAAGTTATTTTTCAAATATAACGATAGTAATATATATCCCATTAATTAAACTGCAGAAAAAGTAAAATTAAATACTCATTCTTAAATTATATGATATTCATCTGGAGCATACTATCGTTTTCTATTATTCCATTTGCCTTATGATAAATGGTGGTAACTCACCTTGTAAGATAACTCTTTCTTCATAAAGTAAATCCTTTTTTTAGGACAGTGTACATATTCTTATCCTATTTTCAAATAAATATTTATAAAGTTATCTTTGAAATGTAACAATATAAATATATATCCCATTAATTAAACTGCAGAAAAAATAAATACTCGCATTTATATTATATAATATTCATCAGGAGTATACTAACGTTTTCAATAATTACCATTTATCTTACGGTAGATGGTGGTAACTCACCTTGTAAAATAACTCTTTAGTCATGAAGTAAATCCTTTTTTTAAGGACAGTGTATATATTGTTATCCTATTTTCAAATAAATACTTATAAAATTATTGTTCAAATTTAACAGTAGTAATATATATATATATATATATATATATATATATATATATATATCCCTATAATTAAACTGCAGAAAAAATAAAATTAAATACTCATTCTTAAAATATATAATATTCATCGGAAGTATACTATCGTTTTCTATTATTACCATTTACCTTAGAGTAAATGGTGGTAACTCAACATATAAGTTAACTCTTTCTTCATGAAGTAAATCCCTTTTTTAAGGACAGTGTATACAATGTTATCCTATTTTCTAATAAATATTTATAAAGTTATCTTTCAAATATAACAATAGTAATATATATCCCATTAATTAAACTGCAGAAAAAATAAATACTCGCTTTTATATTATATAATATTCATCGGGAGTATACTAACGTTTTCAATAATTACCATTTATCTTACGGTAGATGGTGGTAACTCACCTTGTAAGCTAGCTCTTTAGTCATGAAGTAAATCCTTTTTTTTTTAAGGACAGTGTATATATTGTTATCCTATTTTCAAATAAATATTTATAAAATTATCGTTTAAATATAATAGTAGTAATATATATATATATATATATATATATATATATATATATATATATATATATATATATATATATATATATATATATATATATATATATATATATATATATATATCCAATTAATTAAACTGCAGAAAAAATAAAATTAAACACTCATTCTTAAATTATATGATATTCATCGGGAGTATACTATCGTTTTCTATTATTACCATTTACCTTACGGTAAATGGTGGTAACTTACCTTGTAAGCTATCTCTTTCTTTATGAAGTAAATCCCTTTTTTTTAAAGATAGTGTATATAATGTTATCAAATTTTCTAATAAATATTTATAAAGTTATCTTTCAAATATAACAATAGTAATATATATCCCATTAATTAAACTGCAGAAAAAATAAAATTAAATACTCATTCTTAAATTATATGATATTCGTCAGGAGTATACTATCGTTTTCTATTATTACCAAATTTATCTTACGGTAAATAGTGGTAACTAACCTTGTAATATAGCTCTTTCTTCATGAAGTAAATATTTTTTTTTACTAAAAGTGTATATATTGTTATCCTATTTTCAAATAAATATTTATAAAGTTATCTTTAAATATAACAGCAGTAATATATATTATATTATATCAAACTGCAAAAAAAAAATATATATATATATATATATATATATATATATATATATTATCATATATATACTATCATTATTATTTAAACTACTCATTTTTTATATGTATACTATACTATCGTTTTCTATTATTACCATTTCCCTTAAGGTGAATGGTTGTAACTGACCTTGTAAGATAACTCTTTCTTCATGAAGTAAATCCTTTTTTTTAAGGACAGCGTATATATTTATATATATTAATATACATTAATAAATATTTATAAAGTTATCTTTCTAAAGTTAAAACACCTGTAACCGCCTGGTGAACACTAATGTAACAAATCACGAAAGTAGCATTTGAAATCAAACCAAAAAACAAAACCTAGAGTGTTGAACCATGTTTAAAAATATTTGAAATATTTGAGACTGATATATTAATAGGAGTTTCCTTTATTTGATATGTGTTTCTTTCCGGTTATTTTCCACACCGGAATATTTCTCTGTTTAACTTTGCACTCAGTTAAGCGAAACTCGAGTGTTTACCATTTTACGAAATGAATCTAGCAGAAATCACAAACAAGTTTTATGTAGTGGAACGAAGTTAATGACTTAAGTGTTTATATTTCTGTTAGTTCTCTCCATGCACAACATGAAGTTTAATTACTCTTTTCACAGTTCCCTGTCATTGTTACTATTTTAAAATGTAACACTTACTCTGATTTGTGAAAGTTGTCGGAAGGCCATTGATACCAAGGTATTTTTGAAACCTAGATGACTTTCTTGCATGTCACTTTTAGTTACTGCAAACTCATCTTGTTTCTATAAATATTATTAACGAATAATGCGTGTATATATGGATGTAATATCTCGAATACCTTAACCCTTTCTCAAATATTGTGAAACTGAGAAGGCATAGATCATAAGTTCTCAAAGGGGGCGGTACCATATTCGAGTGGGCGCTGAAGCCTTCCTGGAGGTGGTATCGGATTCATAGGCAAATGAGGGTGTTATTGCAGTCAAAGGGAGCTGCCACTAGACATAATATCCTTAAAAATCATCAATAAATTATAAGAATAATAGTGTATTTCCTTTCATAAATGTGATATCTTTTCAATTATAAATTTCGAGTACTGCCATTGGATAACCCCTGGGGTAGAGTACAAATATTTTAATCGCATTCTTTAATCCTCTTTCGGTTGAACCACGAATGATCCAAGTCTTGTACATTAATTCTACATGACTGAATTGGGGACTGACGAACGATGTTAACGAAGCTAAGCATAAACAAATTCATCAGCCTCATATTGGTAGCCATCAACCACATCAATTACGGTGTATTATCTCACTATTTCTTATTGATTTTATGTTATTTAAAAAATATTTTGCAAACAATATTTTCTACACTTGATGATATTTTTAAAAAAATTCTACCTTGGGATTCTTAAGAGATAGATACAGACAATATATATATATTTTATATATAATATATATATATAATATATATATAGCATGCAACATTACTGAATAGTGGTATAATCAGTTAGTATAAAAAAGGTTATTCAGACTTTTTTTTTTTTTTTTTTTTTTGTAAATGGCAGTGGTCTAGAAAATGAGAATCACTGTCATAGAAACGAATTGTTATCTAAGGGACATAAATGAAACACATAACATTTTGATAACGGGGCTACCGCCTTTTAGATTTAAGAAACTACAGCTGAGAATTATAACAAAAGGAATATAAGAAGTAGTGAGATTTTCTGCATTTGATGACCGTTTAAAATAAATTCTACCTTGGGATTCTTAATAGATAGATAGGCA
>CM063500.1:89687602-89747602 GCA_032207245.1 Pardosa pseudoannulata
ATTTCAATATAAAAAATGAAAAGTTCACCAAGACATTTAGATTCAGTTAATCAGAATACATTTTTCTATGACAAATCATAATCACATATTTAGTTTCCTTTTCAATTACAAGGATACTATGATAGAAAACAAAATTTTAAGTTGCAGTAATAATTAGTTTCTTTTACCTAAAGTTCACGCAATGAGGTAAAGACCTTAAATATTTCAACATAATTTTAGCTTGCATTGCCTTACGTTTCAGCAATAACATTTGTTTTTATTCGAATCCAAAAAAATCTTTATATAATAGATTTATAATACTTCATGGTACCTACATTAAAAATATAAGAAATACGATTGTTTACATTCAAGCATAATATTCCCTCTAAACTCATCTCTTATTCTTGACTTCAAATTTCTCATTTACCATTTTCTCCCCAGCTCTTTTCAAACTGAAACTGCAAATAAAAAGAAAAATCAAAATTTTTTAATATATAAATACTACTTCTGTGAATCATACAGAGAGATATTTTAAACTGCTATGCAAGATCAGCTGCAAACAATTCGGGTAGTTGTGGCCAGAATAAAGTTTCGGTACATTTAAGGGCATAGCCATATTCTATCAGCAAATCATTCAGATTGTTTTAAATTTAAGCATAATATTCCCTCCAAACTCTGTCTCTTATTCCTGACTTCAAATTTCTCATTTACCATTATTTTCTCCCCAGCTGTTTTCAAACGGGAACTGCAAATGAAAAGAAAAATCAAAATTCTTGAAAATATAAACACTGCTTCTGTGAATCATACAGAGAGATATTTTAAATTGCTTTACAAGATCAACTGCAAACAGTTCCGGTAGCTGGGTCTGGAATAAAAATCGGTACATTTAAGGTCATAACCATTTTCACTCAGCAAGCTGTTTTCCAATGATTGGTGAATTTTAGAAGATACTTCCTGGTTAAAGGAACCGTATAAATCTTCAATCAGTGACCACATACTTTGAGACGTAGAACAATTTTCTTTCTCTCGACCTCAAAATTGGATTATTTTATTTTGAAAAAATGCAGGAAGGGTATCGTTATTCGAAAGATGTTGACTTATGCAAGACTGTGGCCCAAACAGACCGTTGCAATCTGAGTCAGAATTCCGAACGTCAATAACATCGCATTAAAACAAAAGGACATATCACTGATCTTTCTAAAATATCCACCAAATAAAAAGAGGACAAAAGTGCATTTGCTATGCAAAGTCATTTTACCGACGGCAGATAGCTATCAAGTGACGTCGACATGAAGCCCTCAAATGATTGGTTGTCTATCTTTTGCCATTTTGTTTCAGAAACCTATCGGAATTTACGAATAGCTATTCATCCGACTCGATGACAATCCTGTTCCGATTGACGAATCACACGGACACACTGTTAACTCGCAAGTTGCATGGAATCGAGCAAAACCGAACCCGGAGGGGCGGGAAAATTCTAAAAGATGTTTTTCGATGCGGTTGACTGAGAGTTTGTGTGTAGGGTGGGGAGGTGAAGTTGCACTCGGCAAGCAATTTTAGGCGGAAAATAAGCAAACAGATAAAGTCAGACGAATCAGCTCTCGATTTTCTGTAGAAGAAGATTATACGGATTGAGAAAAAATGTAAGAAAAATAGAGGAAAACAGGAGAAAATAAGTCTCACGTGATCAGATTGGGAAACCCAAGACACCCTAGAGAGCAAAACGAAAAGAAAAAATGATAAAACAATTGGTGAATACCCGAATCATTGATGATTATATCTCAGTTTCGGCTTGATGGTTAGGTTACGTAATGGGAAAAACATTTTGACAGTAAAATCCCTTCACTTAACATACGCGAGTAAAATACGCGTTTGGGGATAATCCTTTGTGCTGTATAGCTTTCTCAGAATAAAGGTAATATTGATTATTTATATTTTTTTTTTTTTGAATTTGTGCGACTTTAGTTAGAGAATTCTTTGAAGAACATTTTTAAACAGTTCACTATGCAAAAAAATTCATATTTCTAAAATAATACAAATCTAGTATATTCTGGGAAGCTGAAATATTACCTTTAAGTTTTTTTTCGCCTAAAATTATCTGTTGAATTTAAATTACTGATTGAAGAATTTCAACATAATGTAATCAATTCTGTTTGTTAGTCCTCGTGTTGCAAAAAAGTAGACCTTAGTGCTCTCAATCAATCAATCAAAAACAAAAAAAAATTAGGATGAGGCGAATTTTAAATAATTCGCCTCATTCTAAGCTCTTTCTGTTTTTAAAAGACATTGGTTTTTACCCTCACATCTGAATTTTATGCCTCATCGCTATTTTCTTTACTGTTGGTTTTATATGTGTTTTCTACACTGTTTTTTTATATTTCTTGACATGTTTTGCTTTTATCTTATGTTATCCTTTGTAAATTGCTTTGATCCCATCTTTTTGGTTTTAACTATTTGTTTGGCACAATATGTCCCATGAGAACTCAGTGCCATAAAACTTCAATCAACCAATCAACCAACCAATCGCTGAAAGCTGGCCGATTGGTTAGGGTGCTGATCGTCGGTACCGGAGTTCGTGGGTTCGAATCCCACTATGGCATGGATGTTCGTAGCCGTTCGGAATCGGCTTTAAGCAGTAGGTCCCGGTCTCATTAGCCCTCGTGTGCAAAACAGTAGACCGTAGCGCTCCAAACCAAACCAACCAATCAATCAATTATGTTTGATCACTTTTGCTTGCTATTAATTCTTCATATATAAAAAATTCTTTGAATATATACACACGTTTGTAGTATATATTTACTACAATGGACTCCGCATAATGTGATCAGTGTGGGACACCATGATTTTGAAAATAATAACCGATTGATACCAATAAACAATGTGCAAAATTAGATAAACTTACCCCGCCCTTCAATTCACAGGTACTAAATTTCAAAAGAAATGAAAAAACACACCTTATATTTATATACTGTATTTTGGTTTGGTTTGGAGCGCTACGGTCTACTGTTTTGCACACGAGGGCTAATGAGACCGGGACCTACAGTTTAAAGCCGATTCCGAACGGCTACAAACATCCATGCCAGCAGCGGGATTCGAACCCACGAACTCCGGTTCCGAAGAGCAGCACTCTACCATTCGGCCATCGTTCGGCTTTATATACTGTATATTATCCTTTAAAACATAAGAATTGTATGCATAATTTAAAAAATTGATCAATTATTGACTGTCTACAATTTTTTCTAAGAAGCTCTTTGTTGAATTGTTCGTAATCATAATCAACCTGTCATAACGATTTAAAATTTCCATCTTTTGTTTTAATGTTAAATCATTTCGCTTTCTGGCTTCCATATCGATCACCTGCATGTAAGCGAGCAAGGCATAAAATGTAACGCTCCTTCTCAGTTCCGATAATAATGTGTTGTCTTCTGCTTATCTGACAACCATTGACCACCAGTAGGATGTACGCATTTCTGAAAAATTCCAGAATCGTGTAATTTCCCTTTGTTTCTTTGTTCATTCCACATTTCCCTAGCTGGAAAAGGAAAATTCTCGAAAATTCAAACAACAGAGAAGGGAAAATAAAGAATGGGTTCCTTCTGAATACATTGTGAATATGCCTTTGCCAATTAGTTCGAAAACTGATAACATTAACAGTTGTCATGATCACATAAAGCGATAATTTTAACATACAAATGAATAGAGAAAATCGGTACCAAGTGATTTCGATAACAATAAGCGATTGATAACATTAACCGATATCACATTAAACGAAGTCCACTGTATTTTTATCCGTAATTAAAATGGTACATGGACTTATTATCATAAATACATTAAACATTTCAATTTATGTGAAACCACTTTTATATTTGCTATCAAAATGTATGAAACTATTTTCACCCATAAATGTAATAATATTATAATTCAAAATATGTGTTAGTGTTTGTTTGAACATTCACCAATATTTCATTTGTCTTCAATTAATAATGTTGATAAAAAGCATTTAATAGAAAGGCAGAAATTATGACCTGAACATGTTTTACCAACCAGGTAAAACACCGTTATTTTTTTTCACAGAAGATGACATAAATAATAAACCTTTCCTTTGTCAAATGGCTCTAAACTACTTTGCAATATGCAAAGTTATGGGCAAAGGTTAAGCATTTTCGTTTCATTTTCGTTCCCGTTGTTTGGTAGCTTGTTTTCATGCAGCTCAATTTGGATAAGCAAACTTTCCTTTTCAATGCCAGATAAATCGTTAGAAAACTATATAGCAAATATATTTGTAGCTTTAGTTAAAAACCATGGGAGTTTGTTCCAAACAATTAGAGTATTGAGCATAAAAACCAATATATTTAAAGAAAAAAAATTACGACAAACATACATTCTATCTAAGACCAAACATATTTAAATTTTAATATATTATCTACCAATATTAGTGAGTATATTCAAGTATAATTTTAAGCAATAAATAGCTTTAAATATGTAAGCAAGTATGAAAAACTTTTAAATCTACTTACTATTTTTACTTACTTTATTATTTTCTGCCAGATAACTTTTGAAGATGGCATATCAAAATGTGCAAATGACAATTTCTATTAATGAATTTAATCTAATTATATCAGAGTAATTTTAATTCAAAAAATCCAAAAACAACTTGGTTGAACGATAGCCGAATATTTAGGGAATTGACCTTCAGTACCGGAGTTCCTGTGTTCGAATCCCACTGAAGCAGGGATGTTCGTAGCCATCTGTAATCGTCTTTAAGCAGTAGGTCCCGGTCTCATTAGCCGTCGAGTTGCAGGAAAGTAGATCGTAGCGAACCAAACCAAATCATAAACACTTTAATTATTAAAAAAATTAGCATATAGAAATATAATGTATTCTTAAAACCAAGATATTTACCCAGTTAAGAAAATCATACATAACTAGAATTGTTGTACTGAGTCTAGAATATTACTTTTATATATTTGTTTGTTCTTCACAAACTGACAAATAACATAAGTTGGCTTAATGTGTAAGGCTGTGTCTAACGGTACAAAAAAATGATCATAAGTACTTACCAAACCAAAGCAGTATCATAAATTTCTCCCTTACCCAAGGTCAGGTGGAAACAATTGGCAATTCTAGCAATCAGTCATCGGCAATGTACTCAAACGCATAAAAACTTAGCATTCCATAAATTTAAATACAAAAGGAAAAAATGAGTTGTTAATGAAATGATTGTCAACAGAGAAGTAAAGGGAAAAAGTTAGACTGAATCTTGCAGAAATCGTAATACTCTGAAGATGGTATAAAAAATAAAGGAAAGTTTGTTTCTTAATATATATAAATATATACTAATATAGGCAGATTGAAATATTGAAAAGTTGCAATGCACGCAAGTAGAATTTGAAACTTTTCTTCTTCATTTAGGATTTTACAACCCTTAGATAACTGACAGTAAAGACGCCATATAAAAAACAAAGTAAAGTTTGTTTCTTAATATATATAAATATATACTAATCTAGGCAGATTGAAATATTGAAAAGTTGCAATGCACGCAAGTAGAATTTGAAACTTTTCTTCTTCATTTAGGATTTTACAACCCTTAGATAACTGACAGTAAAGACGCCATATAAAAAACAACGGAAAGTTTGTTTCTTAATATATATAAATATATACCAATGTAGGCGGATACAAGTATTGAAAAGTTGCAATGCTCACAAGTAGAATTTGAAAATTTTCTTCTTCATTTAGGATTTCCCAACCCTTTATATAACTAATTGTAAAGGCTTCGGCTTCATATAAAAAAATAAAGAGTAAAGGCTCCATATAAAAAATAAAGGAAAGTTTGTTTATATATATATATATATATATATATATATATATATATATATATATATATATATATATATATATATATATATATATATATATATTTATATATATATATATATATATATATATATATATATATATATATATATATATATATATATATATATATATATATATACCAATCTAGGCAGATAGAAATATTGAATAGTTGCAATGCACACAAGTAGAATTTGGAAATTTTCTTCTTCATTTAGGATTTTACAACGTTAGATAACTGACAGTAATAACGCCATATTAAAGAAAGTAAAGTTTGTTTCTTAATATATATATAAATATATACCAATCTAGGCAGATAGAAATATTGAAAAGTTGAAATGCACATAAGTAGAATTTGAAAATTTTCTTCTTCATTTAGGATTTTACGACCCTTAGATAACTGACAGTAAAGGCTCCATATAAAAAAATAAAGGAAAGTTTGTTTCTTAATATATATGAATGTATACCAATCTAGGCAGATTGAAATATTGAAAAGTTGAAATGCACACAAGTAGAATTTGAAAATTTTTTTCTCCAATTATGATTTCACGACCCTGAGATAACTGACAGCAAAGACGCCTTCTCTAACTCATTACCAATATCAACAGCAATTTGATAAAACACAAAGATTCTTTTTGTTCTTCCTATCAGTTTTAGACATCAGTTATACGAGGATATAAACCGGGTAAAAATAATATATTAGTTACGCAAGGGTGGCATCATTTCCAAAGTGAACTCAAAAGATTGTAACGATTGAGCACTCAAAAAAAAAAAAAATCTATACAGATTGTTGAACAATAACAGCAATTTTTAAAACTTGCAATTCTACTCGGTATGAAGTAAACGATTCAGATAACAGAATTAACAGTCTTATTTTTAGGACTATTCTACATATTAAGGCTTAGCCCTCTTATCTAATTGCAAGATCAAGTAAAATACATGGTCACGTGGTTATTGAGATTTCTATTTGGTCCAATAGCCTCAAGCAGTGCATTGCCAGAGGCAAAATTGGGCTTGGAGATATTCTCACTATTTTTACTATTTATAGTAAGCGCGTCCAAATCGTAGACATTTAAGAATCACTAAAATTTGGTGGCCCAATGAGGATTTCACAAAATTTAAAACTGATACAAGTGTAGCACCTATTGCATCAAACATATAATATTAATCTATTGATAGATTATTATAGATATTTAGAAGTACATAATCAATAAATTAATAGCTGTTTTATTATTAATTTATGAATAATTAAGGTAACAGACCACGTTCAGACATAAAATTTTTAAATAAGGTTTTCATGTAAATATTTTTTTAGTTATTGCAGTAATAAGTTATAAAACATAGAAAAATATGAAAATAAATATAACTACATATATATTGTCTTAAAATTTGGAAAAAATAGAGAAAAAAACAAGCAGTTTTTGACTTTAAGTCAGCACTCCTAACTTAAAAAATACGCAAAACATATCACTTTTACTTGAACACATATAGACATATATCCATTAAGTATGAATTGAACATCCAAAATGAAAATATTCTAAAGTATAAATGAGCTATAGCCAATCAAGTAATTTAGAGTAAAAATTCAAGAAAAAAAATAATGAATTTTCTAACATAAATACCCATAACTCATCTCAAAATGAATATATTTATAATCCTGAGGTTCGATGCATACTTAACATCATTAAAAACATACAATTAAATTTCTAATTAAATTCTAAAAATTATTTTAGCAGTTATGACTGTTGAAGTGTAGGGGTGCAGCAAAAATCAGTTTTTCAGAAATTCAATTTAAAAATTTTGTTGGATAAATTGTTTTATAATTTGATAAACATTCAAAAATATGCAGGAGTAATTTACTTATTTATTTAGAAGTTATAATACGCTATTTACGAAGTTTTTCTAGCTAACACTCAAAGTCAAGCCCTTTAACTGCTCACTTCCGGTATCTTTTCGACACTTCCGGTGATGATTAAACAGTTGTAGCATGACTTTTGATGACTCTAGAAACAAGATGAAAACTGTTTTCGAAAGCAGAAGGACTGATCTTTAAAATAAACGAATAATTTTTTTTCGATATTTTTCACGAAACGCATTATTTGAACGTGGTTGGTTACCTGAATTTAACTAGAAGAATAATGTTGAACTGTATTTAATTTCACCTTAATATATTTAGTGCTGTCTGCCGAAATTTTGCCAGATTTTTAGAATGGTTTAAGATAGTAGTCTTTAATGGGATTTTGCCGAACTCGTATTATCACAAGATGTCCCTAAAGGTGCCTAGAATTATTTTAAAACATAAACAAATACAAACTATAGTTACACACTAAATATTTAAACTACAAATATCTTTACTTCTATAAAACAAGATTTTTCGTTTCACCGGCTAACAATCTGTCCTAGCTGTGTTCTAGCATACTTTTCATGATTGGTAACAGCCAAGTCACGCTTATTTTCTAAAGATCTCTTCAGACACATATTTTACTAAAATCAATTATCACCTGAAATCTTCTCACCACTTTTATTCAGGTATATAATAGTCTTTATTTCAATCATCACCCAATTCAAATAGCGTCTTGAGCCAAGGTCGTAACAATATTTTGAAAAATATGGACAAAATTTGGTCTTGTCGGGATAAGTATGTCCATAACGCTGACATCCCGATATATCGAAACCCATGGCAACTCTATATACTGCGAACTTAAAGAACTTTCCTAGCTTAGAAACCTACTTGCATAGTTCTAGCATACTTTTCATGATTGGTAACAGCCAAGTCACGCTTATTTTCTAAAGATCTCTTCAGACACATATTTTACTAAAATCAATTATCACCTGAAATCTTCTCACCACTTTTATTCAGGTATATAATAGTCTTTATTTCAATCATCACCCAATTCAAATAGCGTCTTGAGCCAAGGTCGTAACAATATTTTGAAAAATATGGACAAAATTTGGTCTTGTCGGGATAAGTATGTCCATAACGCTGACATCCCAATATATCGGACGGATGGCAACTATATGTACTGCGAACTTAAAGAACTTGTGTAGCTTAGAAACCTACTTGATAGTCTCTAACATACTTTTCATGATTGGTAAAGCCAAGTCACGCTTATTTTCTAAAAATCTCTTCAGATACATATTTTGTTAAAATCAATTATCACCTGAAATCTTCACCATTTTATTCAGGTATATAATAGTGTTCATTTCAATCATCACCCAATTCAAATAGCGTCTTGAAGCCAAGGTCGTAACAATATTTTGCAAAATAGGAGCAAAATTTGATCTTGTTGAGATAAATCAGGATAAGTAGGTCCATAACGTTGACGATCCCAATATATCGAGACGGATGGCAACTATATGATGAACTACAAAACTTAAAGAACTTGAGTAGCTTAGAAACCTACTTGCATAGTTCTAGCATACTTTTCATCATTGGTAACAGCCAAGTCACGCTTATTTTCTAAAGATCTCTTCAGACACATATTTTACTAAAATCAATTATCACCTGAAATCTTCTCACCACTTTTATTCAGGTATATAATAGTCTTTATTTCAATCATCACCCAATTCAAATAGCGTCTTGAGCCAAGGTCGTAACAATATTTTGAAAAATATGGACAAAATTTGGTCTTGTCGGGATAAGTATGTCCATAACGCTGACATCCCGATATATCGAAACCCATGGCAACTCTATATACTGCGAACTTAAAGAACTTTCCTAGCTTAGAAACCTACTTGATAAGTCTCCACTTACAAGTCAATAATCTTTAAAGTCAAGAGGTTTAAAGAGACTTTCATAAAAAATAAATTAAACACAGAGTGATCTCTAGATGAGATAATAACAGGGAAGTATATCAAGTTCTGAAGCAGCTCTGAACATCTGTCTTTTCTTTCCACTGTGACGCGCTCTCTCACTGCTTTTGTGCGGACCTTCGCCGGCACCTCTTGATTCATCTCTCATAAGATAACCGGAAGTTATGTTTTATTCATTGTCACATCGTTTTAACAAAGACTCGCGTTTCTGATGCGGATGCCTTTTCAATGAAGCTCACACGCCATTATAAGTGAGGTGGTTTCATTTATTTTTTTCGTTGTAGTGTCTATCACTAATGCAAGGTTTAGTATTGTTGTCATAAAATCAGCGTGTTACTTTCTTTTTTTTTCTGATGGAACAAGTCACCTTTATAAAACTAAAGCTAATCAAGACGTTATAATAAGGTTTTTATGATAAAATAAAGTCTAGTTTGTAGTATTATAACACTCTGAAATGAGATAAGGTTACTAATTTTATTATGGTATTTTATTTAATTTTTAAAGCAACGCTATTTAACATAAAACACATGTTACTGTACCATAAACCGAACATTTTAATAGCATATACAGTCGACTCAGCTTAATGTGATCGTGCATTTTACACATATTGTATTTCTGGTTTCTAATAAATAAACATAATTTAAAGGTAAAAATAAAATTTGTATTAATATCTATATGCTATAGTAACTTTTTTGACTACATATAATACAGCAAGTTTCTGCATGCATTATACATATACAGAAATAAATACAATAAACACATTTTATGTAATGCTTTTAAGCTAAAATAATATCAAATGTTAATAGAAAAATAAAGACAGGTAAAAAACGTTCCTTAATACAGCAAGTTTCTGCATTCATTAAACACATACAGAAATAAATACAATAAACACATTTTATGTAATGCTTTTAAGCTAAAATATAATTTAATAAGAATAAATAAGATAGGTAAAAACGTTCCTTAAATACCTAGGATTCGCATTCATTAAACACATACAGAAATTCAATAAACACATTTTATGTAATGCTTTTAAGCTAAAATAATTCAAATGTTTGAGAAAAATAAATTGGGGTAAAAAACGCTTAATACAGAAGCAGTTTCTGCATTCATTAAACACATACAGAATATAAATACAATAAACACATTTTATGTAATGCTTTAAAATCTTCAGAAATTGAAATGGTCCAATAAATATAAACAGGTAAAAAATTCATGTCCTAGAGATACGCAAGTTCTGCAACCTTTGATAGAAACACATGCCTACAAAATACTACAACAAACTCATTAGGTTCTCAAAATGCTTTTCTATTTCAAGTTTAAAGACTTAAGAGAAATTCAAAATAACCACCCTTAGTCTAATCAATGAAGCTGTACCCCATTACCTGAAACAATGTCTTATACAGACGATCTTGCACATGTCTTCTTATCCTGACTACAATACAGTGAATAAACAAACAGATATTCCTGTAAAAACAAATTGCTCTTAAAATTGGAGATATACCAATTGATGCCATACAATACAGATGGTATAAAGACCAAATAATACTCAGCAGTTTCTACATCAGATCACAAATATTGTCTTGAAGATCAAAGAAAAAATCCTGATAACTGCTCGGTTTTTATAGCTAAGCATAGATGAAGCCCTAGATTCCCTGGAGTTTAAATGAGATCTGGATCCTGTTATAGCAGAATATACAGCACTTATAGTTAAATAAAACAATACGAGTTTCAATACTAATAAGATAAAAGAATTTCTACTTCATGACATTCATATACAGTGGATCCCCTCCACATCTTAAAATGAATATTTAAGCTAAAATAACATTTTAATAGAGATTCATTCAAAGATCAAACACAATAAAAACACTTATAAAAGCATCAGTATCAGTGTTCACGATACAGCAATGGCTTCAATCGTCAAACAAACTACTCTTTGTTTCGAATGCTTAGAACTCTAATTCTGAAATAAGATTTAAAGAACAAGTGCTAATAGAACAGTCGCCTGAAAAAATGTTTAGGATTCTCCGTGAGTGACCTGACTAAGGCACTCATGGTGCTGGATTCTAATGCACATCAGATAAATACAATAACATGTAATGCTTTTAAGCTAAAATAATATCAAATGTTAATAGAAAAATAAAGACAGGTAAAAAACGTTCCTTAATACAGCAAGTTTCTGCATTCATTAAACACATACAGAAATAAATACAATAAACACATTTTATGTAATGCTTTTAAGCTAAAATAATATCAAATGTTAATAGAAAAATAAAGACAGGTAAAAAACGTTCCTTAATACAGCAAGTTTCTGCATTCATTAAACACATACAGAAATAAATACAATAAACACATTTTATGTAATGCTTTTAAGCTAAAATAATATCAAATGTTAATAGAAAAATAAAGACAGGTAAAAAACGTTCCTTAATACAGCAAGTTTCTGCATTCATTAAACACATACAGAAATAAATACAATAAACACATTTTATGTAATGCTTTTAAGCTAAAATAATATCAAATGTTAATAGAAAAATAAAGACAGGTAAAAAACGTTCCTTAATACAGCAAGTTTCTGCATTCATTAAACACATACAGAAATAAATACAATAAACACATTTTATGTAATGCTTTTAAGCTAAAATAATATCAAATGTTAATAGAAAAATAAAGACAGGTAAAAAACGTTCCTTAATACAGCAAGTTTCTGCATTCATTAAACACATACAGAAATAAATACAATAAACACATTTTATGTAATGCTTTTAAGCTAAAATAATATCAAATGTTAATAGAAAAATAAAGACAGGTAAAAAACGTTCCTTAATACAGCAAGTTTCTGCATTCATTAAACACATACAGAAATAAATACAATAAACACATTTTATGTAATGCTTTTAAGCTAAAATAATATCAAATGTTAATAGAAAAATAAAGACAGGTAAAAAACGTTCCTTAATACAGCAAGTTTCTGCATTCATTAAACACATACAGAAATAAATACAATAAACACATTTTATGTAATGCTTTTAAGCTAAAATAATATCAAATGTTAATAGAAAAATAAAGACAGGTAAAAAACGTTCCTTAATACAGCAAGTTTCTGCATTCATTAAACACATACAGAAATAAATACAATAAACACATTTTATGAAACGCTTTTAAGCTAAAATAACATCAAATGTTAATAGAAAAATAAAGACAGGTAAAAAACGTTCCTTAATACAGCAAGTTTCTGCATTCATTAAACACATACAGAAATAAATACAATAAACACATTTTATGTAATGCTTTTAAGCTAAAATAATATCAAATGTTAATAGAAAAATAAAGACAGGTAAAAAACGTTCCTTAATACAGCAAGTTTCTGCATTCATTAAACACATACAGAAATAAATACAATAAACACATTTTATGTAATGCTTTTAAGCTAAAATAATATCAAATGTTAATAGAAAAATAAAGACAGGTAAAAAACGTTCCTTAATACAGCAAGTTTCTGCATTCATTAAACACATACAGAAATAAATACAATAAACACATTTTATGTAATGCTTTTAAGCTAAAATAATATCAAATGTTAATAGAAAAATAAAGACAGGTAAAAAACGTTCCTTAATACAGCAAGTTTCTGCATTCATTAAACACATACAGAAATAAATACAATAAACACATTTTATGTAATGCTTTTAAGCTAAAATAATATCAAATGTTAATAGAAAAATAAAGACAGGTAAAAAACGTTCCTTATTTTTGAGGAATGTAATAAATAAAGATTCTGAATGAAAAATGAAAAAAAACAGAGTCGTTAATTTGCAAGGTTCAAGTCTGTTCGTGAAAATTTATTAATCCCTTCGTACAACTGCATAAAATTTATGTCCAAAAACTCTCGTAGGGGATCAAACCTTATTTTCGTATAAATAACTTTTTACTATTACTGAGTATTACTATAAATAAATAATTTATATTACAGTGGAATCCGCTTAATGTCATCGCGGTTAATGATATCAATCGCTTATTGTTATCCAAATCACTTGGTCCCGATTTTCTCTATTCACCTGTATGTTAAATTTATCGTTTTATGTGATCGTTACATCAGTTAATGTTACCAGTTTTCGAACCTCATTTTAACTGGTAAGGGAATTTTCACAATCTATTCAGAAGTAACCCATCCTTTCTTTTCCTTCCCTGTTGTTTGAATTTTTGAAAATACTCCCTCTTCCAACTACGGAAATAGGGAAGTGAGGGAGAAATTACACGTCTCTGAAATTTTTCAAAAATACGCACACCCTGCTGATTGTCAGTGGTTGTCAGATAAGCAGAAGGCAACACATTCTTATCGGAACTGAGAAGGAGCGTATTCACATTTTATGCCTTGCTCGCTTACATGCAGCTTGTCGATATGGAAGCCAGAAAACGAAATGATTTAACGTTAAAACAAAAGATCGAAATTTTAAATCGATATGACAGGTTGATTATGATTACGAACAATTTATCAATGAGTTCTTAGAAAAAAATTGTAGACAGTCAACAATTGGTCAATATTTTTAATTATATATAAAATTTTTGTGTTTTAAAGGATAATATACATAAATGCAGGATAAGGCGTGTTTTTTCATTTTGTTTTGAAATTTAGTACTTGTGAATTAAAGGAGGGGGGTAAATTTATCTAATATTGCATATTGTTTATTGTTATCAATCGGTTATTGTTATCAAAATCATGGTGTCCCAAACTGATTACATTAAGCGGAGTGCACTGTAAATATATTTATAAGACACATAAATAAATAGATTGAGTTAAAAATAGTGTAAATAAACAACAGTAATATTACTTATAAATTTGGAATCGATTTATTTTTATGAAGTATTTAAAATATTTTGATGAATTATTCATATTTGAAAACAATATGTTATTTGAAAATATTTAGTTGTATATAACCAGTTTGGCTTTCTAAAATCTTTATGCAATGTATGTGCAATATATTAATTCGAATTCACACTAATAGTGTATGACGGATGTATTTCTAACTTTAATTTGGAGTTCGTAACAATTAGGTTATGGTTTTAATCGTTTAGACGTTATTATAATGTTAGGAACATATTTTAATGTTATTCTAACAAAATTTATTATAATGTAAAATTAACGTTATTATAGTATTAGATAAAGGTTCTTATAGTCTTAAATAAACCTTATCATAACTTTAAAATAGAGGATATTTTAGAATTATTTAAAAGTGTAACAAACGTACTTCGCCACAGTATCGTGCTGCCACCTGTACAAAAACAAACACACAGGTAAGGGAAAACTTCCCCAAAAAAAGTCAGTTGGCCTTACGGACTTCATAGGCGATGCAACACTTTGACCTCCCCTGGTTCTAATTGTGTTAATTATTTTAATTATGTATATTTTGTCTGTTTAACTTTTATTTTTTCCTTTAATTGTTTTGTGTGCAAGCTAAGATTTTATGTAAATAAACTATATTTTGCACTGAAAAGATGTTTTCATTGAATCCCACCTTCAGAAATATAGCTTAGCCACAAAAGTATTTAATTTTAACATTTAACTTTAAATTAACGTTAAAAGAGACCGAAATTTCATGAAAAGGGTAGAATAGCAAATCATTTTTATAAAACAACCAAAGCTAGTTAAGATGTTAGAATAACGCCTCTTAAAATAAAATAACGTTTTTTGTTTTTCTTAATATTATATCACTGTTAAATGTGATGAGATTATTAATGCTGTTATGGTATTTTTATTAATGTTTCTAGCTTCACTATTTAATATAAATACATGTTATTGGGCTGTTAACCGAACATTATAATATAATAGATTTAGGTTGTAGTTTTAATTATTAAGACATTATTATAATATTAACACATTGTATGCGGAACACGTACTAGTACGTTTTCTGACGATTGATACTTGAGCGCGGGTCACTTATTAGTACGGTTTAGTTGTAACAACATGGTTTGTTTGTGGGTGCAAAAATAACGGTATATACAGGAAAACGAAACCGAATGTTCTTGTCTACTACAAAGATTCTGGAAAAATTTGGACTAATAAAAATTAGTTTCTACATCAGTCGATGCGGAACCACAGAAGGGAAGGTTGATTAAAATATCAATTTAGATTTAAAATTAACTTTTTATTTATCCTTGCGAAAATGATATCATATATGTATGTATATTTATATATTATATAAATATATTTGTATTTATATATATATTTGTTTATTTATCTATTTATGTATTTGTTTATATATTTCAATACAAAATACGAAAAGTTGGTTAAAAAATTAAATAATTTTCGATCTATTGAAATTGAACTGAATAACTGAATTTATGCGCAAAACGTATGTATTAAGTATATGTTTCATTAATATTCTAACCAAGTGTTAAATTAATGTTATTATAGTATTAGATAAAGGTAATTTTAGAATTATATAAACTTCATCAAAACTTTAAAGTAGACATTACTGTGATAGTAATTAAACGTAGATAAGATTCAAATTTAAATTAGCTGTAAATGTAACTAAAATTACACGAAAAAGCTATTGAAATGAACGAAATTCACAAAATTGAAATGACTAAAATTTTAGTAAACTTTAACAGATGTTATAAACTTTAAAAAAATAAATCCAAGTTAACTAACTGTTTAATGATGGTTATGCTTTTATTTTATATTTTTTGTGATCCTAATGATTTTAAGAGAATGCAATTTTGCTGGAATAATCTAGAAAAAAATAAAAAAAACCCTCTTAAATTATATATAGGAGTATTGTTAAGATTAATTCAAATATCAACTGCTAATGAGGGGAAACTTAAGAAGGAATAACCAGAAAAAAACATATTAATCATGTTTTGAAAATTACACACAAAACACACAAAAAAAATTTTAAATTATACTTAAATTATATTTTGAAACATAATTATTAAACTTTAGTTAATAAACTTAAGTAAAGTTTATTGAAAAGCAGCTATTTAAGGTAAATTTTAAACACAAATTTTCCTCTCAATTTTAATTTCATTTTAAAATCTTAAAATCAGACGTTAAGTGACTCCACCTTGAAAATAATTTTATTAAGCAATGTTGCTGGAATAATCGAAAAAAATTAAAAAACAACTTTTAAATGATATCGAGGGCTATTGTTAAAGTTAATTCAAATATCAACTGCTAATGATGGGAAACTTAAGAAGGAATAACCAAAAAACATATATTAATCATGTTTTGAAAATTACCACCATTACAATAATGGATTACAACACCACTAAAACCGCTATAACAAACACACAAAAATATAATTTAGAGTTTATTGAAAAGCAGCTATTTAAAGTAAATTTTAAACACCAATTTATCTCTCAATTTTAATTTAATTTTAAAATCTTAAAATCAGACGTTAAGTGACTCCACTTTAATAAAATAATTTTGTTAAGCTATGTTGCTGGAATAATCTAAAAAAATTAAAAAAACAACTCTTAAATGATATCGAGGGCTATTGTTAAAGTTAATTCAATTATCAGCTGCTAATGAGGGGAAACTTAAGAATGAATAACCAAAAAAGAGACATATATTAATCATGTTTTGAAAATTACACACAAAAATATAATTTAAAGTTTATTGAAAAGCAGCTATTTAAGGTAAATTTTAAACACCAATTTAATTTTAATTTCATTTTAAAATCTTAAAAACAAATGTTAAGTGACTCCACCTCGAAAATAATTTTATTAAGCAATGTTGCTGGAATAATCGAAAAGATTAAAAAAACAACTCTTAAATGATATCGAGGGCTATTGTTAAAGTTAATTCAAATATCAGCTGCTAATGAGCGGAAACTTAACAAGAAATAACAAAAAAAAAAACATTAATCTTGTTTTGAAAATTACCACCACGTTCCATCGCTTTTATTTAATAACAATATCACTACTGCGTTATAATATCTCTGAAAAAACACCTTTCAAATATATATATGCTTGTTGCCACACTAAATGTTGAAATAATTATACCTTTTTCTTATCAAAAGTTTCGTATCACATTACCTCTTTCTTTTGACAAGCTATTTATTAATACTAGAGATAAACTTTAATCCCTTTTTCCAAAGAAACGTTAAATATCTGTATCGACAAAGCAATCGATCATCATTTCTTCGCGAAAAAAAAAGTGAAGGCCCAAGCAAACCTAACAGAAGTTGTTATTGTTTCCAAAATATTACCTTTTGTTCCCAAGGAATTGTTTCCACGGGCGTTGAGCGGGTTCAGTGAACTTTTTAGCGAACAAGATGAATCGTTTGTCGAACAGTGACTGGTTCGCATACCTCGGGAATGCAAAAATGTTGCCAATTAGATCCACCAAACTTCGCCTTTGCAGAAAGATCACATATGCCCCATATTTGTCTGTTTGCTACGAGATTTGCTTGGCAGACTGCCCTTGGAATATATAAACATTCCTCTCTGTTAATTGATTTATTCGGGATTTTCTTAGTTTTATTTTGAGTGATCCGCTTAAATCTCTGGGAACGTATAATTGATATGTGGTGTACGAGTTACACAAAGCCATTACATGTGCAGTTGCAACTCACCTGAACTGATAACTCTTTCATAAGTGAACTATTTTATATCTGTGAATTAAATGTGAAATATTTTATGTTATGCCAATTAGATCCACAAACTCTGCCTTGACAGAAAGATCACATATGGCCCATATTTGTCTGTTTGCTACGAGATGTGCATGGCAGACTGCCCTTGGAATATATGAACATTCCTCTTTGTTAATTGATTTATTAGGAATTTTTTTAGTTTTATTTTGAGTGATCCGCTTGAATCTCTGGGAACATATAATTGATATGTGGTGTACGAGTTACACAAAGCCATTACATGTGCAGTTGCAACTCACCTGAACTGATAACTCTTTTCATAAGTGAAGTATTTTATATCTGTGAATGAAATGTGAAATATTTTGTTATGCCAATTAGATCCACCAAACTTCGCCTTGGCAGAAAGATCACATATGCCCCATATTTGTCTGTTTGCTACTAGATTTGCATGGCAGATTGTCCTTGGAATATATAAACATTCCTCTCTGCTAACTGATTTATTCGGAAAGTTTTATTTTGAGTGATCCGATTGAAACTCTTGGAACATATAATTGATATGTAGTGTACGAGTTAGACAAAGCCATTACATGTGCAGTTGCAACTCACCTGAACTGATAACTCTTTCATAAGTGAACTATTTTATATCTGTGAATTAAATGTGAAATATTTTATGTTATGCCAATTAGATCCACAAACTCTGCCTTGACAGAAAGATCACATATGGCCCATATTTGTCTGTTTGCTACGAGATGTGCATGGCAGACTGCCCTTGGAATATATGAACATTCCTCTTTGTTAATTGATTTATTAGGAATTTTTTTAGTTTTATTTTGAGTGATTCGCTTGAATCTCTGGGAACATATAATTTTGAGGTGTACGAGTTACACAAAGACATTACATGTGCAGTGCAACTCACCTGAACTGATAATCTTTTCATAAGTGAATATTTTATATCTGTGAATGAAATGTGAAATACTTTATATTATGCCAATTAGATCCATAAACTTCGCCTTGCAGAAAAGATCACATATGCATATTGTCTGTTTGCTACAAATTTGCATGGCAGACTGCCCTTAATATATAAACATTCCTCTCTGTTAATTGATTTATTCTTTTCTTAGTTTTATAGTGATCCGCTTAAATCTCTAACATATAATTGATATGAGGTGTACGAGTTACACAAAGACATTAATTTGCAGTTGCAATCACCTGAACTGATAAACTCTTTTCATAAGTGAAGTATTTTATATCTTAATGAAATGTGAAATACTTTATATTATGCCAATTAGATCCTCAAACTTGTTAGAAAGATCACATATGCATATTTTGTCTGTTTGCTGCTTAATTTTGCAGAATTGAATATAAAAAACATTCCTCTGTTAATTGATTTATTCATTTCTTATTTTATTTTGAGTGATTCGCTTGAATTCTAACATAAAATTGATATGTGGTTTACGATTTACACAAAGCCATTACATGTACAGTTGCAGCTCACTCAAACGAAGTTCAAGTGAAAAGAAACTCTTTATAAGTGAAATATTTTATATTATGTTAATTATATCCACCAACTTTCGGTAGAAAGATCACATATGATATTTGAAAAGCGAGATAGAATGAGCTAGAATATCAGAGTTGAATGATATAATTCGAATTTCATTTTTTAGTTACATAATCCGCACTATTATTAATGCTATGTTATTACTTATAGAATAAAATACATTGAGGAAAAGTTTTATCATAATTACTTTCGAAATTTTAACAATAAAAGTTAATGTACAAAAAATGTTAAAAAATTATCTAAAATAAGATGGTCAAGCCTAAATTTGTTAAAAATTTTAGTAGCTGTTTTTTCTTTACAAACAAACACGTCACTAACTCCTTATTAATTAATACATTTGAAATATTCATTTGAAAGTATACATAAAATCATTTAAAACAAACAAGTAAATATTGATTAAATTCTAAAAAATAATTATAACATTAGTTATAAAATTAGTTAAAAAATATGAGCCTTTTTATAAATCAATAAAAATTGTTAGGCGTGATATGACTACGTTATTAAACGAAAAATTCCTTATTTGTTTATTTAAACTTTTTAGTTTATTGCATGCATAACTTAATTCCTAAATTTACTATAAAAAATAGTTTTTTTAAAAAAAATTCAATATCATTTTTTTATCCAAGAAACAATACCTGAATTAACTAACAAAGCATTTTCTCCATATTTTCCACTTTGTTGCGTATACTTGTATCCAATTGAGTAACAGGTTTGTTTGAGTTTTTCTCCAGAGATTTCTAAGCGTTTTTTTCTGGTTAAATCTTTTAATCTTTATTTAAACGAAGCTGGTTAGAAGTTTCATGTTCATAAACAAATCTCGACAATGGACTTGGAGATAAATTTTAATGTGCTTTTTAAAAGTATATCTTAAGTAGGAAAACAGATTCTTAGTAAAAAAAGATTATCTAATTAAGTCCTCTTCATGGCCCAATTTCGGGAATTTCGTCTTAAAAATCCCTATGTAATCTTTATTTTTGGAATAAGTCGATTGGAATAGTTTCCATTTTGTTTATGAAGCTTTTTTACTTCTATACATCCTCTTTTCTTGTTCGACTTACCATTTTACCTTAGAAGTTCATAAAGCTTTGAATGAGCTTACACAGCTTACATAAATAACACATATACAGGATGTTTAAAAAATGACCGGTATATTTGAAAAATCAATAAAAACTAAACTTACAGTGATAGAAATACAAGGTTTATTGCAATATGCTTGGGACAATACTAAATTTTCAGGCAGATAAGCTTTCAAAATTAGTTACAATGTTCCACAACAGATGACGCTGTAGTCTGGAAAAATCTAAACTAGGATATTTCCCAGATATCCACCATGCGCAGCAATAATATGGCTTATTCTCAGAACGAAATTATCAGAAACACGTGTAAACGTCTCAGGCGGGATGGCTTCACATGCCGTACAGATGTACTGTTCCAGTTATTCAATTGTTTCTGGATAGTGTACATTTTTTAAGAGACCCCACAGAATATATCGTACTTTAGATTTTTCCATCTGTTCATCTGCTGATTCGCTATCTGTTGTAAAATATTGTAACTAATTTTGAAAGTTTGTCTACCTGAAAATTTACTATTGTCCCAAGCATATTGCAATAAACTATGTATTTCTATTACTGTCCGTTTAGTTTTTATTCATTTTTCAAATATACCTGTCATTTTTGAAACACCCTGTACTTCCTGTATGTTTTTTCACTTAAACATCACATAGTAGAGGAACATTCTTTACTTCTAAAGAACCATAATTTTAAATAGTTATTTGGAAACAAACAGCATGGTGTCCCCAAAGCAACAAAAACTTGAAGACATTATACAGTACTTTGGGGACTTATTTTGGGACATAACACAGTAACATGTATATCCATACTTTAAAACTTTACTGACTTACTATACTTTTAAATGGACTCCAGTATTTTTTTATCTCTAATACGAAAGTAGGGATATGTATTAAAACTCTGTACATTCAATTATCTTATTTTATAAAAGGAAAACCTGTTTATCATGTTTCTTATTATTACATACTCAAACATAAATTTATTATAATCAAAATACAAATGGCTGATTTATCATACTTTTTCCAATAATATATGAAGATTTTTAAGGATAAAGCTGTTTTCATTTAAAATATATTTGCATTTAGTATAGGCAAAATAACAGTAATGTAATCTCCGTATCTACAATTTCCCTCTAGTGACTCATTGTTACGCATTCTTGCTGAAATTAACATTACAAACAATATTAAACTGCATCTTCTCAAGCCTGCAATTATCAGGACTTCAAGTAGATATTCGATACTTAGTTATCAGTTCACTAAAAATAATATTTTCACTAATCACTAATCTTTACTTTATTATCTTTAATTTATAATCTTTACTTTTTACTAATCTTTAAATTTGGGGATTCGAAAAGTCACCAAGTTTTTTTGGGAACAAAATAAACGAAACTTAAATTTTGAGGACTGTTGCCGACATTTGTAGACGTATTGTTACTTTAATTTCTTCTTAAATATTTATATTTCATTTATATCGATATAAATACAGATTTGCTCTTGACAAAGTATAAAAAACAAAATTACATACCACATTATATAGTTCCACCTCCAATTATATTGTCCCGTATTTCTTGCCCAAATTAACACTAAAAACAATATTAGACTGCATCTTCTCAAACTTGAAATTATCATGCCTTCAAGATATTCGATACTTAGTATCTAAATTCACTAAAAATAATATTTTCACTAATCACTAATCTTAACTTTATTATCTTTAATTTATCATCTTTACTTTTTACTAACCTTCAAATTTGGGGAAACGAAAAGTAACCAAGTTTTTGGGGGGACAAAATGAAGGGAACCTAAATTTTTGGGCTGTTGCTGAAATTTGAGGACTTATTTTTACCTTAATTTCTTCTTTCTCAATTCTCGTTTAATTTATATGGAGATGAATATAGATTTTCTCTTGACAAAGTACAAAAAAACAAAATTATATCTCACATTATTTAGTTCCACTTCCAATTAAATTGTTCTGCATTTCTTGCTCAAATAAACAGTAAAAATAATATTAGACTGCATCGTCTCAAGATTGCAATTATCATGTCTTCAAGAAGATATTCGATACTTAGTATATAAAATCACTAAAAATCATAATGTATTCACTAATCACTAATATTCACTTTACTATCTTTAATTTCTAATCTTTACTTTTTACTAATCTTTAAAATTAGGAGCACGGAAAGTCAGCAAGATTTCTGAGGGACAAAATGAAAGAAACCTAAATTTTGTGGGCTGTTGCTGAATTTTGAGGACATATTTTTACCTTAATTTCTTCTTTCTCAATTCTCGTTTACTTTGTATGGAGATGAATATAGATTTGGTCTTGACAAAGTACAAAAAACAAAATTACATCCCACATTGTATAATTTCACCTCCAATTAAATTCAGAAAAAATAATATCTTTGTATACTTTTAAATTTAACATAGGTGGGGTTATATGTACAATACTAGTATGTACCATCTTTACAAAACTATCATGTATTGCAAACACACGAAATCCATATTTACAGGCCAGGGTTTTTTCACCAACTAGCAGTCTGAGTCTGATATTTTGAGGAAAAGTAACGAAAAGAGAGAAAAGTAAAGCATGCAAACACTTATAATCACAAACGCTTAAAATTAAATTCAGAAAAAATATCTGTGTGTATATTTTTTAATTTAACATAGTTGGTGTTATATCCACAATACTAGTACGTATCAATGCTACAAAACAATCACTATTGCAAACACATGAAATCCATATTTACAAGCCAGACTTTATTCACCAGCTAGCACTCTGAGTCTGCCATTTTGCGGAAAAGTAACGAAAAAAAAAGTAAAACATGCCAGCACTTATAATCACAAACACCTCAAATTAAATTCAGAAAGAATAACATGTGTGTATACTTTTAAACTTAACATAGTTGGGATTATATCTAGAATACTAGTATGTATCGTGTCTACAAAACAATCATGCATTGCAAACACATGAAATCCATATTTACAGGCCAGACTTTTTTCACCAACTAGCACTCTGAGTCTGCCATTTTGCGGAAAAGTAACGAAAATAGAGAAAAGTAAAACATGCCAACACTTATAATCACAAACACCTCCAATTAAATTCAGAAAAAAATAATCTGTGTGTATACTTTTAAATTTAACATAGTTCGGATTATATCTACAATACTAGTATGTATCATGTCCTCAAAACAATCATGTATTCAAACACATGAAATCCATATTTACTGGTCAGGCTTTTTTCACCAACTTGCACTCTGCGTCTGCCATTTTGTGGAAAAATAAAGAAAAGAGAGAAAAGTAAAAAAAGCCAACTATAATCACAAACACCTCAAATTAAATTCAGAAAAAATAATCTGTGTGTATACTTTTCAATTTAACATAATTGGGGTTATAATACTAGTATGTATGATGTCTACAAAACAATCATGCATTGCAAACACATGGAATCCATATTTACAGGACAATCTTTTTTCACCAACTAGCACTCTGAGTCTTTCATTTTGCGGAAAAGTAACGAAAAGAGAGAAAAGTAAAACATGCCAACACTTATAATCACAAACACCTCAATTTAAATTCAGAAAAAAAAAATCTGTGTGTTTACTTTTAAATTTAACATAATTGGGGTTATATCTACAATACTAGTTTGTATCATATCTACGAAACTATCATGTATTGAAACACATGAAATCCATATTTACTGGTCAGGCTTTTTTCACCAACCAGCACTCTGAGTCTGCCATTTTGCGGAAAAGTAACGAAAAGAGAGAAAAGTAAAACATGCCAAAACTTATAATCACAAAAAACTCAAATTAAATTCAGAATAAAGTAATCTGTGTGTATACTTTTAAATTTAACATAGTTGGGATTATATCTACAATACTAGTATATATCCTGTCTACAAAACAATCATGCATTGCAAACACACGAAATCCATATTTACAGGCCAGACTTTTTTCACCAACTAGCACTCTGAGTCTGCCATTTTGCGGAAAAGTAACGAAAAGAGAGAAAAGTAAAATATGCCAACACTTATAATCACAAACGCCTCAAATTAAATTCGGAAAAAATAATCTGTGTGTATACTTTTAAACTTAACATAGTTGGGATTATATCTAGAATACTAGTATGTATCATGTCTACAAAACAATCATGTATTGCAAACACATGAAATCCATATTTACTGGTCAGGCTTTTTTCACCAACTAGCACTCTGCGTCTGCCATTTTGCGGAAAAGTACCGAAAAGCGAGAAAAGTAAAACATGCCAACACTTATAATCACAAACACCTCAAATCGCATAACTACTTATTTGCATTAATAATGAATAGCGACCCATTTCTAGATTTTGCCTTTGCGGGATGGGCGTTTATATTTAAAAGTTGAAGTAGGTGAATTCCTGTGCCTCAACCGCACACCGTGTTCTTTTATCCAGGAAGAGGGGAAAAACGAGGTTCCCTCCCATCTTGCCTTTTTCTTAACCAAAATGTCAAGAGGGTCAGCTTCTATTGGGTTATAAGTCGCTGATTATACTTTTATTTTTTTTATATAGAAAAAGGACAAAGTCTGCATTAAATGTTGAAAGGGAAAGGAAATCGGCCCATTTTCGAGATGATGTTTGCATTGACGGCTGAATAGAGGACCTCCCCCCCCTATTCATTCTTATGAGGCACGGGCTAGTTGAAAGTCGGAAGTCATTGTTCACCGAGTTTTGCTATTTTGAACAAAGCAACACATGGTTTCCTTTTCAAGTTCTAAGCGTGCCATTATGTCTGATGAAACGCTTGATGATCAAAGAGTTGTTAAGATTGGGATTATTGTTGTAATACTACGGATGTGTCCAGTAGCTAGTCAAGGCAATCGCAGATTTTCAAAGCTTACTATTTATTTGCGTTAATAATGCATGTAAGTTAGATGTGACTGTAGCTATGCATGTAAAATTTATTTAAACTGAAAGCCAAGATTTATTATTTTAAAAGGCTGAATAGAAAGTTTCTCCCCCCTATTCATACCTTATGATCAAAGTTTTATGAAAGTCCAAAGTAATTGTTCAAAGAGTTTTGCTATTTTGAACAAAGCAACACATGGTTTCAAGTTCTAAGCGTGCCATTATGTCTGATGAAACTCTTGATGATCGAAGAGGTGTTAAAAGTGGAATTATTATTGTAATACTACGGATGGGTACAGTGGCTAGTCAAGGCAACCATATATTTTCAAAGCTTACTATTTATTTGCGTTAATAATGCTTGTAAATTAGATGTGACAGTAACTATGCATGTAAAATTTATTTAAACTGTAAGTCAAGATTAATTTTTTTTAAAGATTGAATAGAAAGCTTTCTCCCTATTCATACTTTATAAGAGTTTCATGAAAGTCGAAAGTTATTGTTCACCGAGTTTTACAATATTGTACAAATAAACAGTAGCTTTACTTTTCATACTTTAAGTGTGCAACTATTTGAATGAAATGCCAGTTAATAGAAAAGTGCTATGAAAGGATAATTATTGTTAAATGGTACTGTCTGAGAAATTGATAAAGTGCTAAACTAATAACTGGTTAATGTATCAGTAGATTTTCAAAGAGCTTATTTCATTTCTTGATAATTAATTTGGAGTGGCATTAGCAATATGATAATAAATTTAAAGTGGCATTATCAATATGATAATAAATTTAAAGTGGCATTGGCAATATGTTTATATTAAAGTGATAATTGCCCTAATACTACAGATGGATCCAGTGGCTAATCAAGGCAACCGTAGATTTTCAAAGCTAACTATTTATTTGCATTAATAATGCTTGTAAATTAGATGTGATAGTAGCTATGCATGTAAAATTTATTTAAACTGCAAGTCAATATTAATTTATTTTTTAAATAAAAATGTAAATTTTAAATAATGGCTGAATAGAAAGCTTCCCCTCTATTTATACCTTATGTTAAGAGTTTTATGAAAGTCAAAAGTATTTGCTCACCGAGTTTTACAATATTGTACAAATGAACAGTAGATTTACCTTAGTGTGGGAAGTTAGACACTAAAGTTAAGTCATTTCATTTCTCATTATAACAAAACTTAAAATCTTGCAATAATTTGTGGAAAAGAGCTTAAAATCTTTAAGACATGAATACTGAAGTAAAAGCAAGGCAGATAGTGAAATTAACTCTTTGAAAAATAAGTACTTTTTAACCCCTTCCAGGTTCATTTTATTTCTGGATTATGGGTCAAAAAATGTCAATTTTTTTATACTTATTTTTATACATACATAACTTTTTAAATATAATAGCATCGTTCGCATACAAAATTTCCTAAAAATTAATGTAAAAAATAAATTTAAGTAAGTGAGTATTTTACATGTATAGTTGGCTTTCTGTACGGCAGAAATCATTAGACTTTGTAGTCAATTCACACTAACTATAAATGTAAAGCTTAGAATACCTAGCTTTTATCTTTAATTAAATTTTATTTATTTCCTATGCATTTACATAAATGATTATGAAATTATTAATTAAAATTTGGTAGTGTATGATACGATCGAAAACACGGTACTGCACAGAGTCCAACATCGCAGTATGGACAGTAGAACCTTGTTTCTCTCCTTACCTTCTTCCTCTACTGTCTCTCTTTGAGAAGCAAATAATCTAGTAGCCAGAAAAGAAAACAAAAACATTCGAAACCATAAAAAGCACACGTGAAATAATTCGGGAAAGACTGATTGCACAGTGTAAAATTTCACAGTACTCTACACTCAGGATGAACCAGGATGGTACATTTTGTCTGTCCGAGTTCAGCTCGGGAAAAATCGGGAAAGGGTTAATAATCAGAACTAAAATATCCTTTCAACATTATTTTTATTCTGAACGTTAATACATGCATGTATTTATACCATACTAGAATATTTCCGACCATGACAGTCGTTCAGTTTGCAATAATCCCAAAATAGATGTAAAGTTTTAAATCTCTTTAAAAAGTTTCTAAATTTTTATCTGTCATACGTATTTTTTCCTTCTCTACCAAACAACATTCCTACATTTTTCTTGCTTTGCGCGTATTTCAAAATTGATTTATCAATGATTTCTGTTCTTTTGATATTGAATCGATCCTCTCTTTATTTCTTTCAGATTCCTTTCTTGATGCAGATTGAAAGGAATGGGCACAGACATCCCGCTCTGGATCGGCGGACTACAGAAGTGGGTGACCGGAGTGACGAAGCAGACGACCTGTGAGGACATCATCAAAGCCGTCCTCTCGACCAACGACAGCCACCACCACCACCATCATCACAAGTCGCACCATCGCGACCACAGGCGATACGTGATAGTTGAACGGTGGCACAAAGTGGAAAGACCCCTGGATTCCCGGTCGCGGCTCCTCAAGGTGTGGAACACTTGGGGGCTCGAGCAGTGCAACGTGAGGTTCCTCCTGAAGCGGGCGCACCATGCTCAGACCTCTTCGTCCACGCCGAGGGATGTCAAGTCCCACAGGAGGAAGGTCAGCTCAAAATCCACCAAGACTTGGCATCCGAGGAAGCTGAGGTCCGAGTCTGAGGATGACGGAAGTGTGGGTTGCTGCTTAGATGACGACGACCAGTTTCCAGCCACCGAGGAACAGCTGAGGAACCTCATCGCGTCCCAAAATGATGCAATCACTGCACAGCTCAGGAGACTCAGGGAGAAAGACGAGGAGATCGAGGTCATCGAAAATGAGATCCACACGCAGAGGATGCACCAGATTGGGGCTAACTATGTCCTGGACACGTACCTGGCGGAGACCAACGAGGCAGACACAAACTGTTCCACCAACACCGGTAGTGGTAACGGAGACAACTGCAACGTGGACAACAATAACTCTAACACCAGCTGTGATATCCTCGACCATTGCATCGAGCTTTACGAGAAAGTGCTGCAGATATGCGACCAGGTACATCGTGAGGAGTCCACCATCAAAGAGCTGACTTCCAAAATCCAGCAGGCAGTCAGGCTCAAAGACACCACAAACAACAACTCCACCACGGAATGCCGGATACTTGACGATGACCCCGAGATAGCGTACGCAGGGCCGGAGAGGCTGGAAGAGATCCTTAGCAGGACGAAGCACGATATCGAGAGGTTGCTGAGGATTAACCACACCCAGCAGCTGACCATACAGCAGAACGAACAGACTTTACTGGACTGCACAAAGATCATTGAGGACAAACACTATTATCTCCAGCACCTCAAGACCGACCTCGAACGTTTGGACAGAGACAACGTGAGGCTGCAGGAAGAGTTCGCAGCGATACAAGTCATTCCGGTCGACAGGAACTCTTCATGCGACGTCCCCGAGAACGGTGACAGTAATTCTGACACAGGTCTGAGTTCGCTCCACAGTAGCAGTGATGACGGAGCGAATGTACTGGACACATTAGTTTAGTGAGAAATGGTACATTCAACTTTTGACTGTACGGTTTACAGTCAACACTTTTGGTGTGATGATCAAAAATTAAACTTTTAATTCACTTACAGAAGGACGAAAGTGAAATCAATAGTTTATAAAACTGAAAGTATAAAACTGAGAGTAGAAAGACTGTATAGTCCCATTTTCGACACATGCACATTGTGTCTGATTTTCATTATTTTTCTCTCATATTAAATTATGTCTATATTCTTATCTTTTACACATGTGTGCAATTATTTAAATAATGTGTATGGGAAAAATTCTGTTAACACGTTCTCGGACATGAGTGCTATCAGTGTTAATTTTTGTGACGCCCCATCATTTGAATGTTCTAATATCCAAATCCATGGACTACTCTTATGACTATCATTTAAATATAAATATAAGCTTTATCCATTATAAATTATACAAAGAGTTTTTATAGTCTACATAAATTTGAATATCAGAATACGTTTAAAGGAACTAAGACGTTTGTAACACTAAAAAGTAAAAATTTTAAAGTATAAAATACCAATATCCTAAAGTAATCAAAATGTTTCTACGAAAATGTTACATTTGAATAAACTAAATACTATTTTTATTATATTACAGTGAAAATATTTTTGTTACTTTTATTTTTTTATAAATACATTTTTTTATAAATACTCTAAAGAATCTAGCAATATTCTTTGATGTATGAGTACATTTATTGCTTGCAAAATTATAAAAGAGTTTACAATTCATCAAAATATTTTTAAGTTTAATTAAACTAATTTTTATAGCATTATGTTTAAATATTTTAAAATTTAATTAAACTAATTTATATAGCATTATGTTGTAATATTTTAAAATTTAATTAAATTAATTCATATAAGATTATGTTGAATATAAAGATAGACAAAATCAGTTAAATTCAAATAATATAAAACTTTAAAAAATAGTTTATTAATTCTTTTAAAAAATTTGGATAATGAAGTATATATATAGCAGGAATAAATGCTATTAATTAAACGAATTGTTATAGAGATATTAAGGATAAATTTCATTTCCTTTAGACAGTTGGGATTTTTTACTAATGTACCTAATTACTGAAAAATCGCCTTTTTTTATCTCAACTAATTAAATAATTTTTTGCACATGACTATATTAGAATTTATATCTTTCTTAATCAGGGTTTTATGTTTTCAAACTTATAAATGCTATACATTTTTTAAATCGGTAAAAAGTAATTTTTTATTTTAAAATTTTGTTTTTATGAAGCTTTCGGAAAAAAATAATTGTAAGATAAAAATTAATTTTTTTTTTAGAGAACTAGGACGTCTCCCTGAAAATAAAAATTTACTTTGTACTGTTAAAAAAATTTAATGTCCGCAAACGTGTTAAAAGAATGATAAAGAGTGATTAAGAGTCATTTCATTTTATGGATAATAATACAGATTTTATGCTTGGGTCTGAAAACATGAGCTTATTATAAATAATTTTATTTCTACAGTTTTTGTTTCTCGAATAGTGTTTTTTTTACTTTGTAAGTATTTGTAATTTGTAATATCGGACATAAAACGTTTTTCTTTCAAGAAATCTTTATTTTGTCAAATCAAGATCTGTATTAGTTCATTTAATATTTTCTTTTGTAATGAAAAAAAAATAATTAAACTGAAATTGTATATTGTAACATAGTTAAAAGTTTTAATTTTTGTATTAATGATACCTGATCATTCTTAAATCAGAAAAGTTGTGTTTATGAGGATAAAAGACATATACCTTTTGGGCTGAAAGTTTTCATTATAACATACTGATTTTGATAAAAATATGAAATGAAAATATCTGATTTGTTTAGAATATTATATTTCCTAGGTCATTAATTAGGATCTAACTTTGTGGAAAGTATTTAGTTTTGTTATATGAAACAATATTGTAAAACACAACGAAAAATGTATACACTAAGTGAAAAAAAATTAGAAATTAATTTACTGATTAACTAACTTTTGAAAAATGTGAATTAGAAACTAATTTTTATATCTGTTATCAACAAATTACCTTTTTCATTTTTGGAATCTTAATTATGTTATTATAAGCACTATATTTTATTTTATATCATAAAAAACTAATTTTGCTTTCCAATTTGCAATTTTTTAAGGGTTTTTAATTTCTTTTTTAAGTTTTTTTTTAATTTTGATAAAAATATAAAATAAAATTTTCTCTTTTGTTTAGAAGAAAATATTTCCTAGATCATTAATAAGGATCTAAATTTGTAAAAAGTATTTACTTTTCTTATATGAAACAATAATTTAAAAAAAACATAAAATGTATACACTAAGTGAAAAAAAATTAGAAATTCATTCACTGACTACATGACTTTTGAAAAATGTGAATTAGAAACTAATTTTTATATCATTTATCAGAAAATTAACTTTTTGGAATCAATTATATTAATATGAGCAATATATTTTGATTTATTTTATGAAAATATTAATTTTTCTTTTCAATTTGCAACTTGTTAATTGTTTTTACTTTCTTTTTTAAATCAAAACATAAAATGTATAGAATGTATAGAAAAAAAATAGAAATTCATTCACTGACTAAATAATTTTTGAAAAATGTGAATTAGTAAACTAATTTTTATATCATTTATCAGCAAATTAACTTTTTGTAATCTTAATTATATTAATATAAGTAATATATATTATTTTATATCAAGAAAAAACTAATTTTGCTTTTCAATTTGCAACTTGTTAAGAGTTTTTAATTTCTTTTCTAAGTTTAAAATATAAGGTATCTGTTACAGAATGAAACAGAATTTTTTACCTTAATGTGAAGAAAATTTTGTTTCAAATATATATGTTTCGAATTTACATTTTATAATATGCAAATTTTCAAGCAGATTGGTCCAAAACAAAATTAATTCATTCTGAAATCCACTTTCCTGTTAAATCAGAGAGGCTTACATATAAAATGCACAATTAATGATAAAGCTGGAAAGGCTGTATACATTTCATAGCTTTACCTGTATTTGTGCATATTTATAAGTAGATCACTCGATGCATTGAGGTATTTTATTGAGTTTATGTCCATTACTAACTCTACCGTAGATTTCACAAAACAAGTTGAACTGATTTGTATTTGTTTTGGAATTTTAATTCATCTATGAAGAAAGACTGTTTAATAGACCTTGCTGTGAGTTTCAAAAGTTTAGATATTTTTATGCTAATAAAAATCTCATCTACTTTTTTGATACGGTGTTTGTTCCATTCTGTGAATAAATACATCTAAGGACGTGTATGTTGTAATATAAGTTAAGTGCAAAAACCAATGATTTTTATCTAGCATATTTTATGTACAGATTTCGATGTAAAATTATGTGTAAAGGAATATTTCGTATGTTGTGTCTTCAGATAAATAAAATTGAACTTGTGTATCAATTAATAATTGTTTTTATTCAAACATTCATACATATCACTTCGTTTCCCTAGAAGTAAAAGTTAAATATTTATTGCATCACTTTGTACTAAGGAAAATATATAGGGGAGAATAGGGTTAGATGAGACATTTAAGATAGATGGGACATCTGGAATAATATAAACAATATGTTTAATTTTTTACTTTTCCATTAGATTCAGCCCCCCCTCCATAGTCCCACACTTTTGGCTATGAATTATTTTAGTTGTAGTGTTCTCTAAGATATTTGACAGTAAGACTAATTTACAACACCAAAAGCAAATAATTACTTTATTTTGAAGACAAGTTTTCAATCTCACTCATTGATGTTGATATAATTATTGTAAAAATTTCATATGCTTAATAATATATATTTTATAAACTACCACTTCAGTTAAGTCTAGAGATTCCATACTTATGGCTATGCATTATTTTAGCTATAGTGTTCTTTAAGCTTTTTGACAGCAAGACTAATTTACAACACCGAAAACAAATATTTACTTTACTTTAAAGGCAAGTTTTCAATCTCATTCATTGATGTTGATATAATTATTTTTAAAGTTTCATACACTTAATAATACATAAATTAGCACTTTAATTAAGCCTAAAAATTAAATACCTGTAGCTATGAATTTTTTTAGTTGTAGTATTGTTCTCTAAGCTTTATTGATAACAAAACTAATATACAACACCAAAAGCAAATAATTACTTTATTTTGAAGGCAAGTTTTCAATCTCATTCATTGATGTTGATATAATTATTTTTAAACTTTCATACACTTTATAATACATAAATTAGCACTACCATTAAGCTTAAAAATTCCATACTTGTGACTATGAATCCTTTTAGTTGTAGTATTCTCTAAGTTTTTTGATGAGACTAATTTACAACACTACAAGCAAATGATTACTTGGAATTTTTAAGGCAAGTTCTTAATCTCGTTCATTGATGATCATATAATTATTTTTAAAGTTCCATACATATAATAATATATAAATTAGCTCTTCAATTAAGCCTAAAAATGTCGTACTTGTAGCTATGAATAATTTACTTTTAGTGTTCTCTAAGCTTTTTTGACAACAAGACTAATATACAACACCAAAAGCAAATAATTACTTTATTTTGAAGGCAGGTTTTCAATCTCAGTCATAGATATTGATATAAATATTTTTAAAATATCATACACTTAATAATATATACATTAACACTTCGAACAAGCCATAAATTTCATACTTGAAGGTATAAATCATTTTAGTTGTACTGTTCTCTAATTTGTTTTGGTAACAAGACTAATACAGAACACGAAAAGCAAATAACTACTTTAGTTTGAAGGCAAGATATCAACCTCATTCATTGATGTTCATATAATTATTTTAAAAATTTCATACACTTAATAATATATTTTTTTTATAAATTACCACTTCAATTAAGTCTAGAAATTCCATACTTGGGACAATGAATCATTTTAGTTATAGTGTTCTCTCAACATTTTTGACAGCAAGATTAATTTACAACACAAAAAGCAAATAATTACTTTATTTTGAAGGCAAGTTTACAATCTCATTCATTGATGTTGATATAATTATCTTTATAAAGTTTCAAACACTTAATATTATATAAATTAGCACTTCAATTAATCCTAAAAATTCTATACTTGTCGCTATGAATCATTTAGTTGTAGTGTTCTCTAAGCTTTTTTGACAACAAGACTAATTTACAACACCAAAAGCAAATATTTACTTTATTTTGAAAGCAAGTTTTCAATCTCATTCATTGATGTTTATATAATTATATTTAAAGTTTTCACATTTAATAATATTTTTTTATAAATTACCACTTGAATTAAACCTAAAAATTTCAAACTTGTGGCTATGAATAATTTTAGTTGTAGAGTTCTCTAATTTGTTTTTACAACAAGGCTAATATACAACACCAACAATAAATAATTACTTTATTGTAAAGGCAAGTTTTCAATCTCATTCATTGGTGGCTATATAATTATTTTTAAAGTTTCATAAATCAGCACTTCAATTAAGCATAAAAATTCCATACTTGTGGCTATGGATAATTTTAGTTGTACTGTTGTCTAATTTCTTTAGGCAACAAGACTAATATAGAACACTAAAAGTAAATAATTCCTTTATTTTAAAGCCAAGTTTTTAATCTTACTCATTGATGTTGATATAATTATTTTTAAAGTGTCATACATTTAAAAAATGTTTTTTATATACTAGTACTTCAATTAAGTTTAACAATACCATTATTGTGGCTATTAATCATTTTAGTTGTAGCGTTTTCTATAACAAGACAAATATATAACACTAAAAGCAAATAATTACTTTATTCAAAGGCAAGTTTTCAATCTCAGTCATAGATGTTAATATAATTATTTTTAAAGTTACATACACTTAATATATAAATTAATACTTCAATTAAGCTTAAAAATTCCATACTTGTGGCTATGAATCATTTTAGTTCTAGTGTTTTCTAAGCTTTTTTGATAAGACTAATTTACAACACTAAAATGAAATAATTACTTTATTTTGAAGGCACGTTTTCAATCTCATTTATTGATGTTGATATAATTATGTTTAAAATTTTCATACATTTAATAATTTTTTTATATAAATAAGCACTTTAATTAAGCCTAAAATCTCCGTACTTGTGGCTATGAATCATTTTAGTTCTAGTGTTCTCTAAGCTTTTTTGACAACAAGACTAATTCACAACACCAAAAGCAAATATTTACTTTAATTTGAAGGCAACTTTTCAATCTCATTCATTGATGTTGACATAATTATTTTTAAAGTTTCATGCACTTAATAACATATTTTTATTTAGCACTTCTATTAAGCTTAAAATTCCATACGTGTGGCTATGTATCATTTAGTTATAGTGTTCTCTAAGCTTTTTTGAAGACACTAATTTACAACACCAAAAGAAAATAACTACTTTAATTTGAAGGCAAGTTTTCAATCTCATTCATTGATGTTGATATAATTATTTTTAAAGTTTCATACACTTAATAATATATATTTTATAAATTAGCCCTTCAAATAAGCCTAAAAATTTCATACTTGTGGCTATGAATCGTATTAATTGTAGTGTTTTCTAATTTGTTTTTGCAACAAGACTAATATACAACACCAAATGTAAATAATTACTTTATTTTGAAGGGAAGTTTTCAATCTCATTCATTGATGTTGATATAATTATTTTTAAAGTTTTATACATTTAATAGTATTTTTTCATAAATTAGAACTGCAATTAAGCCTGAAAATTCCATACTTGTAGCCATGAATCACTTTATTTGTAGTGTTGCTCTTTAAGCTTTTTTGACGACAAGACTAATTTACAACACCAAAAGCAATTAATTACGTAAATTTGAAGTCGTTTTCAATCTGATTGATGTTGATGTAATTATTTTTAAAGTTTCATACATTTAACAATATATTTTTTTATAAATTAGAACTTCAATTAATCCTAAAAAATCCATACTTGTGGCTATGAATAATTTTAATTGTAGTTTTAATTAAGCTTTTTCGACAAGACTTAATTTAGAACACCAAAAGCAAATAATTACTTTATTTTGAAGGCAAGTTTTCAATCTCATTCATTGATGCTGATATAATTATTTTTAAAGTTTCACACACTTAATAATATATAATTTAGCACTTCAATTAAGCTTAAAAATTCCATATTTTTGGCTATGAATCATTTAGTTTTAGTGTTCACTAAGCTTTTTTGACAACAAGACTAATTTACTACACCAAAATCAAATATTTACTTTATTTATTTTACTTACTTTATTTTAAAGGCAAATTTTAAATCTCATTCATTGATGTTGATATAATTATTTTTAAAGTTTCACACATTTAAAAATATATTTTTGAAACTTCAATTAAGCCTAAAACTTCCGTGCTTCTAGTAATAAGCCAGTTAATTGAAACACTGCCTAAAAGGATGGATGGGACAGAATGGTTCAGAAATTTATGGGACATGTTCCTCCCCGAGGCATACTGTGGATTCCTTTATAGCTTACTGATAGGAAGCGTTATGTTCCCACAAGTACCTGACTGTTCTATCGTTGATAAAACAGACATTATTACAAAATTGTCCCAACCAAAAATGGATGGTAGAAAAAGTCCAGCTCAGAAATGTTTTTCGTTTAATGTGATTTATTCAGCGATAATGTTAAACAAAATATCCTATCATTAATCAATAAAGCTTATATGAATAAGTAACCCACAGTCTTTGTCATCTGTATAATACATTTGAAAATTATGCATGGATTTAAAATTTTAAAAACTTGTCCCATCCATTCCTGATATCATTTAGAGATGGGACATTTTTATTGCTATTGTAATTAATTTATTTAACTTAAATTTTTATAACTACCATCATATTTATATTTTTTAGACATGCTAAAACATTTCAGTTAGATGATCTTAAACTTGTTGTAGCAGTAGAAAATAATTTGTAAGAAATATTTATGTTGTAAAAGGCCCATCCATCTATACTCTCCGTTACATATTTAAAAACAAAAAACAAAAAACTGTTTTACACTGTTCCCTCTCCACTTCGCCCTTCATGTTTTGTAGCTTTAGAGCTTCGCGAGTTTTCCCAAAATATTCACCAAAAATTAAAATGAAAAAATACAACCATGTGAGCAGCCTCATTGCGGAAAGGAACGTTGTTTCATGCTGATGTGCGAGACAGAAGGATCTCTGCATGTCAAACAAAGATGATTTCACTCAGATACCACGAGCTCTCATAAAGGCGAGTGATTGGTTTCCGGTGCGACATCGACAAGTGAGAGAAAAAACAAAGACAACTACCCATCAAGATGTTTCTCTCCAAGGTAAAGCCCCCGTCTCTAATGTCAGCGTCAACTTTATATTTCATACCGACTATATAATATAAAAGTATTTTATATTGAAATATATAAACAAATATATAAATAAAAAATAGATAAATAACAATCAGAAGATTTTTGTAAACAAAAAATATATTTTTAGTGGATAAATTTATAATAGTATCGTAAATATGAAAAATCAAATAGAAATAGTAGTATATAGTTTTAATTTTTTCAAATTATGTTATATATAAACATTTTTACATTCCAGAATCTATGTAGTAGACAAGAACATTCGGCTTCGTTTTCCTGTATATATTGTTATTTTTGTACCCACAAACAAACCATGTTGTTACACTAACTCGGACTAGTACGCATCCCGCGCTCAAGTATCAGTCTTCAGAAAATGTACTAGTCCCGCGCTCATGTAACAATCGTCAGAAAACGTACTAGTACGTGTCCTGAGCTCAAGTATCAATCGTCAGAAAACGTACTAGTAGTACATGACTCGCGCTCAAGTATCAATCGTCAGAAAACGTACTAGTACTACGTGACAAGTGCTCAAGTATCAATAGTAAAAAAACGTGCTCAAGTATCAAACGTCAGAAAACTAACTAGTACGTGTCCCGCATACAATGTGTTAATATTAAACTTAAGTCGTGCTAAGAAGTGTTACAAGCTGGAATTCACAGTATGAGTCATCTCGAAGATCCTTTCAAAATGTTACCAAAGCTCGCAAATGCTGCCAACAAAACTTTCATAGAATAAATAATTTCATAAAAGATATTATTAGCATATGACCTACCACTGGGGTAATATGTAAGAGAGGAAATAATTAAGTTTGCCTGCCAACTTCAGAATAGGCAAGTGTCTTGCAAGGTACAAAGCTGAAATCACCACAAGGTATCAACTGCAGGGGCAAAGTGTTTATGAGCTTAAGAACCACTACCGCTCTTGTTCACTGAAGCAGAAAGTGGATTGGTTGGTGGGATATACTCGAACAGTTGTATCGGTCCCTAAAATTCTGCCTTTACAAGGCTGATGGCCTCTTCGATCACACAATGGTAGAAGGATTAGCCTTATTTTCACGTCCTTGCCTTTTAAGTTCACAGATGACAGATAGAAATTTGTACAACCAAAAAATCTCAACCTGTCAAGTCTTCGCAGGTATCGAAGAGCTTTCTCACGATTTCGCTAGCATGTTCTGATCTAATCGCAAATAAATATTACATGTTTTCGAATGCTATTGAATTGATAATTTATCAATTATTTATTTATATTAGACGGCAGAGAACTTTAAGTAGAGTCTTATAGTAACACATTGTATGTGGACACGTGCTAGTACGTTTTCTTACGATTGATACTTGGGCACGAATCACGTACTACTACGGGTTAGTGTAACAACATGGTTTGTTTGTTTCTAAAAAAAATAACGGTATATACAGGAAAACGATTCTGTCGATTGATACTTGAGCGCGGGTCAAGTACTAGCACATTTTCTGACGATTGATACTTGAGTGCGGGACACGTACTAGTACGGGTTAGTGTAACAACATGGTTTGTTTGTGGGTACAAAAGTAACGGTATATACAGGAAAACGATGCCGATTGTTCTTGTCTACTACATAGATTCTGAAATGTAAAAATGTTTATATATAACAAAACTAAAAAAAAATTAAAAGTATATACTACTATTTCTATTTGATTTTTCATATTTACGACACTATTATAAATTTATCCACTAAAAAATATATATTTTGCTTACAAAAGTCTTACGGTTGTTATTTAACGGTATATACAGGAAAAAGAAGCAGAATGTTCTTGTCTACTACATAGATTCTGGAAAAATTTAGACAAATAAAAAACAGTATTTACATTATTAGTTTCATGATTGCTCTTTTCATTTTTTATAATGTAATAATGATTATATATAACATCATTCGAAAAAATTGAAACTATATACTACTATTTCTATTAGATTTTTCATATTTACGGTACTATTATAAATTCATCCACTATAAAATGTATTTTTTGCTGACAAAAATCTTATGGTTGTTATTGATATATTTCTATTTATATATTTGTTTATGTATTTCAACATAAAATACGAAAAGTTGGTTAAAAAATTAAATAATTCAAAAATAACGGTTCAAAAATAACGATATACAAGGAAACGAAGCAGAATCTTCTTGTCTACTACATAGATTCTGGAAAAAATTAGACAAATAAATATTAGTTTTTACACCAGTCGATGCGGAACCACAGAACGGGAAGGTGGATTAAAAAATCAATTTAGATTTAAAATTAACTTTTTATTTATCATTGCGAAAATGATAATATATATATGCATATTTATATATTATATATAAATTTGTATTTATATATATATATATATATATATATATATATATTCGTTTATTTGTCTATTTATATATTTGTTTATATATTTCAATATAAAATACAAAAAGTTGGTTAAAAAAATTAAATAATTTTCGATCTATTGAGATTTAACTGAATAACTAAAATGACGCTCAAAACGCGCGCTCATGGTACAATTCCGCTACGAAATGTACCCGCACACAATGTGTTAAGGAAAATTTGATATTTCTTATGCATTAAATTAAGAAAGGTTATTATGTCTGCAATTTTCCTCACTGTTAGTAAGATTGAAAATAATTTGTTGAATAAACCTACTCGAAATTTTCTTTAAATTAATATAGATATCTAATATATTTGCTTTAATCAATACAATGATGTATTCTAATAATTTTAACATTTTCCACATTAAAAATAAAATTTTATTTTATTTTTCATTTTACATGATTTTTAAATAGTTGGTGGTGAAATATTTATTATGCACATTATTCATTCTATACAAACATGTTGAACATGAACGCATATATGGATATTTATACACATATATTTTTACAAGCTCAATATGCATATATATATATATATATATATATATAGTGTGTGTGTGTGTGTGTGTGTGTGTCTGTAATATTAAAATACCTTATTTACGTATTTTAATATTAATTTAACTTTTGTTCATAAAGTACGTTTTTGGTTTTTTCCCCCCAGACACGCTATAGACTTAATTCAGCCTCTGTCTATCCTACCGACTTGTAATACGGGCAAGACTCATTGAAAATCACGGCACAGTTTATTTAGGTAAGAAACATGAAATCCATACAACAGGCAAACACTTTTACAACCTCGTGCACATAGACAATTGTATACTGCACATACGCTTTTCAAGTAGGGATTCCTGAGGTAAAAAGACTACGAATAATGCCTAAGCACAATTGATCAAGTGATAAAAAATGCCCATGTTTAAAGAGAACGCGCTAACTATTGGCTAAAGTAGTACAGACAGAGGATGAATTAAGTCTATAGCGTGTCTGGAGCGAAAAATCAGAATGACCTCGCAAACCCCCAAAGTACTTTATCAACAAAAGTTAAATAAATATTAAATTAATATTAAATTAATATTAAAATACGTAAATGAGGGATTTTAATATTACATATGTAACAAATACTTTTCCTCTAGTCACAATAATTATGTATCCTCTATTGTATTTACTTCATCGGGCTACTGGGCAAGGGAAAACCCTAATCAGCTAACAGTAATAACGATGCAGTCGGGCCATTGAAAGTGACCATAACAAGTTTAATTAAAACTTTATTTTAGAGCTGCTTAAACGGACATCTTTACTAGTCAATAATCAATTCAAGAAATAATTCAAATTATTAAAAAAAATAGACCTTTTGAAAAAACCCAATTTTTTTTTACTAAATTTTCTTCATTTATTAGAAATTTTATAAAAACGTATCAATGTATATATTTTTTAAAAGCAATTCTCTATGATAATAGAAAAAATAAATGTTAAAACATGAACTAGTTTCTACGTTTAAGGAAAAAAGTTCTCCGAAAGTAGTCGGATACCTTAAATTTATTTATGCATTATTTTTCTGCCTCAAAAAAATTTTAAATAAACATAGAAATTGTTGGGCATAACAGCGAAATTCTTAATAAAGTAACTGACGACAAGTTTAAGTATTTTATATCAATTTAAGGAAGTATTCCGAAGAAAATTGCTCACAATATCGTTCCAAACTTTAAAATAGTTTTAGCTCCATTTGTATACTGCAAAGTTTTTCACACTTTTGACATATTTGTACCCTTTCTATGTTTTTTGTAAAAATGAGTACTTTTCATAAAAATGTATATATTTTCATAATAATCGAATGATATTTATTTTTTTTCTTTTTAGTCTATGAACTAAATAATAACAAACAGAAAATAACTTTTATTCAAAATAAAATATAAATAAAATAAAAAAATAAGTAACATTTGTCATAATCAATAAGAAGGATAAAATGGTTTGAGAACAAATAACTTTCATCGGTAAAAGCAAAAAATCAATGTACATCAGGATTTGAGTAACTAAATAATTTTTAAATACTCAAAGTTAAAAGTAGATGGCAGCACCAAAGCAGTTGCATTTCTAAACGAATTAAATTCGAATTTGCCATATATATAAGCAGTCATAGTAATTTTAAAACTCTTTATAGAAATTAAATATAAATAAGAAGGTAATACATCATTATTGCTGAATTTGTTTGTGCAAACACACATATATGAATACGAACTGTTTAATTGTAGTTATTTTACTTTCAGTATTAATTATATACTATAGTTTAGGTTACTTTTAAACACATTTTAATAATGATAACTTATGATTTTCATATAAATCACAGGACTTAATGTGCATATCACTGTTGTAGCAGATTCCTTTGAAGTTCTATGTCGAAACACATATTTTTTTATGCCATGTGTATTTATTTTTTTTAATATAAAACGTAGATGTGATTGTATTTGAAATAACAATACAAAAATCCACCCAATAAAATATAAATCTGACATATTAATAAATCTAGAGCTTTTTAAAACGATGTATAATATTAAATATTGTGAGTAATTTAAAGAAGTAAATCGTATATTCTTTTTATATATATCATTTAGTATTTACTTTTCATATGTTTCGTAATACCCAGTTTTAGGAAAATACTTATATTTTCTTCAAGAGATGGCAGCACTAAATTTTAAAACTATAGGATAGTTGTTTTTTTAAATATATTAGTCATACTGAACTCCATTATTTGCTAAAAAATAACGAAACTTTTCATATTTTTTAAGGAATGTTTGGGACGACTGTTTCCCAATCATCCTAAACCATTAATTTAACGGAAAATGTAGGGTTTGAAGAATATTTTATATTATAGGATTTCTCTAAATTGTTAATCAATTTTGGAATAATAAATTATAAATGAAGTTTCATACTTCAGTCGAATTTACACTGTAAACCTGAATTATTACCGATAATAATTCATTTATAAAAAATTTACTAATTAATTTTAAAGAATATTTTTAATTTTGAGCTTGTAACCCTCCTTTTTTATTATATTCCAAACAACAAATTCAAAGCGTTCATATCTAAGAGAAACCACTATATTACTTTCAGATTTTTCCTGTGGTTATAAAGCAATTTTGTTATAATCCCATAGTTAAATGAGCCTTTGAACAAATATTTCACTCATCTGTTTTGTTTTGGAAAAAATACTCAATTATTTGTATTTTTTTTTAATTCTTCAATAGAAATGATATATAAAAATTAATATATATTTTTTAATGTAAATATGAATATAATTCCAAAAATAAAAAGAATACAAAACGAAATTTTAAAATTCCAATTTTATTCCGAAAATCTTTTATGAAAACTATTTTATTAAATATGTGTTTGCTAGTGATTTATTTAGTTTCAAAAATTGAATGAATAAAAAGATATGTTTTTCTTCTATGATTATAGATGGCAGCACATATGTTATTAAGTCAAACTTTCCCTACATTTAAAGATAGGTTTTACTTAATGGTATATTTCTCAGGAAGATTAAGGTCTTGTTGGATGTGAATAGTAAATTCATTTTATATTATGCATCATTTTTAGATAAATTACTTAAAAGATAATAAGTAGCTGATAGTTTGGAATACAATATTTTATCATTATATAATACTGAATTATTTTTCTTTTTCAATTTTGGCAAGGTAGCAGAGACTTTTTAGTGGACATTTATGTTTTACTTCTTTTTTTAAAGTAGATATTTTTAACATATTTTTAGTTAAAAAGTAATTTTTAAACTGTTTTCAACTATATAATTTAGTATTAATCTATACAAGATCTAGGTTTTGTGCAGATCGTACAAGAGATTCCTGGAGGTATTATGCTCCTTATATGTGTACAGTAAGACAGCGCTTAAAGAGGGGGATACGCTCCATCAAAGTAGAGCGTAATACGAAACACCGCTAAACGAGGCTATCTTAACATGTAAATAATGGTGTTAGGGGAAAATGGATAAAAAATTGGTTATGTATTAAATTTAATAATTTTCTTTTAATAAAAATAAAACCAAACATTTATTTCTTACAAAAATAAAAACAATATAAACGAATATACTTATAAAAACAAATAAAATTCTCAGTCAGTCAGATCATTCAGTCTATTTTGTATTTCCAATTTTCTGCCTTCTTGTCTAGAAGACGTCTAATGTAGTTTGCGTTTTCCTTTTGCATTCTGTTAGAAGTTGTTGATAAGTGGATAAAGCATCTATAACATCCCGTCTTGCTTTTGAACTCCTGTCAAAATTTGGATCCTTTTCAACAAATTGGTCCATAATTTCAGTTATAGTGGTCAAACTCCTTTTTACAAATGCCATCGGAAGTTCTTTTTGCTCTTCTTCGAAATCACTACTATCAATATTTTTGTTTTCTTCTTGCTCAGTTAATTCCGTCAGCTCATCATTAGAAAGATTAGCTGCTGTTTCTTGAACTATTTCTTTGACGTCTTCCACACTTACCTCATCTTTTCTTGTTTTTATTATCACCCATGATGAAAACTAAAGATCATAATATTTGTCACTGTATTAATCGTTATAGTATTACATAAATTTATACTTACAATAATGTCAACAAATGTTTCAAAGGATAAAAATGCGTCCGTATAGCACCACACCAAACAAGAAACACAACTGCACTGTTTCGGATATGTATCTCTGCGAGGAATTTTGGGGAATCCCCTGGCTGAAATAAAAGAGCGCTAAACCGAAACAACGCTAAACGAAACAGCGTTAAGCGGGGTCTAACTGTATTAGATTATCCTCATTACACTATCTTCATTAGAGTTTTACCTAATACTGTACATAATGAACTAAAATTTTGGCTCTGGTGTTTTCGTACTGTTATAAATCTAATTTATCATTCCATAGACGATCTCTACCATCTTAGAAATAAGAATAAATGATTTTTTTTTTAATTTCGGGCGAAAGGCGTAATATTTATAAAATCGATTCTTCAACATCTTTCCATTCAAAGATGTTTGCATTAGTTGATGGTTCATCCTTAACAATTTTAGCGCTGCTCTCATCAAAAGATTCATTAGTTGCCACAACGATATTATTTTCGCAATCGGAATCGCTATAATTTTTAGCTTCAAAATCATTCATTAATTTTTCAATCTCACTTTCAGAAAGACCCTTAAATCTTGCAGCCATGATCAGATTAAATAAAAAAAATAAACGACGAAGGGAAGAAACTTTGACTTGCTTCTAAACGGATTTGGTTCACAAGAAAGAATGCGATTACAAACAACTGCTGGACATGGAAAAAAAAAAGCGCCAGTAGATCCACATGTCGCCAAACAAAATCACATTCTTCCTTCTCGGTACTGATGCACTCAGCAAAACTTCAACAATAGGGAGGGACTGGCCAATTGACAAAATGAGTAATGATCCCATCTCTGCAAGAGGGGAGAAATATCTACGGTACTACTGTTGAACCCTATCCGACTTTTGGGTCTCTAAATATTTACAACTGTTGTACCAGCCGGAATCTAAAAGTTAAATCAGGCCCTGTGTGTGGTCACCCAAACCCCAGACCTCAATCCAAGGGACTTCTGACTATCGGGACATTTGAAACAACTTTTCAGTCTTGATGAACTAAGAACTAGATTTGATCTGAAAGACAGCATTTGACAATATGTTCTCAGCATTTCCCCGATATACTGAGTAAGGGCAACTATAGAGCATGTTGTCTTACGATTTCAAGTGGTTATCTGAAAATGATGGCTATCATATTAATCATGTCTTGTTGTAATATTTTTGACTAGAGTAACCCCAGACCTCAATACATGGGACTTTCAACTATCGGGACATTTGAAACATCTTTTCAGTCTTGATAGACTAAGAACTAGATTTGATAAGAAAGACAGCATTTGACAACATATTCTCTGCATTTCCCCGACATACTGCGTAAGGTCAACTGTAGAGCATGCTGTCTTACTTCAAGTGGTAGCTGAAAATGATGCCCGTCATGTTAAGCATGTCTTGTAATATTTTTGATTAGAGTAATTCCAGACCTCAGTCCATGGGACTTTCGACTATCGGGACATTTGAAACATCTTTTCAGTCTTGATAGACTAAGAACTATATTTGATATGAAAGACAGCATTTGACAACATATTCTCTGCATTTCCCCGACATACTGCGTAAGATCAACTGTAGAGAATGCTGTCTTACAATTTCAAGTGGTAGCTGAAAATAATGCCGTCATATTAAGCATGTCTTGCTGTAATATTCTTGACTAGAGTAACACCTGACCTCAATTCATGGGCCTTTTGACTATTGTTACATTTGAAACATCTTTTCAGTCTTGATAGACTAAGAACTAGATTTGATCTGAAAGACAGCGTTTGACAACATGTCCTCGGCATTTCTCCTATATACTGCGTAAGGTTCACTGTAGAGCATGCTGTCCTACGATTTCAAGTGGTAGCTGAAAATGATGCCGTTATATTAATCATATCTTGGTGTAATATTTTTGACTAGTGTAAATGTTAGTAAATTGTATAATTTATCGAAAAATGCCCTCTGATGTTGAAATTTTGAACAAATACTTTTATTCTATATTTTATTTGTTCTATTATGCTCCAAAGAATTTCTTTTGACTAACTGTCAACATAGTCTGGTAACTTACTGAAATTCAATCATAGTATCCTTGAATACATGTAGGGTAATATTCCAGGGGATATTCTTGCTGAAGAGAAGGATTCAGTATGATTGTGAAATATCTTTAATATATAAGCAGGAGTACACTTTGATACCCAATAATAAATATATTCTAAGCAATAAATCACCGAGGGATATAAAATATAAATCGTGTGATAACAGAAGTCATCTTGATTGACCAATCAGTTTCCGCTAACAATGTCAGATACTACCTCACATAGGTTTCCAATTATATTAAAGTCGCGATTTGAACATGGTTCAGATAAAACACTTGCAAGGTCATTAACAGAAATAGCTTTCATCGTATTGACAGTGTGAACAGAGAAATCATCTGCCTTTAGAAAAGCCTTACTCCTCTTCGATGATTTCCTTATCCGTGGTGAGGTTTTATTCTAAAAAAATTGTTATATAATTTATCTTTATTTATCCCTGGTGAGCCTCCAGTAGGTCAGATGCATCTTGGTTGGTAACCGCTATGGGTTCCCGTAGTGGAACCAATAGTGGTGGTATCCCGTAGTGGAACTTTCCAATGGAACCGTATGGTTAACGCCGGGTCAGGAATAAACAAACTTGATACGGGGTTTAACATCGTCAGAAGTGACAAGATTTATCGAAATCACTATGTAGATATATCGGGATATGTAATAGATAAATCTCGAAGGTATTGGTGTAATTTGGGTATTCAAATTTTATAACAAATATTATTTTTTACAATTATTATTATTACGAGGTGCATCCAGAACGTAAGTTACCCAATGTTTTCCCTTTAAAGTAAACGTAATTAGCCGTGTCAATTGCGTGTGCGTAACAGATCTCTGACGTATTAATCATATGCCAGTTGGACAATTCCCGATTCGTGCCAGTAGTGGGATAGCAGTAGTCCGAATTGGAAACTAATTCCTTCTCCCGCAGCCTGCAAGGTTCGGTCAGTGATTTTGAATGCACAAAGCTTTGCGCCAATGAAATTCATCCTCAGCTCTGTCAGGTCTCTGAGCCGAAACTCACACCCGAACAGAAAATTTAACGTTTAGGAGCAGCACTGACATTTCTGCTACTGTATCACGATAACGACGAAGAGTTCCTCTACAGGATCGTCATGGGCAATCAGACTTTAATTTCGCACTTCACCCCGAAAACCAAGCAGCAGTCAATGCATTTGCATTATAGTGGATCTTCGGTCAGGACCAAATTCAAACAGACACTGTCTGTACGGAAAGGGATGTGCACGGTGTACTGGGACAGATTCCATTCACAGGCGGCAGAGTTCTACGACAGAGGTATACAAAAGTTGATCCCCCAATACGTCAAAGTGTTTCAATTCTAGTGGTGGCTATGTTGAAAAATAGCTGAAATATTGCTGTTCTTGTCAATAAATATGTCCGTAAAAGTGTAAGTTCTTTTTTTTTCTTTTAAATAGGGAAACTTACTTTCTGGATGTAAATCGTATTACAGCGTGGAGCATTTACATTTTATTTTACAGCAATTTTTTAAAGGCACAAAGAGGATTAATATTGTTACGAATTTGCGAAAATTGCTTGAGTTTAGCATGGGACTCTATGGGTATCTCGCCAAATTGGCGAGATATAGGCTCGTTGGCGATGGATTTGGCAACCTATTTTTGTCGCCAAGTTCATCGCCAAGTTCGTCGCCAAGTGTCGCCAAATGTCGCCAAGTGTAGCGTCACGTGGCCACTTCCGGTTCCGGCTTCTGGAGTGTTCTGGCAGTTTCTGTGAGCCTATATAAGGCAGACGGAGTCCCATGCAGAGGAGAGTCGTCGTTAAGAGAATATCTCGGTCTAAGAGGAGTACGCACGGTGTGTTGTGCTTGATGCGGAAAGTCTTGCGTGAGCCGACGGCATTGGGCTCAAAATTGTTCCGCGGAGATTTTGACGTTGTATTTCTTCCAATAAAGTATTTGTCTTCGTGCTGCAGTCTTGCTTGCTTGCTTAAAGTCCATTCAATCCCTGAACCCAGCAGTTTTAGTTTTGGAAGTTCGTAACAATATTATTATCTGCTGAATATGACCAGCCTTGTACAGACTTGCTGATAGACAAACAACAGTTTGATGAGTAGTAGCGTATCAAGATTTAATTTGATATTTTTTAGAATTAGAGGGCAAAGATTTATCTTGTCTGCCGAAGATTTAATTATCAGTAATCTGTTTCAATAAGTTTTTACCTTGAATAACACCGAACTATTTAATAGTTGACCTACTAAATGAGGAGAATGTTGATTACATAAATTATATTATTGACACTTGTTGTGTTTAGAATAAGAATGTAATATGCCGGCTATTATATAATACAGCTTCATTGATTTTAATTATCCATTTGTGGAAAATAAAAGTGCCCCGTATTCCAAGAAAATAACATTTTCGGGAATCTTATAAAATTCTTCTGATTTATTAGTACACTTCCATTCATTTCTCGATTTATTCTTTATTTATTATCGTTTTTATTTTATTATCGAACTTATTTTTATACTATTATCCTTCCATAATGGGAAGCATCATGGGAGGGCTAATTGGGAATGACACCGTCTTAAAAACGTTTTCCGATAAGGCGCTGCATCATGTGCCTTAAAACAACCTATATCGCCATCTTCCTCAGCACGCTTACGCTTTAAATGCACGACCGATGTCAGAGCCATCTGTCGAAGGATTAAAAAACAATCCATTTACTGAATTTCGCCATTTCTTTTTTTTTCTTTCTTTCTTAAATTTGTGGACACTTCGGAGCTGTAAATGGATTACGACTTAGTCCGAAATAAAAAAATATATACTCCGGATGAAAATAAAAACTTAAAATTCAAAGAATATATAAAATGATTTGATTTACTTTGTTACCGGGAGAAGTCTTCGCTCTATTTTTATTTTGCAATATCGGGCAAAAAGGCTAAACTGCAGAATTTCTGTCTCAAGTGCGGAAAGGGAGAAAAATATGTCCCTTAATTTCAAAAAACTTGGTGGGAAATGGGAAATTTTGTGCTAAATATATTTTCTTCCAAAGCCTCAAAAATCTACTTTTGAAATGTGATTATGACTGTCGCCTTCTGTTATTTAAAAAAAAAAAACTTGAAAAAGTTTAAAAATCAAGTATGTTCAATGTTCATTTACCTTTCGAACACTGCATAATAATCACAGTTTAAGAAGTAATAGTTATTACTTAAAATTTTATTTAGATGTAATATTTAAAATTTAGATGTTTACTTAAAATTTTATTTAGGTGTAATACTTAAAACTTAAATGTTTACTTAAAATTTTATTTAGATGTAATTATAAAACTATTGTAAAAAAGTAAACATTTGGGGAAAAAAAAGAAATATTAGGAATTTTCTAATGTTCCCATTTGGGATCATTGGCGTGTCACACTAGCTAGAAAAAAATACATATAATTTTGTAAAATGAAAGTTTAATAATCAAAGTATGTTCAATGTTCATTTACCTTTCGAACACTGCATAATGTTCACGATTCAAGAAGTAATAGTTATTACTTAAAATTTTATTTAGATGTAATACTTAAAATTTTGATGTTTACTTAAAATTTTATTTAGATGTAATTATAAAACTATAGTAAAAAGAAAAAATTGGAAAAAAAGAAATTTTAGGAATACTCTAATGTTCCCATTTGGCATGATTGGCATGCCCCACTAGCTTTAAAAATACATTTAATTTTGTACAATGAACCAAGACAAAGTTTTCTTTTGGAAACATGCAGATTTGTTTCTTTTAAAAATAATTCTTTATATTCCCATATTTAATTTTTCATAGTTAAATTTAATTTTATATGGATATGTTAATCAAATAAATCTGATTTGATTTTGTATATTTTGGAGATTTTGAAGAAAGGGTATATATAAAAAGTGGTACAAAAAGCAGTTTTTTATAATCTCCGCAGTACAAAATTTATTTCTAGAATGTAAAAACTATCCGAGAAATTCAAATATAAATTTGTAATTAAAAATATTTCATAATGTTTCATGAAACTTATTTTAATTGACTTCATTATATGTTTACATATGAGAACATTGGATTGTAAAATGATTTTGAGAGATTTGTAAGATTAAAATAAACAGTTGTAGATATAAACTACAACTTGTGTAAGACGATGAGCAAAAACTTTACGTTCCCAAATGTGTTTAAAAGAACAAAGTACCTTTTGAGAATTTGTAAGAATTTGTAAGAAATTTGTAAGATTCAAATAAACAGTTGTAGATATAAAATACAACTCGTATAAGACGATCAGCAAAAACTTTACCTTTCCAAATGTGTTTAAAAGTACAAAGTACCTTTCGAGAATTTGTAAGAAATTTGCAAGATTAAAATAAACATTTGTAGATATAAATTACAACTCGTTAAGACGACCAGCAAAAATTTTAGTTCCCAAAAGTGTTTTAAAGGACAAAGTACCTTGCAAGAATTTGTAAGAAATTTGCAAGATGAAAATAAACATTTGTAGATATAAACTACAACTCGTTAAGACGATCAGCAAAAATTTTAGTTCAAAAATATGTTTTAAAGGACAAAGTACCTTGCAAGATGAAAATAAACATTTGTAGATATAAACAACTCGTTAAGACGATCAGCAAAAATTTTAGTTCCCAAATATGTTTTAAAGGACAAAGTACCTTGCAAGAATTTGTAAGAAATTTGCAAGATTAAAATAAACATTTGTAGATATAAACTACAACTCGTTAAGACGATCAGCAAAAATTTTAGTTCCTAAATGTGTTTTAAAGGACAAAGTACCTTGCAAGAATTTGTAAGAAATTTGCAAGATTAAAATAAACATTTGTAGATATAAACTACAACTCGTTAAGACGATCAGCAAAAATTTTAGTTCCCAAATATGTTTTAAAGGACAAAGTACCTTGCAAGAATTTGTAAGAAATTTGCAAGATGAAAATAAACATTTGTAGATAAAAACTACAACTCGTTAAGACGATCAGCAAAAGTTTTAGTTCCCAAATATGTTTTAAAGGACAAAGTACCTTGTTAGAAATTTGCAAGAATAAAATAAACATTTGTAGATATAAACTACAACTCATTAAGACAATCAGCAAAAATTTTAGTTCCCAAATATGCTTTAAAGGACAAAGTACCTTACAAGAATTTGTAAGAAATTTGCAAGATGAAAATAAACATTTGTAGATATAAACTACAACTCGTTAAGACGATCAGCAAAAGTTTTAGTTCCCAAATATGTTTTAAAGGACAAAGTACCTTGTAAGAAATTTGCAAGATTAAAATAAACATTTGTAGATATAAACTACAACTCGATAAGACGATCAGCAAAAATTTTAGTTCCTAAATGTGTTTTAAAGGACAAAGTACCTTGCAAATTTTCAATGCTTTGCTTAAAGGACTTTTTTTGTCCATTTAGTACATCGTGATAAATTTAAACATAAAATAATAATTGGGAATACATGAAAAAGTAAGCGTTTGCTTAAAACGCCTTCAATATTTAATTTAACTCAGTGAGTTTTAAAAAATCACTTTAAAGGAAGAGAATGCAGTATGTAGATAAGAACACGTAAAGTATAAAAGAAAGAAATTTATAAATGAATTTCACAGTTTTAGACTTGTTAAGAAGTCCGACTGCTTCTGACATAATAAAAAAATTGCTAAAAGTTATACCAAAAGTTCGCACATCAAAGTTCTTCAGCGAACGAAGTTATGTTTACCAAAATATCAATTTTTCAATGCTTTGCTTAAAGGACTTTTTTTGTCCATTTAGTACATCGTGATAAATTTAAACATAAAATAATAATTGGGAAAACATGAAAAAGTAAGCGTTTGCTTAAAACGCCTTCAATATTTAATTTAACTCAGTGAGTTTTAAAAATCACTCTAAAGGAAGAGAATGCAGTATGTAGACAAGAACACCGTAAAGTATAAAAGGAAGAAATTATAAATGAATTTCACAGTTTTAGAGTTGTTAAGAAGTCTGACTGTTTCTATCACAACAAAAAAATCGCTAGAAGTTTTACCAAAAGTTGGCACATCGAAATTCTTAAACGAACCAGGTTATGCTTACAAAAATATTAATTTTTCAATTCCTTGCTTAAAGAACATTTTTGCCCATTTAGTATATCGTAAGAAATTTAAAAATAAAATAATTGGAAAATACGTGAAAAACTAAGCGTTTGTTTAAAACACCTTCAATATTTAATTTAACTCAGTGAGTTTTAAAAAATCACTCTAAAGGAAGAGAATGCAGTATGTAGACAAGATCACGTAAAGTATAAAAGGAAGAAATTATAAATGAATTTCACAGTTTTAGACTTGTTAAGAAGTCCGACTGCTTCTGACATAATAAAAAAAATCGCTAAAATTTTTACAAAATGTTGGCACCTTAATGTTCTTAAACAAACCAGGATATGAAAATATCAAATTTTCAATCTTACTTAAAAAAACTTTTTTACCCATTTATTCTATTGGGGCGAATTTAAAAATAAAATAATAATTGGAAATGCATGAAAAAGTAAGCGTTGGCTTAAAATGCCTTCAGTATTTAATATAACTCAGTGAGTTTTAAAAATAACTATAAAGGAATGCAGTATGTAGACAAGAACACGTCAAGTATAAAAGGAAAAAAATTATAAATGAATTTCACTGTTTTAGACTTGTTAAGGAGTCTGACTGAGTCTGACACAATAAAAAATCGCTAAAAGTTTTAAACCAAAAATAGGCACATCAATCTTCTTAAACGAACAATGTTATGGAAATATCAATTGTTAATGCCTTTCTTAAAGGACTTTTTTGCCTATTTAGTATATTGCGACAAATTTAAAGATAAAATAATAATTGGAAAGGCATGAAAAAGTAAGCGTTTGCTTTAAAACGCTTTTAATATTTAATTTAACTCAGTGAGTTTTAAAAATCACTCTAAAGGAAGAGTATGTAGTATGTAGACAAGAACACGTAAAGTATAAATGGAAGAAATTATAAATGAATTTCACAGTTTTAGACTTGTTAAGAAGTCCGACTGCTTCTGACATAATAAAAAAATCGTTACAAGATTTACCAAAAGGCATATCAAAATTCTTAAACTAAGTAGGGTATGTTTACCAAAATATCAATTTTTCAATGCTTTGCTTAAAGGACTTTTTTTGTCCATTTAGTACATCGTGATAAATTTAAACATAAAATAATAATTGGAAATGCATGGCAAGTAAGCGTTTGCTTAAAATGACTTTATTTAATATAACTCAGTGAGTTTTAAAAATCACTCTAAAGGAATAGAATGCAGTATGTAGACAAGAACACGTAAAGTATAGGAGGAAAAAAATTATATATTAATTTCCCAGTTATAGACTTATTAATAAGTCTGCATGCTTCTGACACAATAAATAAATCGTTAAAACTTTTACCAAAAGTTGGCACATCAAAATTCATAAACGAACGAAGTTATGTTTACGAAAATGTCAACTTTTCAATACCTTTCTTAAAGCATATTTTTGCCCATTTAGTATATTGTGACAAATTTAAAAATAAAAATAATAATTGGAAATGCATGAAAAAGAAAGCATTTGCTTTAAACGACTTCAATATTTATTTAACTCAGTGAGTTTTAAAAATCATTCTGAAGGATGAGAATGCAGTATGTCGACGAGAACAATTAAAGTAAAAAAGGAAGAAATTATTTGTACTGCTGGACGCTGTAAAAATGTGTTATCCGATATTAAAGATCTGTGAACATGAAAAAACAGTTTTAGTGATATTAATTTTGTATAGATATCCAAAAATTTTAAATTTAATTATTTATGCATTTGGAATATATAGAAATACTTAAAAAAAATTTAAAGTAACTATTACCTGCAAAAATAATGTAAATATATATATCCTTCATATTTTACTCAATTTTTTCAGTAATTCTGCTTGAGTTTTCAAAAGTGTCAATATAAATAAAATATGCTACATGATTGTTAAAAAATGATTGTTTATAATGCAAAATATAACAAAGTATTGGATGCATAGAAAATTTTAACATTTTCAAATATTTTATACAGATTTTTTTTTTAAATTTGAAATCTTTGATCTTATTTATTTCAGTTTGTGATTTTTTTCTAAGCATATACTGTACTAAAAATACTAAAGTTGTAACATATATGAATCAATTAATATCAAATTCATGATTTTTCTTGTAAATCGTTTGAATTTTTAAAGGAAAAACAATAACAGGAAAAAATTTCCTGAAAAAGTTGCCTATTAGCATTATAAATCATATTTAACATATAATAATTTAATTAGATAATATAATAATAATATAATAATATATATAATAATTTAACATATAATAATTTAACATATAATAATTATAAATCATTATAAATGATTTATAGCTAACATTTATTTTTTAAAAAATTAGATTGAAAGTAAAAACATCTCTGTGATTATCATTCAAAAAATTCTAATGTGAACACCACATGACTTCATTGTATTTGTATAATAAATACTATATATATGTAAATAACTTGCTAATTTGTTTTCTTATGCAATTATTATTACATGTACTATGTCTATGTAACATGTTTATTGTTGCAAAAATTATGCTACATATTTTTATTTTGTGCATGATTCTTTATGAAATCCTTATTCATTTTGTTACTTACAATTTTTGTAAAAATTTTATGTTAACGGAAAGGTTACCACTTCATTCATCCCTTTCTTTTTGCCCGTTGAGGGTTATGTAAGAAAAAGTAAACTAGAACGGTGTTACAAATAATGTTACGTTGGCCTAAGGTATGAGAAAAGAAGAAATTAAAACTCATTAAAAAACACATGGACAGATACGTCCTGATTAAATTTATACAATTAAATGCCTAAGGAATTGTTGTAAAGTACATACAACCTATACACCAGTGTTTGTTACAAGGGGGAAACACAGAATGAATATAATACCTTATATAGATTCAGACATTTATTCTATACATTTATTTACAAAAATACTTGGTTAACATAATCAATCATTTATATTTTCTATTTACAGACTAATTATCCCACATCACTTTATAAGGAATTATTATTATTAACAGAGGCCTAAGTCAAAGGACTGTAAATATTTATAAATTACCTCCATTGAAGTCGCCGGGGAGCAGGCAGGGGCTTTTCTCACGGGCATACGGGACGAGTTGGTGATGTTGAGCGGGGCGGTGTCAGTCCGGGCGCACGGGACGAGCTCGTGCTAGTGGATTCTTGTTCCACTTCTCTCGACTGCCCACTTCTAACTCTCAGCTCTCAGCCTTCAGCTCTCACTGCGTTTCCAAAAACTTCACCTAGGTCCCAACGCCCCTCCTTTTCTTGTCATCCAATCCCTTCTCTTTGGGAAATTTTCCCACATCACATGCCCTTCGGGAGTGCAGGTGGGCTCATTAAAGTAGCCCCTTTTTGTTCAAGCTGACATTACATTTTAGCCCCTGCTCCCATAATTCACGCTTACAGTTCTGTGCGAGCTTGACCGTTATGCTGCCATTCCGTGAAGTATCCTCTCTGCAGGGGTCCCTAAACTTGACGTAAATAATTGGGGTCTTAAATTCGTCAAGGAAAATCCTCCCACAGCTATGCATGCACGTGCAACTCACCGTGAGAAAGTACCTCGGTACAGGAATACAACTGGGATACAACGTATCATTTGTAGATATCGAAGACTGCTCTTGAGTCGGCGTCGGCCCTAAAAAAATACGGCGTTGATATTACTCTTCCTCGTGGAGCTCCAAAAATGTCTATCCCGCAAGCAGCGGATACCAGCAGCGTTCAACCGCTTCTCTCCTGTGGTCACAACCTTGTTCTCTAAAAAAAATCCGACTGCCTCTCGGAGGAAAAACAGGGGTCCCTTTTTCAGTAGTGGGGGGCAGAATTTCGCCAAACTAACGGGTCCTTTTATTGGTTGGGAGAAGTCTGAAGTTTCTTCTAGTTCAAACCAGTCTCTGTATGTCATTGACGATGGCTCACAGGAAGATGTAAAAAAAGCTCAACCGAATGCAACTTATTGTTATAATCGAGAAGCTAATTTAAGTATTTTGTATAAAACCACAAAGATGGTCCCGAGAAAATTCTCATGGGTTGTCATATCAAGGTCAAGGGCAAAAAAGCCCTCATCCCTTTGCTTTCCAATTTTAATCCCTAACCTAAATTGACCCTGGGCTACAGTTCATGCTCTCAGAGAAGGGGTCTAACGAATTATAAACATTGCCTACAAAAAAAAAAAAAAAGGAGATGCACGTTATCGGTGGCAGATTTTCCTTGATATTTTCACAGAGATTTCGACTGAGATGTTGACCCAGGTGTTAAGGGCATTTTACTTATAACTTCACGTTAGCTGATCCCTCAGTTTGTCCTGACCCTAAAATGAAGTGGGAACCCGTCCTTCAACATTCTGCTAATAAAGATCTTTTATTAAAAGGTGTCATTTTTATGGTCCATGATTGCAACCTCTCATCGTGATGTCCGACTTATTCAGAATTATCATTTGGACTTTCTCTGAAAGACCTAAAGTAAGTTTCGTTTTTCATGGTAACAATGGTTTGAATGGTTTCATGGTTTGAATAGAGCTTAAGTATTGCCATCTGTCTCAGACTCGTAGTGTTGATACTCGTTAGGATGAGGCATTTTGCTATACAGATATTTCGAGCTGAATCGAAAGTTCTCGTAACTACAATGTTTCATTCATCCTTTTCCAGAATGTACTAAGCAGTAAAAATTCAAATGTATTATCTGTATTTAATTGATTTTAATTTTGCTTTCTAAAAGTGTTTTTTTTTTATCACACACCGGCGTATGAATAAGCCGATATCTTGTGTTGCATTGTTGTAGATTGGCAACATTAAGCGTCTCTATATTGATATTTTTCATTTTAGTGCAAATTGCAGTAAAAAGTGGAAACGAACACCTAGGCATTATGAGAATCCCAAATAAACAACAGTTAGAGCAACAGTTTAGGGCTGATCTAATTGAGTTACGTTATATAAAGTAAATAAACATTATGCTGAAATTTTTCGTCATATAGAAGACTGATAGCAATCGAAAAGGAAGTTCAGAACTAGACGTTATATTAGAGTCAAAATCAAAATTTTCTCATTTCACGACTAACCGTAACACCCCTTAACACTTATGTATGTTAGATTGAAATTTTAAGTTATATGAACTGCATATTACAATCAAATGGAGACGTACACAAGTAGATACTCTAATGCAAATTAATACAAAATTTCAGCTTTTTAAGCCTAACCGTTTATAATGTATGGTCCACAGCGTTTATATACAATATATTAAAATTTTTCGTTGTATAAAATTCAGATTGAAACGAAATAGTAATATTAACAGTAAGAATTTATGATAATTGGATAAAAATATATAGTAATTTTGACTTATTAAAAACTGCAATTAAATGTTGACATTTAAAAATAAAAAAATGTATACAGACAGTTTATAATGTCTGTATGTGATTTTGTGCTATATTTCTGATATGCTTGTATACGTTTGTGTTAATGTAGGTTGAATTATTCTGTAATAAAGTATGGTGGATGTAAAATTTCCCCACTCCACCTTCGCCTTGGCTGCTAAAACCTTGTTGGCAGCGAGAGGGGGACATTTCTTTCCTAAACACAAAATATCATCCTTCTAATCGTTTTTGAGTAATGCGAGATGCAACGGAAGTACTACGTAAGTAGATTTGTCAAAAGTAAACTAGTTATAACCAGTTTATTAATGGTTAAAATGGGCATTTCACTCCCCCACTCCCCCTCGGCCTTGGCTGCAAAACCTTGTGGTTGTCAACGAATGTGGGTCACATCAATCCTACACACAAAGTATCCTTCTACAGCTAATCGTTTTTGAGGAATATGAGATACAATGTAAATACGAACGTAAGTAGATTTGTCAAAAGTAAACTAGCTAAATAAGCTTAGATATGATTAAAATGGGTATATAACTCCCACACTCCCCCTTGACCTTGGCTGCTAAAACCTTGTTGTAAGCTAAAACCTTGTTTGTAAGCCTTGCTGCTAAAACCTTGTTTGTAAAACCTTGGAATCAAGTGTGGGTCACTTCAATTCTATACACAAAGTATCCTTGTACAACTAATCGTTTTTGAGGAATGTGAGATACAACGTAAGTATGTACGTAAGTAAAATTGTCAAAAATAAACTAGTTATAACCAGTTTAGGAATGGTTAAAATGAGTATTTAAGCCCCCCCCACAGACACACTCCTCCTTTGCCTTGGCTGTGATAACCTTGTGGTTGGAAGCGAGTGTGAGTCACTTCAATTCTAAACAGAAGATATCATCCTTCTACAGCTAATAGTTTTAGAATAATGAAAGATACAACGTAAGTATGTACGTAAGTAGAATTGTCAAAAGTAAACTAGGTATAACCAGCTAAGAATGGTTGAAATGGGTATTTAAAATTTTAGTATAAAAGATTCCTAATACGTACATACAGAAGTTCTGGTAAAAATCAGTTAGTGATGGTCAAAATAAATATTTTCGTTGAAATTTATTATGATTACAACACTTTATTTACTTTAAAGGAGGAACTTAAAATCACATTAAAACTTGAATCAAGATGAATATTGAAGAAGCACATTTCCAATGACATTTTAAGTGCTCTGGTATGGGGTAGGACATTATTTCCTAGGGTCTTATGAAGGGTTAAATTGTATGTACTTCGCCTACGAGAAAAATATCGCACAAAATGCTACAAATAAACCGTAACACTCTAAGGAGTCAAGAACAATTCCTTGTAAAATCTGTTTGTCTAGTTACCGTAAATCCAACCTCATATATAAGAATCGAAATGATAATACTACAAAGAAATAGACAAATTTGTAGTCACATTCCGAACGACACATCCGTCTGCAATACCTAAAGAAGTCCATAAATTAAAAAGAAAAAAGAACTTTCATTTTAGACAAATCTCCTGTTCGACCAAATAACAAAAACAGGAATGGAATGAAAAAAAGTAGAAAGCAGATATTTCTTTGGGCATTTGGTGGCAGTAGGACTTTTTCTTTCTTTCTTTTTTCTAAGACAGTGAGAAAGAAGAGGTTTTATAAAATGTTATTTTGGTCCGATGAGTTTTTCAATACGAAATACATGGCACGTTTTTCCGAGTTGGTGAGCAGATTTTGTGCGCGCTGTAAACACTAGATTAAGACAAATGCAGCGTGATTGGAATAGAATCGAAGTTCTGATTGAGTCGCTCCTTTTTCTGTTTTTATTTTCAGTCACAAAGGGACATGAATAAAAGAAACTTTTAAATTTCATTTACTCTCCAATTATGATAATTTTTTATTTGTTCCTTGTTATTGTTTTTTACTGTTATCGTTTAGATATC
>CM063500.1:89765102-89775102 GCA_032207245.1 Pardosa pseudoannulata
AAATGATAATTTCATTCTTTTACTTCCATTAATTATTGCTGCTAAATATTGGAAAGAACTGAACGATAATTTACGACGTAGCTAAGAAATATTTCATTTATATTTCTAAATAAATTCAACGTGATTCTAAATTCATTCACAGTATCGTCAGATTTTAGAAGAGTATGAAGATAAAAAAAAATATTGAGCGTGTACCAGTTAATTCTCAACCAAAAAACAAACCATTTTTTATCTGCCTCATAGGGTACTTTACAATTCTGGAAAATAAAAAAAAAATTACTAATCCTGTCGTATGACAAATTTCAAACACTAACAAAATGTTTTTGTTTTTGTGTTCAAATCCTCGCCAAAGTAGCGAAGTTCCGTCACCTTTTTCTAAAAAAGTTAATTGATTATTATTATCTAATTAAAGATTTAAATTTCAAACACTAACAAAATGTTTTTGTTTTTGTGTTCAAATCCTCGCCAAAGTAGCGAAGTTTACAAATTTGTTCTATCGACAGTTAATGAGAAGGAAATCCAATTTGGAGACACGTGTGGGTCATAAGAATGTAAGAGATGTAACTAAATATAAAAGTTTCTTGAAGAGTTATTGCATATTATTTTCAGTAGGAGCTTCACATCAGGTTCAGGTGATGTAGAGGAATAATCTTCTTATCCAAATTTTATTTAATGCCCCAAATTGTTGATGTTTCCATACGGCATGGAAACATCAACAGTTCCGTCTCCTTTTTCTAAAAAAGTTAATTGATTATTACTAATAAAGATTCAAATTTCAAACACTAACAAAATGGTTTTGTTTTTGTGTTCAAATCCTCGCCAAAGTAGCGAAGTTTACAAATTTGTTCTATCGACAGTTAATGAGAAGGAAATCCAATTTGGAGACACATGTGGGTCATAAGAATGTAAGAGATGTAACTAAATATAAAAGTTTCTTGATGAGTTATTGCATATTATTTTCAGTAGGAGCATCACATCTGGTTCAGGTGATGTACAGGAATGATCTTCTTATCCAAATTTTATTTAATGGCTAAAATTGTTGATGTTTCCATATGGCGTGGAAATATCAACAGTTCCATCTCCTTTTTCTAAAAAAGTTAATTGATTATTACTAATAAAGATTCAAATTTCAAACACTAACAAAATGTTTTTGTTTTTGTGTTCAAATCCTCGCCAAAGTAGCGAAGTTTACAAATTTGTTCTATCGACAGTTAATGAGAAGGAAATCCAATTTGGAGACACATGTGTGTCATAAGAATGTAAGAGATGTAACTAAATATAAAAGTTTCTTGATGAGTTATTGCATATTATTTTCAGTAGGAGCATCACATCTGGTTCAGGTGACGTACAGGAATGATCTTCTTATCCAAATTTTATTTAATGGCTAAAATTGTTGATGTTTCCATATGGCGTGGAAATATCAATAGTTCCATCTCCTTATTATAAAAAAGTTAATTGATTATTACTAATAAAGATTCAAATTTCAAACACTAACAAAATGTTTTTGTTTCTGTGTTCACTTCTTCGCCAAATCAGGGACAATGATGCTACAAATTTGTTCTACCGACAGTTAATGAGAATGGAATCAAATTTGAAGACAAATATGAGGCATAAGAGGTGTAATTAAAGATAAAATTTTGTTGAAGAATTATTACAAATATTTTAATTGGAATCATCATATCAGTCACAGGTGATATAGAGGAATAATCTCCTTATCCATATTTTATTTAATGGCCAAAATTGTTGATGTTTCCATATGGCGTGGAAACATCAACAGTTCCATCTCCTTTTTCTAAAAGTTCAATGATTACTACGTATAAAGAGGCAAATTCCAAACACTAACAAAATGTTTTTGTTTCTGTAGTTATTTCTTCTCCAAATGAGGGACACTGATTCTACGATTTTGTTCTACCTACAGTTATTGAGAATGGAATTAAATTTGAAGACACATATGACGCATAAGAGGTGTAATTAAAGATAAAATTTTGTTGAAGAATTATTACAAATCTTTTAATTGGCATCATCATATCAGGTTCAGGTGATATAGAGGAATAATCTTGATATACACATTTTACTTAATGGCCGAAATTGATGATGTTTCCATATGGCGTGGAAACATCAACAGTTTCATCTCCTTTTTTTAAAAGTTCAATTATTATTACTAATAAAGACGCAAATTCCAAACACTAACAAAATGTTTTTGTTTCTGCGTTTATTTCTCCACCAAATCAGCGATATCGACTTTACAAATTCGTTCAACTGACAGTTAATGAGAAAGGAATTAAATTTAAAGACACATATGAAGCATAAATAGTGTAATTAAAGATAAAATTTTGTTGAAGAATTATTACAATTTTTTAATTGGCAGCATTATCAGGTTCAGGTGATATAGAGGAATATTCTACTTATCTAAATTGTATTTAATGTCAGAAATCGATGACGTTTCCATACAGTGTGGAAACATCAACCGTTCCATCTTTTGTTTCTTAAAGTTCAATGATTATTACTAATAAAGAGGCAAATTTCAAACACTAACAAAATGTTTGTGTTTCTGAGTTCACTCCTTTGCCAAATCAGGGACATTGATCTACAAATTTGTTCTACCGTCAATTAATGAGAATGAAATTAAATTTCAAGTCACATATAAGACATAAGAATATAAGAGGTGTAATCAAAGATAAAATTTTGTTGAAATATTACAAATTATTTTAAATGGCTGCATCATGTAAGGTTCAAGTGATCTAGAGAAATAATAATTTATCTACATCTTATTTAAGAGCCAAAATTGTTGATGTTTCCAGTTGGCATGGAAACATTAACAGTTCCATCCTCTTTTTCTAAAAGTTCAATGATTATTACTAATAAAGAGGCAAATTTCAAACACTAACAAGATGTTTTTGTTTCTGTGTTCACTCCTTTGCCAAATCAGGGACATTGATTCTACAAATTTGTTCTACCGTCAATTAAGGAGAATGAAATCAAATTTGAAGTCACATATGAGACATAAGAATGTAACAGGTGTAATCAAAGATAAAATTTTGTTGAATTATTACAAATTATTTTAAATGGCTGCATCATGTAAGGTTCAAGTGATCTAGACAAATAATAATTTATCTACATCTTATTTAAGTGCCAAAATTGTTGATGTTTCCAGTTGGCATAGAAACATGAATAGTTCCATCTCCTTTTTCTAAAAGTTCAATGATTATCACTAATAATGAGGCAAATTTCAAACACTAACAATATGTTTTTGTGTTTCTGCGTTCACACCTTTGTCTAATCAGGGACATCGACTTCAAAATTTGTTGTACCTACAGTTAATGAGAATGGAATCAAATCTGAAGACATATATATATATATATATATATATATATATATATATATATATATATATATATATATATATACATATATATATATATAAATATATATATATATATATATATATATATATATATATACATATATATATATATATATATATATACATATATATATATACATATATATATACATACATATATATATATATATATATACATATATATACATATATATAATATATACATATATATACATATATATATATATATATATATATATATATATATATATATATATATATATATATATATATATATATATATATATACTATATATATATATATACATATATATATATACATATATATATATATATATATATATATATATATATATATACATATATATACATATATATACATATATATATATATATATATATATATATATATATATATATATATATATATATATATATATACATATATATACACATATATATATATATATATATATATACATATAAATATATATATATACATATATATACATATATATATATATATATATATATATATATATATATATATATATATATATATATATATATATACATATATATACATATATATACATATATACATATATATATATATACATATATACATATATACATACACATAAATAAATAAATAAATAAATAAATAAATATATATATATATACATATATACATATATACATATATATATATATATATATATATTTATATATATATATATATAATATATATATATATATATATATATATATATATATACATAGACATAAGATAAAATTTTGTTGAAGAATTATTGCAAATTATTTTCAGTAGGAGCATCATATCAGGTTCAGGTGACATAAAGGAATAATCGATTTGTCCAGATTTTATTTAATATCAGAAATTGTTGATGTTTCCATATGGCCTGGAAACATCAACAGTTCCACCTCTTTTTTCTAAAAGTTCAATGATTATTACAAATAAAGATGCAAATTTCAAACACTAACAAAATGTTTCTTTTTCTGTGTTCATTTCTTCGCCAAATCAAGGACATTGATTCTACAAATTTGTTCTACCGACAGTTAATGAGAATGAAATCAAATTAGAAGACACATATCAGAAATAAGAATGTAAGAGGTGTAATTAAAGATAAAATTTTGTTGAAGAATTTTTACAAATTCTTTTAATTAACAGTATCATATAAGGTTCAGGTAATGTAGAGGAATAATAAATAATCTACATTTTACTTAGTGGCCGAAATTATTGATGTTTCCATATGGAGTAGAAATATCAACAGTTCCATCTCTTTTTTCTAAAAGTAAAATGATTATTACAAATAAAGAGGCAAATTTCAAACACCAGCAGAATGTTTTTGTTTCTGTGTTCACTTCTTCGCCAAATCAGGAACATTGATTCTACAAATTTCTTCTACCGTCAGTTAATGAGAATGAAATGAAATTTGAAGACACATATGAGACATAAGAATATAAGACCTGTAATCAAAGATAAAATTTTGTTGAAGAATTATTACAAATTATTTTAATTAACAGCATCATATAAGTTCAGGTGATCTAGAGAAATAATAATTTATCCACATCTTGTTTTATGGCCAAAATTGTTGATATTTCCATATGGCGTGGTAACATCAACAGTTCCATCTCTTTTTCTTAAAGTTCAATAAGTAAAGAGGCAAATTTCAAACACTAACAAAATATTTTTGTTTCTGCTTTCTTCTTCACTAAATCAGGAACAATAATTCTACAAATTTGTTCTACCGACAATTAATGAGAATGGAATCATATTTGAAGACACATATGAGATATAAAAATGGAAGAGCTGTAATCAAAGATAAAATTTTGTTGAAGAATTATTACAAATTATTTTAATTAATAGCATAGTATAAAGTTTAGGTGATCTAGAGAAATAATAATTTATCCACATTCTATTTAGTTCCCGAAATTGTTGATGTTTTTATAAGGCCTGGAAATAAAAACAGTTCTATCTCCTTTTTTTGAAAGTACAATGATTCTAATTCAGTCTGCCAACAACATTTACAATTTGAGCGCTTAGGCAATCCCGTTCAGGCCACGCGCTTCTCTTAAAAGCGTTAGTATTGTAGAGGCAGTGATTCTCATTACAGTAGAAAATAGTTTACGTTTTGAATTTGATTCGTATAAGCATTCATACAACACGTTACGCCTCCAATTTTTTTGTTTTCGTTACTGTTTGTGTAACGGTGAACCGTTTTTTATGTTTACAGTGTTTCAACGAAATCCATTAGTCCTGTAATGAATCAAAATTAAGCAAATTTTAAATAAATTTTCTGCAATTCCATAAAACAGTGTAAATTTTATAGTTATATATCATGTTACTCGCTGTCAGCTAGCGGTGGTGGACGCGTTTTAAACTTAAATTCTAGTATCAGCCACAGATGGCTGACGTGGGGCTAAATGTATTAAGAAATATAAGAAATATTTACTTTTATTAAAGTCATTGAAGCTAAAAAAATTAGACCGTGGTTGTTCTTGCAGTTGCCACTTTGACGATCCAAACTGGGGCCATACGAATTAAGTCAAAGGAGTTCGCCTTTTTTGTTGACGAGCACTAAGCTGAAAGAATGTCTTAGCCCAAGTGGGATCTTGTAATGTAGGAGCAGAGACCAAGCAGAAGATCACAGACTTGGCCTGTCACACTCACAATATCGTTTGAGAACTTGAAGGACATTGTGACCATAAATTGTTGTTGTTCACTTATGCCACTTGGTGAAACCAAGCACGATTGAGCCATACGCTACTAGTATTAAGGCAAAGGTAGGTGCGCCTTTCGTTTATAACGAGAACCACAAGGGTGAAAGATCGACTTATGCTCAAATGAGTCCGCGTAACTTTGAAGCAGGGACCAAGCAGTATATATATCTATATATATATATATATATATATATATATATATATATATATATATATATATATATATATATATATATATATATATATATATATATATATATATATATATATATATATATATATATATATATATATATATATATACATATATATACATATATATACATATATATATATATATATATGTATATATATATATAGATATATATATACATATATATATATATACATATATATATATATATCTATATATATATATGTTATATATATATATATACATGTATATATATACATACATACATATATATATATATATATATATATATATATATATATATATATATATATACATATATATATATATATATATACATATATATATATTATATATATATATACATATATATACATTATATATATACATATATATATATATGTTTATATATATATATATATATGTATATATATATATATATATATATATATATATATACATATATATAAAACCTAACTCCTAGGCATAACAGCCCCAAGGGGGCCAAAGCCTACTGCGCCAATCTCCGTTTACGAGACCAAGGGCTCTGGGGTGCGAACCAAATGTTCCGGTTAGGCGGCCAATCTAACGCGGAACCCCATATATATATATATATATATATATATATATATATATATATATATATATATATATATATATATATATATATATATATATATATATATATATATATATATATATATATATATATATATATATATATATATATATATATATATATATATTTATATATATATATATATATATAATATATATATATATATATATATATATATATATATATATATATATATATATATATATATATATATATATTATATATATATATATATATATATATATATATATATATATATATATATATATATATATATATTATATATATATATATATATATATATATATATATATATAATATATATATGTATATATATATATATATATATATATATATATATATATATATTTATATATATATATATACATATATATATATATATATATATATATATATATATATATATATATATATTTATATATATATATATATATATATATATATTATATATATATATATACATATATATATATATATATATATATATATATATATATATATATATATATATATATATATATATATATATATATATTTATATATATTCTTATATTACTTTGATAATTTTGGACTGGACTATATTTTATTTTAAGGCAAACTACAAAGTGCGTGATATTGGATAAATATTTATTTTACGCTAACTATTAAAAATAATCAATTTACTTAAATTTAGTACACTACATAATTATTTCTACTTCCTTACATAAACTAATGAAAATAAAGGATGAAGTTTAAAGAAACGAATTTCAAGGCTGTCCAGATACAAGAAAAGTATATTTAAGGCTATAAAATATAAAAGCCAATATTTAAGTAAAAAACGAGAAAAGGTTCAAAGTTTATGAAAACATTTGGCGAGACTCGCTAATAATAGCGCCAAAACTTCATTAAATGCCTATTAAACAAAGTCAAAAATTTCATTTAATACCGCCCATAAATGTGGTCGAAGCAATGATATATAAATACCGACAGCACCACTTTGTTTTCATCGCCTGGAATTCCTTCGGGGGTGGAGGCAAGGTACATCCCACGTGTAAAAGGGGGATCTACTCAGCCAATCTGGAATAACGGCATGAAATTTCTCCCTTAATCCCGGAGAAGGTGTAAAAGCGACTTCTCACTGGCCAAAATCCGTGACGTCACGCGGTCCCAATTACGCAATCTCCCGAACATGGCGGGGTTTCTACCTAGCGTAGTTCATATAAATGCGGAGTCTTTTCAGACGCGAGTTCACTCGTTTTTGGGTTTCCGGTTTTTTCCTGATTTTTTGAGATCATTCCTGGAACACTTTTATTAGTGGGGTATAAATAGCAGGGGGAGGAAAAAAATTTATTCTTTTTTTTTTCGCAAAGGGAGACAAAATACTCAAAAATGAAGAAGCAACATACTTACTTGTGTTGGTGCTGTACGAAACTTTTCCGTAGAATTTTACTGGTTTCCGTTTTACTGCAGAGTTCTTTTGGTGAGTATAATTGCTTTTCGTTTTTTTCAGTTTCTCTTTACGGAATGCATTATAAACTGATATTCTAAACAGCTAAACTTGTTGAGATATAAATGCATTTTATTTTTTACATCATGGGAAAAAATGTATGCTGACATTTATTTTTGTTATATATATATATATATATATAAGTCAAAAATTCTCAAATAATTTATTATTCCAATTAAGTTTATGATTTAATATAGATTTCAACAATTACAGTTTTTTAAAACAAATTCTGAAAAATAATAAAATTAAATAAATTATTAAAAATTTAACTGTTTATTCGTACCACTTCCATTTTAATACCACATTTTTTTTAAAATTAAGATATATTTAATGCGCTCGAAAATGGTTAATATAATTAATTTAGTTGTTACTAGAAACTAAATTTGGTTTTTAATAATTACAGGCTTTTGAACAAATTCTAAAAAATAATAAAATAAAAAAAATTACTAAAACTTTGACTGCTTAAAAAGTGATAGTTTGTCTTTCTTACATTTTAATACCACATATTTTTTTTCAAAAAAATTATGATATTTTTTATACACTTGAAAATGGTTAAAACAATTAAATTGTTACTAAAAGCTAAATTTTGTACTATTAAACACTCTCTACACTAGCCTAATAACAGTTTTATAACTTTTACTTGAAATATTTATATAAATAATTAAATTGCTCTGATACCAATGTGGTTAAGCCCTTCCTATGATACATTCTGACATTTTTATATATAAATAGAAAAAATAGTATTCATTTTAACGGGTCTTGTCACTTCACTGAAATATAATTATTTTTCTACATTAAACTGTGTAATGAAACAAACATTAATAATATTAGTGGGCTAAAATTAAAATTTATATTTATTTTCTGCATTTAACTCTTACATTTGTGAGTTATTCAAATAATTAACTAAAAATTCCCCAAAATAAACTAACATTAACACAATTTCTTGTTTATAAGTATGAAATTGGAATTTTGAAAAAATATTTACTAATAACTAAATTTGGATTATAAAAATTACAGGTTTTTAAACAAATTCTGAAAAATAAAAAAATTAAATAAATTACTAAAAATTTAAACTCTTAAAAAGTGATAATTTGCCCCTCTTACGTTTTAATACCACGTAATTTTCTTAAAAAATTAAGATATTTTTAATACGCTCGAAAATGGTTAATATAATTAAATTAATTGTTACTAATAGCTAAATTTTGTAGTATTAAACACTCTATACACTAGCTTTATAACAGTTGTATAACAGTTTTATATATATAACTTAAGAATGCTGAAATAATTTATTATTCTAATTAAATTTATCATTAAATTTGGTTTTTAACAATTTCAGTTTTTTGAACAAATTCTGAAAAATAATAAAATTAAAAAAACTACTAAAAATTTGACTGCTTAGAAAGTAATAATTTTCCCCTCTTACATTTTAATATCACATATTTCTTTAAAATTTAGATATTTTTAATACGTTTGAAAATGGTTAATATAATTAAATTAATTGTTACTAATAACTAAATTTGTATTTTAAAAATTACAAGTTTTTAAACAAATAATAAAATTAAAAAAATTACT
>CM063500.1:89782602-89792602 GCA_032207245.1 Pardosa pseudoannulata
AAGGCTGAATTCTCAAGCAACTGAAAATTAATTTGGAAGGGTAATTAATATTTTACTTTCTAATTTTAAATTAATTACTTATACTTAAATCTTTTCTCTTAATTTTTTTTTAATATTTCAAACATTCCAGGTAACTGTTGTATCTTTTTGGAGTTTATCAACTATTTACCTTGTACTTTATACAATAAATACTACAATTTTTCAACTCTATAACATATGTTCTCTGCATTTAAAAAATCTGTGAAAGGCATTTTGTTCTGGAAAAGCAGCAATTATATTGTCAATCTTGTACTTCTGGTGCTAAAGTCTTTAGACTTTCAGGGGCTAACTTTTTGTTCCGTACATGAGTTTTGTTATAAAGGATCATAAAGAATAATAATAGTTATCTTACAATATATACAATTATTATCAAAAAACATAAGCAATTACTACTATTAGCAACTTTGATGGTGCAGGGACGTAGAAATATAAAAAAATTTGAATGTTTAATAAGGAGATTCTTGCACTTCATACAAACTTATTATACTTGAATGCGAGACATACTCTAGTGAAAACTGGACTGTTACATAAGTATTAAACTATTAGTTATTCTTAACACAGAAAATTAAATAATATTAATTCACTAATGCTTTTAATTGTTTTAAGAAACGTCTATACCTTTAACAATGAATAGAAATTCTGTCATTTTTCATTTAGTGGAGACCAGTAGCACTAATATATGTTACATTAAGATTTGTCATTATATGTAATGCGGATTACTATAAAAATGTTGTTATTCAAAGATCAGTTGGTTAGAAACAATAAAGAATTAAAATTTAAACTTTTCATGGCTTTATGACTTTGAAGTATGCACGTCAGTGTTAATGTGTTTTATGTTGAAATTCTTCTTTTTAAATTCACAGTACTGATTTCAATCTAAAACAATCATGAACGGGGTTCAGATATTTAATGGAAATAATGAAAATTTCTGCTTTTTTTCTGGAAACCTAACGTATGGCAAGCTTCAACTTTGGTTATAACACATGCTGAGAATCGCATGAATTTAAAAACTATATAAGGGAAGATTGCTTATGTTCGACTACTCCTGATTCACATTGCAGCACTTGTGTTTCATAAAACAATAAAAATAGTACCTGTGACAATGAGTTTATATGCTGTTAAGTCATTATTTTCAACTGATCAATCCGTATCTATAATACACCGCTAAATAATAAGTTTTTCTTGTTTTGACTACAATTTCCTACGAATATGAACACCTGTTGCAATAAGTAAATAATTTGTTGGTGCATATTGCACAGTCATTCTATAGTTATTAACGCATTGTGTGCGAGTACATTTCGCAGCAGAATTGTTCAGGGAGTCGGCGTTTTGAGCGTAAATTTAGTTATTCAGTTAAATCTCAATAGATCGAAAATTATTTAATTTTTTAATATACTTTTCGTATTTCATATTGAAATATATAAACAAATATATAAATAGAAATATATAAATAAAAACCATAAGATTTTTGTAAACAAAAAATATATTTTTAGTAGATAAATTTATAATAGTATAGTAAACATGAAAAATTAAATAAAAATAGTAGTATATAGTTTTAAAATTTTCCCGTTCTATGGTTCCGCATCGACTGATGTAAAACGTAGTTTTTATTTGTCTAAATATTTTCCATAATCTATGTAGTAGACAAAAATATTCGGCTTCCCTTTTCTGTATATACCTTTATTTTTGTACCTACAAACAAACCGTGTTGTTACACAAACCGGTACTAGTGCGTGAGCCGCGCTCAAGTATCAATCACAGAAAACATACTAGTACGTGTTCCGCATACAATGTGCTAAAAACTATTTAATTAAAATAACACCTTCAGTTTGTTTTCTACAGTTATGGATTTAAAATGTAAATTTAATCAAATTGAAGCAATACCTGTAACAACTTATAAAATATATTACTTAATTGAACATTATATATATTTATATTTTTTATTTGCACTAAAAATATAAACACGTTAGATTTATTTTACAATAAACAAGAACTTGTTTTACTACAGTTTCTATGACAAATGTCTATTTTATTTTATCTTTGTAGATTTCTGATTGATTCGGAGATTTATTTGAAGAACTTAGAAAACTTTTCATTAATTATAATATATAAAAAAAGAATTAGATAGCATATAAACAATAATTAACAATTCTGGCTTCAGCAGTTCCTTTAATTATATTCAAATGCATAGGGAAATTTTGATACAAATTTTATTTTTTATCAGTTATATGAATCTTTGTTTATATTCAAATACAAATATTTGTCTTTTAATAAGAATTTTAAAACTCAAATAAAAAGGTGTATAATTAAGAGGAAATGAACAGATACCATTCTAAAACTTTCATAAACAATAAATTTCACACCAAACATATCCTTTGAAGAAGGTTATAACTATAATATTTAAAAAAACAATTAGATAACTTATAAAACAATAATTAACATGCTTGACGTCAGCAGTTCCTTTACTTATATTCAAATGCATAGCTGAAATTGTGATACAAATTTTATTTTTTATCAGTTATATGAATCTTTGTTTTTATTTAAATACAAATAATTTTCTTTTAATAAGAATTTTAAAGCGCAAATAAAAAGCTGTATAATTAAGAGGCAATTAACAGATACAACTCTAACACTTTCACAAACAGTAAATTCACACCAAAGATAGCCTTTAAAAAAGTTTAGAACTATAATATTTAAAAAAAAATTAGATAACTTATAAAACAATAATTAACAATTCTATCGTCAGCAGTTCCTTTACTTATATTCAAATGCATAGCTGAAATTTTGATACAAGTTTTATTTTTATCAGTTATATGAATCTTTGTTTTTATTTAAATACAAATAATTTTCTTTTAATAAGAATTTTAAAGAGCAAATAAAAAGCTGTGTAATTAAGAGGCAATGAATAGATACCATTCTAATACTTTTAAAAACAGTAAATTTCACACCAAAGATATCCTTTGAAGAAGTTTATAACTATAATATTTAAAAAAAAATTAGATAACTTATAAAACAATTAACAATTCTGGCGTCAGCAGTTCCTTTACTTATATTTAAATGCATAGCTGAAATATGACACAAATTTTATTTTTTATCAGTTATATAAATCTTTGTTTATATTCAAAAACAAATATTTGTTTTTTAATAAGAATTTTAAATCGCAAATAAAGAGCTGTATAATTAAAAGGCAATGAAAAGATTCCCTTCTAACACTTTCATAAACAATAAATTTCCCACCAAAGATATCCTTTGAAGAAGTTTAGAATTATAATATTTAAAGAAACAATTAGATAACTTATAAAAAATAATTAACAATTCTGGCTTCAGAGGTTCCTTTAATTATATTCAAATGCATAGCTGAAATTTCGATATAAGTTATATTTTTTATCAGTTATATGAATCTTTGTTTATATTCCAATACAAATATTTGTCTTTTAATATGAATTTTAAAGCATAAATAAAAAGCTGTATAATTAAGAGGCAATGAACAGATACCATTCTAATACTTTCAAATGGAATAAATTTCTTACCAAAGATATTCTTTGAAGAAGATTATAACTATAATATTTAAAAAAAAAACAGATAACTTATAAAACAATAATTAATAATTCTGGCGTCAGCCTTTATTTTAATTATATTCCAATGCATAGCTGAAATTTCGATATAAGTTATATTTTTTATCAGTTATATGAATCTTTGTTTATGTTCAAATACAAATATTTGTCTTTTAATAAGAATTTTAAAGCGCAAATAAAAAGCTGTATAATTAAGAGGCAATTAACAGATACCATTCTAACACTTTCGAAAGCAATAAATTTCACACCAAAGTTATCCTTTGAAGAAGTTTATAACTATAATATTTTAAAAAACAATTAGATAACTTATAAAACAATAATTAACAATTCTGGCTTCAGCAGTTCCTTTAATTATATTCAAATGCATAGCTGAAATTTTGATACAAATTTTATTTTTTATTAGTTACATGAATCTTTGTTTATGTTCAAATACAAATATTTATCTTTTAACAAGAATTTTAAAGCTATAATAAAAAGCTGTATAATTAAGAGGCAATTAACAGATACCATTCTAATACTTTCAAATGGAATAAATTTTACAAAGATATCCTTTGAAGAAGTTTATAACTATAATATTTATAAAAAAATCGATTAGATAACTTATAAAACAATAATTAACAAATCTGGCATCAGAAGTTAATTTACTTATATTCAAATGCATAGCTGAAATTTTGATAAAATTTTATTTTTTATCAGCTATATGAATCTTTGTTTATAATGAAATACAAATATTTGACTTTTAATAACAATTTTAAAGCGCAAATAAAAAGCTGTATAATTAAGAGGCAATGAACAGATACCATTCGAACACTTTCATAAGCAGTAAATTTCACACCAAAGATATCCTTTTAAGAAGTTTATAACTATAATATTAAAAAAAATTAGATAACTTATAAAAAATAATTAACAATTCTGGCGTCAGCAGTTCCTTTACTTATATTCAAGTGCATAGCTGAAATTTTGATGCACATTTTATTTTTATCAGTTATATGAATCTTTGTTTATATTCAAATAAAAATATTTGTCTTTTAATTCGAATTTTGAAGCTCAAAAGCTGTGTAATTAAGAGGCAATGAACAGATACCCTTCGAACACTTTCATAAACAGTAAATTTCACACCAAAGATATCCCTTTAAGAAGTTTATAATTATAATATTTAAAAAAACAATTAGATAACTTATAAAACAATAATTAATAATTTTGGCGGCAGCAGTTATTTTAATTATACTCCAATGCATAACCGAAATTTTGATACAAACTTTATTTTTTATCAGTTATATGAATCTTTGGTTATATTCAAATACAAATATTTGTCTTTTAATAAGAATTTTAAAGCACAAATAAAAATCTGTATAATTAAGAGGCAATGAACAGATACTATTCTAACACTTTCAAAAGCAATAAATTTCACACCAAAGATATCCTTTGAAGAAGTTTATAACTATAATATTTTAAAAAACAATTAGATAACTTATAAAACAATAATTAACAATTCTGGCATCAGAAGTTCCTTTACTTATATTCAAATGCATAGCTGAAATTTTGATAAAATTTTATTTTTTATCAGCTATATGAATCTTTGTTTATAATGAAATACAAATATTTGACTTTTAATAACAATTTTAAAGCGCAAATAAAAAGCTGTATAATTAAGAGGCAATGAACAGATACCATTCGAACACTTTCATAAACAGTAAATTTCACACCAAAGATATCCCTTTAAGAAGTTTATAATTATAATATTTAAAAAAACAATTAGATAACTTATAAAACAATAATTAATAATTTTGGCGGCAGCAGTTATTTTAATTATACTCCAATGCATAACTGAAATTTCGATACAAACTTTATTTTTTATCAGTTATATGAATCTTTGGTTATATTCAAATACAAATATTTGTCTTTTAATAAGAATTTTAAAGCACAAATAAAAATCTGTATAATTAAGAGGCAATGAACAGATACTATTCTAACACTTTCAAAAGCAATAAATTTCACACCAAAGATATCCTTTAAAGAGTTTTATATGAAGACAATTTCTTGATATAATCCCTAGTAATAGAAACATGGACTCGGAATGAATTCCTACAGATAACGAAATAATAATTTTGTTAACAAAAAGATCTATGAAATCTCTTCTTTCATTACTGAAGTTTATTTTAAGAGAAATATAATTATTATTTAAACAATACATAGGTTTGAAATTTTTTATTTCTGGAAAAATCAATATTCAAATCAAAAGATTAAGTCAATATTATTTTTACACTGGCTGGAGCATATTGGAACAGCTTTAGCAACCTATATCGACAATTTTAAGTTTCTAACAAAATAAAAATTTGGAATCTGAAACAGGAAGTGTGGGAGTTCAAAAATATTTTATTATTTCCGTTAGATAATTTTTTTATATATATTTTCCACTCGTCTTAGGCTAAACTGAAAGTGATAACTGGATTAAGACACATTTAGAACTTTTCCAATTAGCTCAGAAAATTTTGTGAGCAGGCTTATGGGAAATTTATAAGCTGTGATAATGGGATTTGGGAGACTTAAAAGAATTTCACCCACAACCGTTTCCATAAAAGACAATAGATTCCTCAATATGAACTAGTGCGATATCCACTTGAGTGTATGAAAGTTTGTTCTGGAAATGAAAATAATGGGTTTGCTTATTTTGCTTTCGATACTTGCATTTACTTTGAATTTCCGTAAAGTTTTGAAGACTTGCTTCCGATTTCTAGCAATTTTTAAATAAATATATAAATTGCAAACGTTAATTATATTTGAGAAAATACAATTCAGGTTTTTAAATTTAAAGTGACGAATAGAATTTAATCGTTATCAAAAGCTCAACAGATGAAGTTACAATATTTCTCTGATAAATAGAAATTTGCGAAAATTATATTCATTTGAAACTTTTATAAAGTATGAATTGATTGTTCTTGTGTAAAAAATATGAAATAATATTTTCGAATAATAGAGCTACAAATATGAAAAGCACAGTTAAGATAATTAATATGTTGCAAATAGTTTTTGTACATTTTTAACTTTGAAAAATGGTATATATTTAAAAGTGTTTTATGATAAATAATTAACTTGCAATTTTACATACATGAAAGCTTTAGCATTTTAAGTTTTTTTTAACTAAAAATAGTTGTTATTTATGTATGGAAAATGAGATAAGAATTTTTAGAGATAGGACTACAAATACGAAAAAAATAGTTAAGAGGATTAAGTATGTTATAAAGAATTTTTGTAAATTTTAACTTAGATGATTAAAAGTAGATGTTTAAAAGTAAATTTATAAATAATTAACTTGCAGTTATAGAATTTTATACGGATTAAAGTTTTATTCGTTTGAATTTTTATAACTATGAATTGTGGCTATTTCTGCATGAATAATGAGATAAGAATATTTAGCGGTAGGAAATAAGTTGTAAAAAATAGTTGAGAGGATTAAGTTTGTTACTAAGAAATTTTGTAAATTTTTTAAAGTGTGGTAGATATTTAAAAGTACTTTTATAAAAAAAAAACTTAAAATTATAGAATTTTTTACATATGACAGTTTTATTCAATTGAAGTTTTTAACTATGAATTGTTGTTATTTATGTAGGGAAAATCAGATAAGAATTTTTAGAGATAGGACTACAAATACAAAAGAAAACAACAAAAAAAAAACAGTTAAGAGTACTATGTACTTTACAAAAAATTTTTGTAAATTTTTAAATTTAAGGTGTGGCAGACATTTAAAAGTAATTTTATAAATAATTTTAATTAACTTATAATTATAGAATTTTGCATACATGGAAATTTTAGTCAAGTTTTTTTAACTATGAGTTGCTGTTTTTTTATAGGAAATGTGAGATAAGAATTTTTAGAGATAGGACTACAAATATGAAAAAATACAGTTAAGAGGACTAAGTATGTTACAAAGAATTTTTGTAAATTTTAACTTTAAAGTGTTGCAGATATTTAAAAGTAATTTTACAATTATAGAATTTTATACGAATGAAACTTTTATTCATTTGAATTTTTAAACTATGAATTGTTGTTATTTATATAGGGCAAATGAGACAAGAATTTTTTAGAGATAGCACTACAAATACGAAAAAAAAAAACACAGTTAAGAGGACTACAAACAAAGAATGTTACAAAGTTACAACATGTTACAGAGAATTTTTATAAATTTTTATCTTTAATACTTTCGGAGGCCGTGGGAAGATTACTTCCCACCTACATGACCTTACAATTTACACCAGTGGGAAGAGCAAAACTCATTATAATATATTGGCCTTGCTATTATAACGGGAGGAAGATTTATTCCTGCTTCAGTTTTTCGCTGTCATCTATTGTTTTATAAATTGAATATAATTAACAGTTCTGTTTTGAATGTTTGAAAACGTTGTGTAAGAAATAAAGGGCTAACGAAGGAGGTTAAGGTGCGGTATACATTTAAAAGTAACTTTATAAATAATTAACTTACAATTATAGAACTTAAACACATGAAAGTTCTATTCATTTTAAGTTTGTTTAACTATGAATTTTTTTTTTTATATAGGGCAAATGAGATAAGAATTTTTAGAGATTGCTTTACAAATACGAAAAAAACACAATTAAGAGGACTAAGTATGTTACAAAGAGTTTTTTGTAAATTTTTAACTTTAAAAATGGCAGATATTTAATTTTTTTTCTATAAATAATTAATTTATTGTTATTTTGTTATACTTCAATGTACATATGTACAAAGTATTATAACTTTAAGTTAATGATATTCAAACACGTTTTCTAAATTTTACTGCTCTTTTAACCTTTCTGGGATGTTTGGGCTTTGATTTTACCTATTTTAAGTTACACTGTTGTAAAGTTATTTTATTTTTGGAAATTTGTCAAAAATATTTTAGGAATTTGTTAAGAAACTTGCATTTTTTTCTCAAATAATTGTTTGAGCAAAAATTGCATCACATAAGTTATTCCGATACAATTGCAAGTCATGTGAATTATTCATTGCATAGATGGATGTGCACAGAGATTTTAAATACATTATTCAATTATATTATTGCTTTTACTATATATTTAACCTCTTAATACTTTTCTTTACATATTATCTGTTTCCTGTTAGTGAAACAGATAGGGGGTATATCTCTGTATTTCTTAGAGGTCCCTAGTTTCTATAACTGCTATTAGCTCTCAGCACTTTTTCCTGTTTCCATTATTCTGTAACGTCATTTACGCGTTTGATTTTTCAAACATCCAAACTTCTATTCTTGGATGTAAGGTAAAAATTTAATTCATATTTGTCTTCAACAATATGTCTTTGAAAATAACAAATAATAACACACAACTACAAATTTCATTTTTATATCCAATGGATATAAAAATAAATGTATGTAATAAATATTAAAAAATAATGAAATTACGTTGTATTCTATTTAGATATTTGCATATATTTTCTACGGTGAATGGTTAAATTACAGAGATTTTATTTTCTTAAATACAGATTAGATTACTAAAATCGTAACCCTTTAGGGTTATAAAATTTTACCTATAAGGCAGTGATGAATGATTTACAAAATCAAAAATTATATAAAAAGTAGATATATAAACAAAAATTTTACAAGATTTATTTTCATAAGCAGGAGTAAAATTCAATAACATTGAAAAATTCCTCTATATTGTTTTAACGTAAGAAAGTTTAATCAGTCGTTATCTTTGAAAGTGATGTATTTTTGACAAAAAGTAAGTTAATTATAACAATGAATGCAATCTGTTATGATCATTTTTGTCTATAATCAATTCTAAAAATCCTTCAAAATTTTCATGATTTTGTCAATATAAATTTACGTAAAGAAACTCTGTATATAATTAATTTGGAAAGTCCACTTTCCTCAAAGCGATAAAAAATTAGTTAACAAATATACTGTAAAATTATACTACTTTCTTGTAACTAACACCTTTAAAATGATTAAATTATTAGCTTATATTAATTTAATAATTAAAAGTATAAAATGAGAGTAATTACATATAATAATATATTTTTCAAACAATCCAAATAGAAACTCTTAAATATTTCTATATAAAATAAAATAACTAAAGAATACTTTAAAAAAGGCTTTAAAAAACAACAACAAGTATAAAAACTAAATACAAAAACAAAAACAAGAATAAAGTAATTTTAAATATTAACATGAAAGGTATTTTATATATCAATACATATTTGAATAAAGGTTCATAATTTTAAGTTAAATATGTACAAAAAATACTTTATGAAGTCAATACCCCTTTTAATTTTCTCAGGCTATTGTTGTATTTCTCCACCGATATCAAATTTAAATTTCTTAGATTTGTTACAATTTTGGAATTTAAAAGGTAATACTATTTACAACAAAATT
>CM063500.1:89795102-89797602 GCA_032207245.1 Pardosa pseudoannulata
TTTTATTTTAAATTATTTAAATATCGTCTACATTATTTTTATATGTCTTATCACTGAATTTAGATATTACGTAAATAATTTTCTTTTATATTTGGCTGAAATAATAGATTTAGTACATATACGATAATTTTAAATTGAATCATCGATTATTTTTTGTTGCAATGAAAATTTTATTACTGATATTAACAACAAATTTTTTCCATAAAAGTCTATGAGTCTATTTCACAAACTAATAAATATCTACCGTTTAAGTTATGCATATTTGAAAATTAAGAAGTTTGTTAGTTTGTGTATTTGTTTTTTATAGATAACCAGACGGTTTGACTAAAAGAATTCAATTTGATTCTAAACTACACTCACATTATCGGGAGACTTTAAAGGAGTATGAAGATAAACAAATTATTTAAAAAAAATATTTTTACCTGCCTCATAGGGTACTTTACAATTCTAAAAAATTAAAAATTTTACTACTCCCGTCATATGACGGGCCATATACTAGTCTTTAAATATTAACTTTAAGAACTCAAAATCCTTTTTTTTTAAATTTGTGATGATTCTCGGAAAAAAAATATTTAACTTTCAATTCGTAAAATTTGTTTACATTAAAAGAATAAATATTTTTTTATTAATTTCATTGCAGAAAACTTGATGGAATTAATTTTTTCAAGCAGAATTAAAAACTTTGAAATACATAATTTTAAAATTTTGAAAAACTGAACTGAATATTTGATGTAATTATTATTTAAAAATTAAATTTTAATTTTGGCGCACAAAATATTTTTTACTATCCTACGGTTTCTAAACGTCTTTTTTACCTTTTTTGGTATTTAATAAAATTTTTTCAATAACTATACTAGCTTCAATAACTTCATAGTAATCAGTAATTTAAAAAAAAAATAACAAGTTACTAAAGTATTTTGAATGTAATCTTTCTTCAACCGTAAAATCTTTAACATATAAAAACAGATTCATTTCCCATTTATGTGAGAAAAATGCGTTTTATTTTACTTTTAAAGAATGATAGACTGTATTAAATCGAATGAGCACAAGTAAAAATCATTAAAACAAAAACAAAAAAGTTTTTCTTAACTCAATTCAAATGCAAAGCGTCATATTAACTGAAACCATGCTTAAGCCGTATACTTGTAAAAATGTACGATTGGTAGGAAAGAATACGTGTAAAAAAACTTATTTACAGCTGTATACACGCTAGACATGTTGTCAGTTATGGGAGTTTAATTAAAATAGATTAAATATTCAGTACATTTTTCTAAAACAGTGCAAAAAGTAAATATTGCTCTTGACAATGTCTAGAAGGATGTTATCAATTTCGATAAAAAAGAGGGAAATAAATCCTGTAAACCTAAAAAAAATAAATTTATTGTGTTAATTGAGGAGAATAAACCTTTTTAATTTTTTAAATAGTTTGAACTAACATGAAATAAAAATTTAAAAGTTGGTTTTTTGTAGCTTTCAGGAATAAGAGCCTTCGTATGTGACAAATTTATTGCAATTACATTGTTACAATGTAGAATACAAAATATTTATTGTGTATTATACACAAATGTGGCAGACACAATGAAAAATACACCATGGGTCATTTTTCATTGTTAAGGAATTTTATTCCTTATTTATGAAATTGGTATTGAAGTTATCTATTGGTCTGAAGTTATTTCATATGTGACAAATTTATTGAAATTACGTCGTTACAATGTAGAATTCAAGACATTTATTGTGTATGATACACCAATGTGGCACACACAATGAAAAATACACCATGGGTCATTTTTCATTGTTAAGGAATTTTATTCCTTATTTATGAAATTGGTATTGAAGTTATTTATTGGTATGAAGTTATTTAGTATGAGACAAATTTATTGAAATTACGTTGTTACAATGTAGAATACAAAATATTTATTGTGTATGATACATCAGTGTGGCACACACAATGAAAAATACACCATGGGTCATTTTTCATTTTTAAGTTATTTTATTCCTTATTTATGAAATTGGTATTGAAGTTATTTATTGGTATGAAGTTATTTAGTATGAGACAAATTTATTGAAATTACGTTGTTACAATGTAGAATACAAAATATTTATTGTGTATCATACACCAATGTGGCATACACAATGAAAAATACACACCATGGATTAATTTTTATTGTTAAGGAATTTTATTCCTTATTTATGAAATTGGTATTGAAAATATTTATTGGTATGAAGTTATTTTCTATGTGAAACATTTATTGAAATTCCGCTGCTACAATGTAGAATACAAAATATTTATTGTGTATGATACACCAGTGTGGCACATGCAATGAAAAATATACCATGGGTCATTTTTCATTGTTAAAGAATTTTATTCCTTATTTATGAAATTGGTATTAAATTACATTGTTACAATATAGAATACAAAATATTTTTTGTGTGCGATACACCAGTGTGGCACACACAATGAAAAATACAATAGGATCATTTTTCATTGATAAGGAATTTT
>CM063500.1:89802602-89820102 GCA_032207245.1 Pardosa pseudoannulata
TTCACATATTTACTTCAAGAAGAGACATAAATTGAGTTGTTTTGAAGATTTGCTTCTTTATTTATTAAATATTTTCACTCAGTTTTGAAGATGTTAAGCGCGATGAACGTTTAGTCTTTTGTACTGGCGATAAAACAGCCGAAAAATAGTTTTTTTGCACGTTTTTTGAAGCTCGCACGATGAGGTTTCGAAGTAGTTGCAAGTTTCGATAACTCTACAGGAGCCGCAGATATGACTTGCTGAGCTTTCATGGCATTGTCAATTTTAATTTTAAGAGCAATAAATCGTGCTTGAAACTGTACACAATCATCCAAAAACCTGTCCATATAAATGTAAGAAGGATCTTTAATTTTAGGCTGGTATGGTTTCCTCGGGGGCTTACGAGGATGGCCTTTCGCAAGTACATACATATTTTCAGAACTTTCACTTGCAGTTTCAATGAAAGTGGCATCAGGCAGGCATGATTTCCTAGGGGGCTTGCGTGGATGTCCCCTGGCCAGTACATAGATGTTGTCAGAACAGGCCGATGCTGTATCATATACAGTCCAGCGATCAGCTTCCATAACGTGCATATTACTTTGCTTCTTTTAAAGTTTACACTATAAATTATTCTCTTCACTTTTATACGATGAGCAAGTAGTTTGATTTCATTGGATGCTTTTCTTTTATTGAAATTGGAACTAAACAAATTTAATCGTTCAAGTAAATAGCAAATTCTTTTAGAGAGCGCTTACACCGTCAAGAGAAATCTTTTGGTTTAAAATGGCGTCTATAGAACAGTATTTGTTGCAGAGACTCTCTTTTGCAACAATGTGGTAAATACCAGTGTTTCTTAAATTACAGCTATAATCAGGCCTTCACTGTTATTTTCAACAATTGCATTGTTTCAAAACATTGTTCACACAACAATGATAACAATTACATATTTGACTGTATATAGGTATGTGTGCGTGCGCATTTAGAGAACACAGAAATTAATTAAAAATATTTTATCTACGAAAATACAGCTATTTGATATAGGCCAACTGTGCTTAATCCGATTTTTTATAATTTAATAAATTAAGTTAACTCTCCTAGTGTAACACACCGATTAAAACAAGTCTCCAAAAATACGCTAAAGGTTCATTGTGTCAATGGCCAAAGCGTTCTATGATTTTTTACTTCACCCTTTGTCGACTAGAATGGAATACGGGAAACCCACCTTCGTTACTGTCCCTTTACTCCCGGTTATAAATAGATATATAAATAGATATTATAGATTGTTAATTTTTAATACACATAAAGCTCGTCAAGTCTCGAGGATCATCCCATAAGAAATAATGGATTCTAAAAGAACAAATAAAAATATTCTTTAAGAATATTATTAATATTTTTTTACGAAAGTTATCCAAGATATTTAAGTGGTGCAATTAGAGATACATCTGTTACCGCAAACGAAATACTTCGAAATAGAGATTTACAAAGCCATGAAAAGCTATCAGCGTCAGGGAGTAGGGGTGCATCCCTCAACAAATGTCAGTCAAAGAGGGATTGAGTTTTTAAACAATCGACTTGACCCTCCTACCTCAAACACAGGCAGAAATGTACATTACATCCATTTGCGGAACGTTTTTGAGACGTCGAAAATTGTACGTGACAACTGCTTTGAAGACATCGTCGGTTTGGCGGAATTGTACGTGCGAACCGCTTAGAGGGTTAAAAAATACTTTTTAACAGTCCATACTGAAGAGTTATCTCCTTTTTAAAATGTAGTGCATTTCTCTCATGATTTTCACAAAAAAAAAGTCAAGATGTAGTAACAGTGCAAAGAGCAAATAATACATCGGCTAAATACGAGTTCAAGGGGCCCGCCAAACCAAGTTCAGTAGACACACCAAGCGTGGACGATGTCGCCAAGTTCTAGAACCCAGATTTTTGGCAAACATTGCTCTATTTTTTATTTTCTATTTTTTTTAAATTTGTATTCATCTTTTTGTACAAAATTTCAAACCTTTTTCGTTCAAAATATGCTTTGAAACTGGATATAAACTTAATACAATACGAAGCACATATAGTAAACATCACTTGGCGACAATTTGGAGATCGCTTGTACAAAAACAGAGCCAGAAACATGGCGGCCGGCCTTCGTAACTGGGATTCTAATTAATACATCTTTAAAATGCTTCTAGGTTTAAAGTATTTTTTCAAGTCAAAAAACTGTGTTACACAAGAAGAAATTAGCAAGGATTAACTTGTATAAAATTCTTGTAAGCTGACAAATCTAAAAAAAATGGACCTTATCCCAGTTCAAAGGACCTGCGGAACCCAGTTCAATGGGCACTCCAAGCGTGGGCGATGTCGCCAAATTCTAGAACCCAGTATTCTGGCAAACTTCCCTCTTCTTGATGACAAAGTTAATAATTTCTAGAAGTAATTTGTACCTTACTTTATTACTTTTTAATATTTTGATAGTTTTAAAATAATTTCATTAGATAGCAACCGTATTTTACAAATATAACTAAATATTTTATAAACATAATTGACTAAATATAACCAGATAATGCTTATAATTTGCTTAATTTGCACTTATTGCAAAAATTCCGCACTATTTAGTTCAATAAACAGTACAAAAGAGCCTTTAAATACATTAAATACTCAAATTTAAGTTTGTATTCATCTTGATAAAATTTCAAACCTTTTTTGTTGAAATTGGGTGTAAACTTAGTACAAAAGGAAGCATAAATTGGAAACATCACTTGGCGACAATATGGCTACCATTTGTACAAATATAGAGCCAAACACATAGCGGCTGGCCTCCAAAATTGGGTTTCTACCAATAAGTCTAACAGAATGAAAATGAATGTAGTAGTTTACAAATTGAAAACATCGATATTTTGAGGTTTATAACATAAATTTTTAATTTTATTACTAGAAAATAGAATAATAAACGTTTAATGGTACAATATTAAAATGCCTAGGAACTTAAGAGTCGAATGGGAAATTATGTACTTTTTTTTACTAATACTTCTACTATTAAATATGTTAACAAGTTCGAGTAAGAATAAACTATTATTATTACTTTATCGTGACTATATTATAAAAAGAAGTATTACAAAGCTTGATATAGAAAATTTCCTGATGCTTGAAATAAGTTGTCGTATACTTTAATACATTTTAAACTACCATTAATCTTCCAAAATATTTGTCTGCTTGGGAACCAACTAGTAGTTTAAGGTTTAGCTTAAGTACGATTTAATGATCAAAAATGTATGTCGTGTAAGTCAAGAAAACTGTTACACGAGATAAAACCACGTAAGCTCAGTTGAGACAGAATTCCTGTAAGCTGACAGGTGTTTGGAATACTGTGGTTGTTTCATGTTTAGAAGATGTTTCACTCCTAGTTTTGTGCCTATTAGAGGTATTTTAAAAAAGCCCTGTATAAAACTGTCTGTTTACTGTTTTAGTTCTCCTTCTTTAAAATAAATCTGGGGGTACTCTAAGAGACATTGCTTACTCTTGTTTCTTGCCTAGAACATTCAAAGTATTTCAAGTTTTTATATATATATATATATATATATATATATATATATATATATATATATATATATATATATATATATATATATATATATATATATATATATATATATATATATAACTTTTCTGTCAGCGTGTTTATAATAGAACTCCTCCTAAACGGCTGGACTGATTTTGATGAAATTTTGTGTATACATATATATATATATATATATATATAATATATATATATATATATATATATATATATATATATATATATATATATATATATATATATATATATATATATATATATATATATATATATATATATATATATATATATATATATATATATATATATATATATATATATATATATATATATATATGTATGTATATATATATATATATATATATATATGTATATATATATGTATATATATATATATATATATATATATATATATATATATATATATATATATATATATATATATATATATATATATATATATATATATATATATATATATATATATATATATATATATATATATATATATATATATATATATATATATATATATATATATATGTATATATATGTATATATATATATATATATATATATATATATATATATATATATATATATATATATATATATATATATATATATATATATATATATTATATATATATATATATATATATATATATATATATAATATCCTGCCAGTGTGTTTATAATAGATATATATATATATATATATGAAATATATATATACATACATACATATACATACATATATATATATATATATATATATATATATATATATATATATATATATATATATATGTATATATATATATATGTATATATATATATATATGTATATATATATGTTTATATATGTATATATATGTACATATATAGGTATATGATATATGTATATATGTATATATATATATATATATATATATATATATATATATATATATATATATATATATATATATATATATATATATATATATATATGTATATATATATATATATATATATATATGTATATATATGTATATATATGTATATATATATATGTATATATATATATATATATATATATGTATATATATATATATATATATATATATATATATATATATATATATATATATATATATATATATATATATATATATATATATATATATATATATATATATATATATATATATATATATATATATATATATATATATATATATATATATATATATTAATGCAATTTTAGTGGTATAGTGAGATTTAATTGATATGCGAAATATAAACAACGTAAACAGATAAACATATAAAAATATGAAATATAAACTTAACGGAAATGTTTAATTTGAACACTCCTAAATACGTTTTAACTTGTTTTGGAATCTTTTAGCTGCTTACGTGCAAAGAAACTGTAATATTGAAGCTTTAAAGATTAGTTTAGTTTTGAGCAGCCCCTGTTGGTTTTAGACCGCTTGGTATTAAGCCAGCATGTACATATTTCATATAACTTTAAAAATAGTTAGTCGTATAATGTGGAAATATTATAGTTAAACATGTTGTGACATTTAACTATTATTAAAACCTATACTTTACGTAATGAAATGTTTCAGTAGCGTATATTAAAGTTCCTAAACACTAGCAGGTGGCAGTACTAGAAATATGAAGCAAAACTGAGAAAGGGTTTGTGTATGATACATGACATTTATCTAATGAGAAAATAAAAAGAGTCCTAAAAGTAAATCGTAGCCAGATGGATCCGACAAGAGTTAAATAGAGAAACGAAAATTTCAACTTCTAAGAGAATGTGCAATTGATAATTTTGATGGCTCACATGTATACTTTAATTATTGTACGAATTGATCATGTGACATACCCATTAGATTTTTAAGGGCAATATAATAAATGACTTGCACTAAATAAAACATTTTCATTACAGGCATATAGTAGTTGAAACACTTTTCTGTAACTATGAATCAAAGTATTTTTTTTAATTCAGTTTGAATAGTTCAATAGCATAGTTTGAATAGTAAATTCAGTTTAAATTCAGTTAAAATACAATTTGAAATGAAACTGTAAGACACATTATTAATTTTATCAACATGAATTCATTTCAAAATACTTTCAAAGACATCCTCAATTATTTGAAAGATAGTGTATACCAATATTTCCATAATTTTAAAGAAATAAAACTATACGGAATAGTAAATCTTTTCATGCTTTCTATAACAATGATTCGATACCCTGTGTAATTTAATGATTGTACAAATTGATCATAAGACATATACATTATATTTTTAAAGTCAGTAAAATAAATGATTTGTACTAGAACTAAAAAATTAAAAATCATTTTCATTACACCCATAGAATAGTTAGAACACTATTATGTAATTACTAGTGAACATCTCTTTTAAAATTTCACTAGTGAAAATAATTATAAATATATTTACATTATCAAATAGGATATTGTTTTACAATTACGGAAGATTTTGTGTTTAATAAAATTTGTTCTGCAGAATAATGCTAGAAGAATGGGTCTCATAGATTTCATTTTATAAAAATTTAAAACAGTTTGAAATCAAACTGTAAGAGACATTATCAATTTTATTAACATGAATACATTTCAAAATACTTTCAAGGACTTCCTCAATTATTTGAAAGAAAATGTATACCAATCTTCACATAATTTTAAAGAAATAAGACTATATGGAATAGTAAATCTTTTCATAATTATTATAATATTAAATATAATAATAATTATTTACACTTTTAAGTATTATGTTGTTTTGTAATTACGAAAGATTTTGAGTTTAATAAAATTAGTTTTGTAGAACAATGCTAGAAGAATTGGTCTCATACATTTCATTTTAGAAAAACCTACAACAGTTTGAAATGAAACAGTAAGAGACATTATTAATTTTATCCACATGAATTCATTTCAAAATACTTTCAAGGACATCTTCAATTATTTAAAAGAATGTGTATACCAATCTTTACATAATTTTAAAGAAATAAGTCTATATGTAATAGTAAATCTTTTCATGCTTTCTATAATAATATTTCGATCCCCTGTGTAGTTTAGTGATTGTACAAATTGATCATGTGTCATACACATTAGATTTTTAAATGCAGTAAAATAAATGATTTGTACTAAAACTAAAAAATTAGAAGACATTTTCATTGCAGCCATATAATAGTTAAAATGCAATTGTGTAATTACTAGTGAACATCTCTTTTAATAATTCACTAGTGAAAATAATTATAAATATATTTACACTATCAAATAGAATATTTTTTGTAATTACGGAAGATTTTAAATTTAATAAAATTACAGTTTTGTAGAAAAATGCTAAAAGAATCGGTCTCATACATTTCTTTTTAGAAAAATCTAAAACAGTTTGAAATTAAACTGTAAGAGACATTATCAATTTTATCAACATGTATTTATTTTAAAATACTTTCAAGGACCTCCTAAATTATTTGAAAGAACATGTATGTTAATCTTTACATAATTTTAAAGAAATAAAACTATACGTAATAGTAAATCTTTCCTTTCTATAATAATTTTTCATTCCCTTTAAGAGTTTAGATTATTCATTAAAGAAAGAGTTTAGTCTATTTATAAAATATATTTACACTATGAAATAGAATATTGTTTTGTAATTACGGAAGATTTTGTGTTTAATAAAGTTCGTTTTGTAGAATAATGCTAGAAGAATTGGCCTCATACATTCCTTTTTAGAAAAATCTAAAACAGTTGAAATGAAACTGTAAGAGACATTATCAATTTTATCAACATGAATTCATTTCAAAATACTTTCAAGAGCATCCTCAGTTCTTTGAAAGAAAGTGTATTCCAATCTTTACATAATTAAAAAAATAATAATACTATACGTAATAGTAAATCTTTAATTTCTTTAATAATTTTTGATTCCCTTAAAGAGTTTAGTTTATTCATTAAATAAAGAGTTTAGTTTATTTATAAAATATATTTACACTATCAAATAGAATATTTTTTGTAATTACGGAAGATTTTGAGTTTAATAAAATTACATTTTTGTAGAACAATTCTACAAGGATTAGTCTCATACATTTCTTTTTAGAAAAGTCTAAAACAGTTTGAAATGATACTCGAGATATTATCAGTTTTATCAACATAAATTCATTTCAAAATACTTTCAAGGACGTCCTCAATTATTTAAAAGAATGTGTATACTAATCTTTACATAATTTTAAAGAAATAAAACTATACATAATAGTAAAACTTTTCATGCTTTCTATAATAATATTTTGATCCTCTGTGTAACTTAATGGTTGTACGAATTGATCATGTGACATACACATTATATTTTAAAGGTCAGTAAAATAAATGACTTGTACTAAAACTAAAAAATTAGAAAACATTTTCTTTACAGTCATTTAATAGTTAAAACACCATTATATAATTACTAGTGAACTTCTCTTTTAATAATTCACTAGTGAAAATAATTATAAATATATTTACATTATCAAGTAGATTTATTTTGTAATTATTCAGGATTTTGAGTTTAATAAAATTACAATTTTGTAGAACAACGCTACAAGAATTGGTCTCATACATTTATTTTTAGACAAATCTAAAACAGTTTGAAATGAAACTTTAAGAGACATTATCAATGTTATCAACATGAATTCATTTCAAAATACTTTCAAGGACTTCCTAAATTATTTGAAATAAAATGTATACCAATCTTTACAAAATTTTAAAGAAATAAGACTATATGTAATATCAAATCTTTTCATGCTTTGTATATGAATGTTTTAATCTCCTGTGTAATTTAATGATTCTACAAATTGATCATTTCACATACGCATAATATTTTAAAGGGCAGTAAAATAAATGATTTGTACTAAATTTAAAATATTAGAAAACATTTTCATTACAGCCATTTAATAGTTAAAGCATTATTATATAATTACTAGTGAACATCTCTTTTAAAAATTCACTAATGAACATAATATAAATATATTTACACTATCAAATAGAATATTGTTTTGTAATTACGAAAGATTTTGTGTTTAATAAAATTAGTTTTGTTGAACAATGCTACAAGAATTAATCTCACTCATTTCTTTATAGAAAAATCTAAACCAGTTTGAAATGAAACTGTAACATTATCAATTTTATCCACATGAATTCATTTTAAAATACTTTCAAGGACGTCCGAAATTATTTAAAAGAAAGTGTATACCAACCATTACATAATTTTAAAGAAATAAAACTATACGTAATAGTAAATCTTTTGTTTCTATAGTAATGTTTTGAATCCCTTAAAGAGTATAGTTTATTCATTCTGAAGACACTTATCAGCAGCTTTTGTTCATGTTCACTGCACCATAAATATACGAAAATCTGAAATAAATTGCGGGAAAATCAGTTTTCTAACTTTCATTTATCACGACGTGATCTCTTTGTTTTAGTCTTGAAATTCATAGGTCAGGAGTAAACAGATATAAACCGATCCTCAGGGATTCGGGCTTATTTTGCCATCTATTCTTTTATTGTGGTAGAAACTGGGAAAGTAAGCCAAGAAATATTGTTAGCAAACACCTTTGGGGACCAGATAATGCCAAACGGATGTTTAAGAAAATTGCGAGGGTGTGCAACGCAGAAAAAATTTCTTACGGTATAATTCACATTCACTTGTTAAAAGGTGTTCTTTCTGGCAGATAAAATTTAATTTTAAAAGGGACATCTATGCAAATTTTTAGGAATTTTAAGTTTAATCTCACAGGACAGTGTGATGAATTACTTCATGCAATGAATGTATTCATCATGTTAGGATTAAAAAATGTGCCTTATCTTGTGTTATACTTTACTTGCATATAGCCCGTTATATGAAGGGATAGGTAAAATTTTTAATTTTCTAGAATTGTAAAGTAACCTATGAGGCAGATAAAAAAATGGTTTGTTTTTTGGCTGAGAATTATCTGGTACAAGCTCAATAATTTGTTTATCTTTACTGACCGTATGTTAGTTGCCAACGTTAAATTTATCTTCTCATATTACGTGATAGGATAGACAACAGAGGTTTTAATACTGACAGTGATTATTTGGGAGTATAAATGAATGATATCCATATTTTAGCGAATCGATTGCAAACCGTGTGGTTATGTATAGAAACAAACACACAAACGAACAAATTTCTTAATTTTCAAAGATATATAACTTAAACTCTAAAGATTTATAAGTCCGGGAATTAGATTTCTAGACTTTTATGAAAAGAGTTTGTTGTTAATAACGGTGATAAAATTTCCTTTTCAACAAAAATAATCTATGATTAAGTTTAAAACTATCACTTATATACCTAATATATTATTTAAGCCAATTATGAAAAAAAACTATTTACGTAATATCTAAGTTCATTGATAAAACGTATGAAAATAATGCAGACGATACTTAAATTATTTAAAATAATAATGATTAAATGAGATAGATAATGGTATGACGTCGTAGTAATAGAAAAAATGCTATTTTTACATATTTATTATACAGTAAATTGATAAATTTAATCTACGGCTCAACCGGCGAAAATATGGCACAAAATAGTGGCATTAAAACGCTCGAAAAGAGGGGAAGTGGTGGATTTCGAACGTTTTAAAGACTACAGTATCTTGCGTTGTGATATGAAGCTTATTTATACCAATTCATTACAGAATCAGGTGGATAGTTTAGGAGAAGATAAACTTTACTCTCTCTGAATTTTGCTAACCCTAACTCATTAAGAATTCAATATGGATACCTCTATCCATTCCAGGTCTAAACGCTTCATAAATTCGATGACATGGGGACAGATAACGTAAGCTATTATTATATAGGGGAATATGTACTCCACTCCTATTTCAGGTTGTTAGAATGCACTAAATTTGTGCCAGTATGGTGAACTTGTATGCATTTCATTTTTTCCCAGGAAAATGGAAATGGTAAATTAAAGAACAGCCTATATGCTTTTCTAGATATTTTCCATGCAATACTATAAATCATGATTTCATCCAATCAATTCTCATTTTTTAACTTTTTCACCTCTAAAGGCATTATCATATGTAAACATGTGCGTGTTAAAAAAAACAGTAGATTCAGTTCTTTTCCCATTGAAAAAAAGTGGATATTTTGTGTAATAGTGAAAAATTTCAAACAATTAAATGCCTTATCAATAAGTAAATCAGAACTAAAATAAATTGGTAAAAGAATTTTCGCTACAGCACAAGAAATCTGCATATTTTTTAAAAATAAAATTAAGCATACACTAACATGTTTATATTGGAGTGTATTCAAGGCTGAAGATGAACCTTTACTAATGTTATTTCGACTTTTGTGTTATATTATACACTATTGAAGTCCAACGATGTCGATTTTCACTGCTTCATATGCTGAATGATATCCCATTTTATTAAATGTTACTGGTGTGTAAGGATAAATCGAGTAGTACAGTAGTTCATAGATATTAATATCAATAAAAACACATTTTTAAAATTGTATTATAATCAATATCATTGTTCTCGTGAAGGAAGTTAGAAAAAGGGTGAAACTGAGAAGCTTTTTAATATAAATCACCTAAGCTGCTAACAAAATAAAAGTAAATCTACTACCCGTAGTGTTACGCGTGTGCTAAGGGCTAAATACGAACCTTTACTAATGCATGCCTCGACTTTTGTGTTATATTACAGAAAGTTGCAGTCAACCAATGTCGATTTTCATTGCTTCAATTGATGAATGATATCGCATTTTATTGAATATTATCGGTATTTTAGGAGGAATCGGGTTGTACAGTAGTTCATAGTTAATAATATCAATAATAACACATTTTTAAAATTGTAAGATGTGATATAATCAATATCATTGTTCTCGTGAATAAAGTGAGTTAATAGCTTCTGAGCCCCGAGGGTTATAAAAACATTCTGCACAAAATCATCCAATGTTAAAAAATTTCCAAATTTCCAGTAACTGTTTCATAAGTCTTCTAGACCTCATTAACGTGCATTTCCACTAGTTTCTAAGAATATTTTTCTCAGAAAGAGATACTTTTAATTTATTCGGGCTGTAGAAACCCAGTGCACGAACGTACACTTTTTCTTGTTTGTACTAGTGTTTGTGGTAGGAGGAAAGATACTGTGAAAAATACATCTTTATTTGATTAAAATTATGAAATATAAAGATGAAACATACAGATATGAATTAATTTTTTACCTTTTGAGTATTTTTTGTTTGTGTTTTCAGTATGCTAGTAAAAAAAAAGATCTACAGTCCAACATACTCTTGAAAACTAATATTTCAAATAATCTGAAATATATTTTAAACTTTTTAATAAAGTATTTTGGTAATATAAGTTTTTCTGTTCATCATCAAAAGCAATTTTGTGGATATTTGGCTGAAAACATTTGACAGGGCCTCAGAGGCCCGGCACTCTTTCTCGTGTAACTGCGGAAACGCGTGTAATAGCGGGTTAAATATGATAGGCCATATTTAACTAACATCTCCAGCAGTAAGAGATAGTTTGATGAGATCACGTTCGTATCCATTGGGGTAACATAACCAGTGTTTATCAAATACTCCAACTAAACACGTCAGTGGTGTTTTTGCCACCTTATGCAAACCCGAAAAATACTGCCAAGCTTTCAAAAGCAAGATATTTTTTTAAAGAGAAATCTACAGAATTATGAGAGGAACATGCTAACAAGAAACATGACATATAATTGAATTTAGCCATTAAAAACTTACACAGACTAACGTAGAGCTTATACCGACAGTATATACCTAGATCCTGGCTATTGCTTCTACATTTGAATACGCTTATTCATTGTGCAATCTACCTTAAAATATAAGAATTCCAGATCGTATAATTTCTTATTGTATTGGATGTATATACCCATTTGTTTAATCCTTTAAAGGACAGTTGTTTCGCAGCGAAACCAGCTGTTAAAATTGTTTTGTCTCTGCTTTTTAGAGATATATTTATTTTTATGGGGAAGAGGGGATTTTCTACTTTTCTGACACTTTAAACTATCAATAGATGGTAAACTACACAATTTATTTTTCACTTTCATATATGACTTTTTAAACTTGCTTTGCTTGTAACAATAATGAATTATATTTCCGTTTTTAAATCATAAAATAAAAGTAGTTACTCAAACAGCACTTATAAATTGTTTATATATTTATTTATTACATCATATTAATGATAATTATTCATTACTCTTCCAATTTAATTGAAATTTTAAGGAAGTATTTTCACGGCATACAAGAGGAGGGTTTTACAGTTAAACCACCTTTCACATCTACAACCCCAGAAGAAATGTAAAGATTTTTCACTAATTTCCCATTTATAAGGTTCATAGATAACATTATAAATTATTTCCAATAAATGCCAAAGAATTTCTAATTGTGAACTTTATAGGGTTAATAGAATCATCGATATATGTTTTTTGGTTGATATTAGCTAATCTGAAAGCTGACAATCCAATTAAAAAATCAACTCAACACCACGTAATTCAGTTTCTTTGATGATATTATTTTAAATTATGAAAATAATAATTGTCAAATCATAAAAGTTATAAATGAGCTATTTATATTGCCGAACGATGGCCGATTGGTTCGGGTGCTGCCCTTCGGTACCGGAGTTCGCGGGTTAGAATCCCCCTCTGGAGTCGATGTTCGTAGTCAATCGGAATCGGATTTAAGTTGTAGGTCCCGGTCTCATTAGCCCTAGTGTTGCAAAAGAGTAGGCCGTAACACTCCAAACCAAACCAAATAAATGAATGTTTTATTTGCATAATAATGCCAGGGTGTAAGATAAAATTATATGGAAAGTTCCTCCATTTTTTAAATAATAAGGATATGTTTAAAAATTCTAATAATGCAGTCATTGCATATAAATAGAACCAGTCATAATAAATGGTAAAAAATATACAGTATAACATCTAATTTTATTTTAAATGTGTTTTTTATGTTTTTTCAGTCATATGAAGAAATGTAAATAAAATAGATCATTTTATTTAAATGTTTTCAAGCGTGTACCCAGTTTAATATATGCTATGATATTCAACTATACACATTGAATTTTATCTTGGAAATGAAATTGAATGATAAATATCAGGTATTTGATGGAACACTGTTTGATAGAATCGGGATATCATTTGAATTCATTTTATATTTTGACTATCAATTTTTTACATAATGTTTCAAAACAATGCAATTTTGGTACTTTCATTCTGAAATTTTATAAAATTTATATTTTTAAATTTGATATTCTAGATAGGAAGTATTCGAATAGTGTAAGGAAAACTTTTAACTCAAGAAAAATGCTAAGCGCATGCGTAAATAACAATAGCATTCTCAAAATCACTAGGTCTACAATTTACGTGAGTAACAGAATATCAGAAACAAGTTATCGTTACATTTATGAAAATCCGGAACACTAGTTATTTATTATTTTTAAAACTTACATACCGTAAAGCACACATTTCTAGAGAAATGCTTTTAGGAATTTTAAGATTTATTAATTACTAAGTTTTATTAACTATTTTTTTACTAACTAATAAAATACATTTAATGTATTCTATGACATACCTTTCATTTTATTACAGCGTATTGTGATGAGGCGATTTAGATCAGTATTATAATTGATTCATTCATACAAGAAGTAAAATGCTCGGGATCTAAATCTGACCTCATAACATCTTTGTAAAAGATAGAGGACCATAAAATTATATTCTACGGATATTGTTGTCTTGTACGGTAGTCTCGGGCGGGGTTCTGATCCCAGTCCCAGATTAGAATTCCGTCTCCGTACTTGACATTAAATAAGAATGTACCTTTGTGGAGTATTTATGAGTCCCTAAGGGACAGTGCCCAATTAGAAAAGATAAGGTTTTCCACGTTGGCGGTCTCAAGGCGGGGTTTAAGCAGTCCAATTTGATTCTTACAACTATCCCGATTGGACGATAAGAAGGAAGAGGGGACATGGATGAAATTAAAAAAATAAGAAAAATCTTTAAAAAAAGTGTAGATGTTTGGGAGTCGAGTAGACTAGACAAGTCCGACGGAAGGTGTTCAGAAGTCCGAGAGAAGGTATTCGAGAGTCAAGTCGAGGTAAGAAGTCCGACAGGGAAGTGTTCCTGTATCAAATATTACGGCCGCACCCCAAACACTCAGAAGGAAGCCCTTGACCAGACAGACGGAAAATCCATACATACCCAATCCTGATCAGCCATCAACCAGCAGTGTTCCGGACACACCATATAAATTCACAAAGATACCCCTTTTTACATACATTTTGAAATCGAGATTAGGTCCTCTCTCTTATATTTACATATTTACTTAAGTGATGAAAAATTATTGTCAGATCTAAATTAGAGTGGCACCTAATTTTGAAGGTGTTGATAAAGCATATTTTATGAAGATAGAATCAGTTTGTGTGTACATAGATGTTTATATATTTATAATAAATTTACTTTGTTTATTTTAATCTGGTTTCAGATGCTTTTAATTTAGCTTTTAGTTTATTTTCATATTTGATGTCTGTAGTTTGTCAGAACCTGTGGTAAATTTAGTACTAAAATACTTTTACACAACGCAACCAAATAAATACCACTATACATTTGATCACAGGTTAATACCCAAATAATAAACGAGGACTACACGACACGTATTGTATTTTTGTATTCTTAAAATATGTATAAAAATAACTTTAGGAGAGTACCTGAGTTTATTTTAGATTTCGATCCTCTTTGAAATTCAAACTTTTGATACATTTTTTGCCTTTAATTGCATTCAGTCTTTAATTTAAGAAACTTTAAATAGAGTATTGTAATTCAAAGTTATTTCATATATTTAGGCACCGTGTTAAACTGAGCGTACGGTGAAAATTGAAGAGTGGATAGTTTATCGTATAATGCTAAGAAAGAAACATCTACAAAGGGAAAGAGGTGTACTTAAATATCAAAGGATATACTCTCCTCAAGTTTGGAATATACTCTTTAAATATTTATTCTTGTATTAGAGATTGAAGGCCCTAGGAACAAGTTTTAAATTTTTTTTTCATACCTTATTTTAGTATAAGAAAAAACAAATGTTGTTTGACAAATTGGAACTCTTATTTGAAATGTAAAGTCAAAAAAAGAGATTAGCACAAAATCTCAGCTCATTTTCAGTTTATGAATAACTTAGATATCAGAAACATTTTGGTTTAAAATATTTTACTTGAAAGAGTAAAGTTTCTTTCGTGGACTGAAATGTTTTGAATATTAAACTAAACGAAACTTTTCTTATTGCTCGTGTTGAATTTGGCAGTATATAGACCTCTCTTATCTGATTAATTTTAGACAATTTAGTGTAATGTCTTTTTCACTAAATGGATGAAATTTTAGAAAAGAGAGAATTTGAAATGACTGTTACAAGCCTAACTTTATCCGGTATGGTTGCAGTTACGAGATCACGTAATCCTCTCCATGAAATATTTCTTAAAATTTGAAATTCTCAATCACTTTAAAAGAGGCAGTAAATGTTTAAAATAGTTGGTTTTAAATTTAAATAATTTAGTTTTCATAGCCACTACAGTGATTTTATAACGTAATATGTTTTATTAATTTAAATGCATTTAATAAAAGGTAGCAAATTGTCATTTTAATTCCTAAGTGTTGTATTAAAAAAAAAACTCATTGCTTAATTTAGTCTCCTCCATCTTAATTGTATCCTGGTGATTATTTATTCAATTTTGTGCAAAGTTACATTTTTCCTGAAAATATATTTGTCATTTATATATATTTCTATGTAATATCGATATTTCAATTATAAAAATTAATTTGCGTATTTTATACCTATTGCAATTTATAGTAATTGTTTGTCATTTCATTTAAAAATGAATGCTTTCTCTGTTAATATCATTCGGGATAATAGATGTTTTTTAACTTATTTTATAAATTATAAATTCTTCATAAATTGTATTTAACATTTTATCAATAATATATATATCTTATAATAAAAATTATTCAGAGAAATTTCGGAATTAAGGTTTCAATAATGATTTCAACTGAAACGATAATGTAAGTCAATTTTTTTGCAGTACGTTTGAAATTTTATTTTTTTTAATACAGAATATTAAATTTCAATTTATATATAAATATATATGTAAAACTAGTGTTTAGAAAAAAAAGGAGAGAAAGAAAATTTTAAAAGTTTCCAAATTGCTTCATTACTTTACTATGAAATCCTTTTACAATATTTATGTCATTTTTACACCATAAATCAGGTTTTCTGGGTTTTGTAATCTAAGTTCATTTATCCCCTATATAATAATAGCCTAAGTTATCTGTCCATGTGTCCTCCAATTTATGAAGTATTTGGACCTGAAATGGATAGGGGAATCCATATTAGATTCTTGATTAGTTAGAAAAATTCAATTAAGACTTTATTAATGAATGCTTTCTCTGTTAATATCATTCGGGATAATAGATTGTTTTAAGTTGCTTTATAAATTGTAAATTTTTCATAAATTGTATAAAACATTTTATCAATAATATATATCTCTTATAATAAATTATTTAGAGAAATTTTGGAATTAAGTTTTAAATAATGATTTCAACTGAAACGATAATGTAAGTCAATCTTTTGCAGTACTTTTGAAATTCTATTTTTTTAATGCAGAGTATTAAATTTCAATTTATATATAAATATATATGTAAAACGAGTGTTTAGAAAAAAAAGGAGGGAAAGAAAATTTTAAAAGTTTCCAAATTGTGTCATTACTTTACTATGAAATCCTTTTACAATATTTATGTCATTTTCACATCATAAATCTGACGGTTTTACAAATTATCATAATTATAAATAATACTAGCCATTTCAAATATATAACTTTGTAAAATTTCATTTCATTCAACGCTTTAAAAGCCTCCATACATGTTTATTCAACT
>CM063500.1:89822602-89827602 GCA_032207245.1 Pardosa pseudoannulata
GAATCAAAGAAATGTTGACTTAACTACTTTATATTTTCTTAACCCTTTAACGGACAGTGGTTTCGTAGCAAAACCACCTATTAAACATCTTTTTTTTTAAACTTTACATTTTGGAGTACTTTATTTTTTTTTAAATTATTTACGGCTCCAATCTCATACATATGTGATGTATGGAAACCAATGATGTAGAATCAAGAGCTTTTGTAATTAGTAAAAAACTTTTTAGAGACATGGATGAGTTTTGGATTAATATATATATATATATATATATATATATATATATATATATATATATATATATATATATATATATATATATATATATATATATATATATATATATATATATATATATATATATATATATATATACATATATATGTATATATGTATATATATGTATATATATACATATTATACATTTTATATATTAAAAATACATTATATATTTTATATATTTTACATATTTTATACATTTTATATATACATATTATATTTTTGATATTTTAAATATATAACAGATGATAGTTCTACGTTTGACTTATTGATTTTTTCTATTGAAATATATGTATTTAAACTTTCTGTACTTGAGAAGTGAGATTCAATTTATCTTACTTATGACCTCAAATAAAAGTATCTATACAAACAACACTTTTTAGTTGTTAAGCTATTTATTTATTATACCAGTTTAAGGATTATCATTCATTGTTCTTCCAGTATAGTTAAACTTTTAAAAAGGCATAATGTTCAAGCTGTACAAGGGTAGGGGTTAGTCAGTTAAACCAATTCTCAAACCCTAATTTGGTATCCGCTAAGGCAAACCCTTCTAAAGAATGTAAAAAATTTATATATTTTACATACACAAGGCTTATAGATAACATTTATAAACAAATTACATTAAATTCGCATGAATTTATTTTGGTGACCTTTAAAGGGTTAATGTCATATGTCAAATCTATAGTTCATAATCGATTCTGAATGATATAAAGCGCTATGTAGTGATATTTAATTTCATGAACTCAAACATATACTGATATGGAAACATAGAATAAGAATTACTTTTTTTGACTGTGTGTGCCTTAAGTAGGCCATATTAACTGAAAAAAATGCAAATTCAACACTCCTTTTGTTATAGAAAAAAAAACTCAAAATACTAGTACAACGATCTAAAGAAAATATTAAAGGTTATATTTCCTGAGCTGTATTCTGTGAAAGAGAAAAGTGCACAATTGAGAGGTGAAAATTTTAAGCTAAAATCTTTACTCCATATTTTAAACCGAAGTTACTTTCTGAAACCTCAAAAAAGAAGCTCTTCGAAATGAAATTAGGTTTTATTCTCTTCATTGCCTTTCCATCTACTGTGAAACATTTAAGGGTTTTTTGTCACTGGAACTTCTAAACCTCAAGCTACTTCTTTAAATTCGTTTTTAAAAGGGAAAAAGGGAGTATTTCGTGGAATCGTTCTTATAAATATATACTGCATAATATAGATATTAAAATTTACTTTTTAAAAATATAGCAATGTAGGACTAGATAGTAATATACATTATCTACTATCCCAAAGTTTTTCTGGGTTTTGTAATATAAGTTCGTTAATCCCCTATACAATAATAGCCTAAGTTATCTGTCCGTCTGTCATCGAATTCATGAAGTGGTTGAAACTGGAAGGGATAGGTAAATCCATATTGGATTCTTGATGAATTAGGGTTAGCAACGTTCGAAATCCACCGCTCCCCTTGTTCTAGCATTTAATGCCATAATGAGTTAGGGTTATCAAAATTCAAAGACAGTTCATCTTCTCCTAAACTATCTCTCTAATTCTAAAATAGATTGGTATAAATATGATTCATATCACAGCAAAAAATACTGTCGTTTTTCAAACGTTCGAAATCTACCCCTTCCTCCTTTTTCGATCGTTTAATGCCATTATTTCAAGCCCTAGATTCCACGGTTAAGAGCAGGCGATTAAATTGATCAATTTATCATCACATAATATAGGTAAAAATAACATTTTTTCTATCATTATGATATCCTTTCTTTAAGCATCACATTTAATTTTTTCTTTTTTAAAATTATTTAAATATCGTCTGCATTATTTTCATACGTCTGATCACTGAACTTAGATATGACTTAAATAATTTCCTTTTCCTATATATATATATATATATATATATATATATCTTATATAGCTTTATATATCCTGGAAAATTAGACAGTTTTTTCGTTAGTGTGTTTGCTTTTTATACATAACCCCACGGTTAGACTAAATGAATTTAATGTCATTCTAAACTGTATTCACAGTATTGGGAGACTTTACAGGAGTATGAAGGTAAACAAATTATTGAGTGTGTACCAGATAATTCTCAGCCAAAAAAACCCATTTTTTACCTGCTTCCAAGGTTATTTTAGAATTCTGGAAAACTTAAAATTTTACTAATCCCGTCATATGACGGGCTATATGCTAGTTTCTAAATATTATTTTGCTGCTGTTAAGGAGTGACCTTTATTGCAGCATATGCTTAAATATGGTATTGTATGCCGACACATGCATGTTCTAATTCTAGAATGTGCTGAGGCATAATTTCTCTCTCAGCTCAGTACTAAGTACGTAATACAGGAAGGTTAATTTCCATTAGACCGTTCCGTGTAACACAGAAAAATTATTACTAGTATCACTTAATTGCGAGCATTCTAATATAAACTCTATGGAACTTATGGAATTGTTAGACGATAATGTAAAGGATAAAGACAGGATTCACTTCTTGCATCGAATGTAGTATCAAATATAGGCATTTTTCTGTTCTACTAGATCGTGCAATATCCTTCCTGGCAACTTACAGGAAGGAGCGTGGAAGGGAGGCTAGAATCCCTCTCCTTTCCTTTATGGATAATAAGTTCCTTCACTCTTATTACGTCTTGAGTAATTATTTATATTCTATTGTAATCCAAGCACGAACCTTTTAATTGATTTCCTATCTATGAAAGTTTCGTCATCTATTACAGATACATGTAGTCAAATCTAAAAGAAAAATGAATAACTATAGTTTTAACACATTGTTCGCAGGTATATTTCGCAGCGTATATATTGTAACCCAAGCACGAAACTTTTAAAGGATTTTCTATCTATGACAATGTCTTCATCTATTACAGAGACATGTAGTGAAATCTAAAAAAAATGAATAACTATTTGTATTTGAAATGGAATTCTTAAATATAATTTTCAGTAATTTACATTATTACATTTTTTGACAATTAAAATGTAATATTTCTGACATTTTAAAAATATTTAAATAGATGAAGAATCTTACCTATTAATTTTTGTTTACTTAATAGCAAATATTATTAATGAATCTTACTTTCTATTGTTTTAAATCTGCACACATTGGTTCAAAAAAATTTGAAAATTTTTAAGACAATCTCTCATTTTCGATTTTAAATAAAAAGTTGTTTTTATAAACAAAGTAAAATCAGAAAAAACTAATTAAATAATAATAGAAAACAATTGCTGAAAATCCCTATTATAATAATTTAAATATATATGACAAGGAGTAAATCAGGTAAAAAGTATTTTATTTAAAGTTGCTTAAAGGTAATTTGCCCCCTTAAATTTAACTGTATATAACAGTTAGTTTTATTAATAATCGTTTCAAAATTTTTAAAGATAACACAAAACAAATGCTGAAAATCCCTACTATAATAATTTAAAAATATATGATAAGAAGTAAATAAAAAAAATCAATCTTTTATTTAAAGTTGCTTAAAGGTAATTTGTCCCCTTAAATTTAACTGGATATAGCAGTAAGTTTTATTAATAATCGTTTCAAAATTTTTAAAGATAACAGAAAACAATTAAAAATCCCTACTATAATTATTTAAAAATATATGATAAGGCTTAAAATAATAAAAATCTTTTATCTGAAGTTGCTTAAAGGTAATGTGCCCCCTTAAGCTGTATTTAACAGTTAGTTTTATTAATAATCGTATTAAAATAATTAATGGTAGTAATTAAAAATATGAAAATATGAGTTGAAAATAGTCTTGAAAATGACTTGAAATATTAAAGTGTTAAAGAATACGTTAAATATACGACGACTCGATGACACAGCAATTCGTTAAATATGACATATGATAAATATGAGTTAGAAAACACATTATATATTTTCACTTACAAAGCAGTTATATTCATATTATAAGAAATGTATTTTCAAATAAAATACTATTGGCCAATATAATGCACGTGGTATCTCAGTAAGATAAATCAGTTAAAAAAGTATAATTATATTTAACATATTTTTTTATCTCCAGAAAATATATGTTGAAAAAGAAAATAAAGTACAACAAAATAACCAGATACATATAATATTAAAGAACACATACTCTAACCTGTATTAGAGGAGTTAGAAAGGTTTACAATCGAGAGGTGGAGAATTTAATAGTACAACATTTTCCTCTACATTCTAAATCAAAGTTTTCGATAGAATTTCCATTTGAAGACCTTCAAAAAACTCTTCTCCCGCTCAAAATTGAAATTAGATTTTCTACTCTCCATTGCCTTTCGATCTAATACGAAACATTTAATGGTTATGTCACATGAACTTCTCAATTCCTAAATACGTTTTAACTATGTTATTTTAAAGGTGAAAGGGGAATTCCACCGAATCATTGGCATAAATTAATAGTATAAAAAAATAAATACCCTATTATTCCCTATTTTTTAGAATTTAATGATATATCACAGAATAATTATATATAATATATTTTTTCCAATGCAGCTGACAATAAAGGTACATATACCTTTAAGACAATACAAGGCAGCGAAGCTGTTAAGTATTTAGCACCACCCGAATAGCATGTGTATCTTAATGCTACGGACGAGGGTTACATCACCCCCACAAGGTCCTCGTAATTTAGAAGTAGGGACCAAGCAGCAGAACCCCAGGCTTGGCCTGAGTGCCACTCTCAAAGTTAGGCCGGCTAGAGCCCCTATCCCGCAACTTTTC
>CM063500.1:89840102-89870102 GCA_032207245.1 Pardosa pseudoannulata
TTATAAGATATTAAATTGAAATAATTTTAATATATTACATGTATACACGCAAATATGCACACAAGCTTGAAAATAATGCATTTTCTAACATAATAAAATACAGAATACCTCTAAAAAGGGGGGAAATTTGTTGTTCATGAAGTATCATCTCCTCTGTTTGGTTTGGTTTGGTTTAATTTAGTTTAAATTAAAGAGCTACGGTCTACTGTTTTGCTACACGGGTCTAATGACACCACTCATCTGTTTCAAAGCTTGAATGTATTTTTATAACATGCGGAATATATTAGATACTATACATTATTTTTCAGCCTTCAGTCTATATAACTGGTGTTCGTGAATGATTATTATAATTTTTAATATAATTTAGGTTATAGATTATGTAGCTAATCTTACACTGAAAAAAGTCAATCATTAATCTGATTATAGCAACTAAAATTTTAAAACCATTTCGGAGCTGTATAATTTTAATATAAATTATGGTATAGTACAAGTGGATCATATTATAAATTAATGAAGATCATATTATAAATTACATAACTATATGTCTTTTACAAAAAAAATATTAAGAACTATCTTAATTTCTGAGAAATTATGATGAATTCAATTAAGATAGACGTATTTATCGTTTACGATTAAATGTAAAGAATAATTCTCTTTTTTAGGACTAATAACAGTTTAATATTTAGAAATTTATAAATGTAAGTTATATGGTTTATAATTTTTTATTTCTTTTAATGGGAAACATATTGAATTTTATGGACAAATGAACCTCCATATCATACCATTGCACACTTGATATTTTCAGAGAAATATGTGTTAAATAATTTCGAAAAGTAGACTAAACATTAGTTATAGAAAAAATAAATATTTTTTTAAAATGATGACAGCCAATAGAATACAAACAATATAATTATCCCGCATAAATTTTAAAAATATGCATCTAATATATTTAATTTTTCCCGTGATATAGTCATATACCATCTGAATTAGCATTTTATTTATATAGATCTTTATCATGCGTAATTTTTTGAAAACCTTGCCATGTCAGATCTGGTGGACATACTACTAATACATTGTTGTTAAAACCCACTTATTTGTAGGTACAGTTATAATAATACCAAACATATAAGGTTCAGTAGATTTATAGCATCGGGTTTATTCAAATTGATTAACCTATCTCAAATACAACAGATGGCAAGTGACTGAACTGAAAATATACAAATAACATAGTGTATCGCATACTATAAATATGTGCATTGAAATTGAAACTTCAATCTTTTAGCATCTCGGGTAGATGGCTATCTTGGCTATCCCCAAATCACTCCATAAATTACGAAATCAAAGTCAGTGGGGGACATCCCTAGTTTGGGTCTTATAAATATAACATCAGGTCATCAAGTTTGATGATTAAAGACTCATGTACATTTAGATCCCCGGGTTTGTTTATATTAGAAAAATGACAACAGAAATATTTACTCTTAATTACTTTCCCTTGAATAGGAAACACGGAAGTCAAATTGCAAAAAGTTTATCCAGTAGTTTTCATCAATATTTCAGCATGAAATGACATGTTCTTCTTGTTAGGGCAGTTTAAAAGGTAAAATGACTATACATAACTATAGTTTTCAAGATTTTATCTTGTAGAAAAGTATGCCAGGATAACAGGACATATTGTCTGATTTTTTAAGATCATTTACACGACAGTTGTACAAAACATCAGTTTACATATTTTAAAACCATGTTTGAATTTCACCAGTAACCTCATTTTTCACATTAGAGACTTATCACCAAAAAGAACGATCTTATAAAGATTGAAATATTGAGCTTGATTTCCATCTCTCGTTGTGTACACTGTGTATCACTATTTATCAATTTTCTGGAAGAGGCCAAAATAAATGCTTGGAGATTGTACCAAAACACGAACCAAATGGATACGAGTTTATTGGAGTTCCAGAGAATTCTAGCAGCATCTCTTCTGCAAACGTCTATACAGGGTGCTACTGAACAAGATTCTGAACCTTCTACAAGCCACACTGAGCTTCCATCAACATTTCAAGAACATATTTTGACTAAAGGTAATGCGTGGGGCACATCATAGCACGAAATCTTTCATATTCTCGAAGAAGATGCAGGGTATGCCATAGACATACTGTGACTTTTTGCAAAAAATACACCTTACCTGTCCGAGCTAAATGCTTTGAAACATTTTATAAATAATTTAAATTTGAATTTTCATAAACATTTATTCATTCAGGAAAGAATTGATGTACATGATACACTTTTGTTTTGCTCTCATACCATTTTATAATGATCGAAATAATAAAGCTAATTTTAATTTTTCTCTTTACAGGCTTGTCAATATTAGGACCAAATTATTGTTTTTATTTTCAGTATACTGCAAAAATATTACTAAAAAGTAAAAGCAGCAGGGAATGGGTTAATGTGTGCTTCAATTCCCTACAAATAGAGTTACCCGAGATAATAGTTGTCACATATTCTCTATATTTTGCACTCTCTCTCTCAATGTACAATATAGACACTCTCTCACACATATATGTGTGTGTACTTGTAGGTTTATGTATATTACATATAGTGATATGCATACTTAAACAAACATACCTAAACCAAAACCTACTCTATATTTTCATATTTTCTGTATGCATGCTAGTTTTCACAACATAAACAGCATTAAGTAACTATTACCAGCCGTATACTTAACAGTAAACGCTCGTCAACAGATGGTTTACGGAGAAGCTAAAAATCCTATTTGTTAATAAAGAGTGAGCATTACTCAAATTTTATCACGCGTTAACGTCATCTCCTATTTCACCCACGTATCCACAAATACTGGAGTAATCGACAACAAAGGACTTTATGGAAGATCCTTTAGCAGAGTAAAAACCAGAAGAGAATAGCGACATAAGGTTCCCAGCAGGTGGGGGAGGTGTTGCCAGCAAAAGCAATACCCTCTATAATCCGCGACAGATATCTGTACTTTCCCTTAATATGCAGCGCGAAAAGGAATATAACGCCTTCAGCTTATTTATGATTACACATATGAAAGTCGGTAAAGACCCGGGGTTTTCTACATGTCATATTCGTGGATGTAGTTTGAAGATATATCGAGATTTTTTTTATGTTCCGAGACATATCACGTCGGCTGAAAATAAGAAAACTATTATTAATGATGTTAAAGCCGAAGTAATAACCTGGAAAACTAACACTTGTTTGTGTATCAGATTCTTATCCTTATTACTACAAAAATTTGTGTGGAATTTTAACTTGTATTTCTTGTTTTCCTCGAATGTTCATACTTGAGTTCAATTGGTATACGCGTATACATATTGGTATACATATACATATCAACATATACTTGAGCGAGCACACACACACACACGTATATATACACACACACTCATATATATATATATATATATATATATATATATATATATATATATATATATATATATATATATATATATATATATATATATATATATATATATATATATATATATATATATATATATATATATATATATATATATATATATATATATATATATATATATATATACATATATATATATATATATATATATATATATATATATATATATATATATATATATATATATATATATATATATATATATATATATATATATATATACATATATATATATATATATATATATATATATATATATATATATATATATATATATACATATATATATATATATATATATATATATACATATATATATATATATATATATATATATATATATATATATATATATATATATATATATATACATATATATATATATATATATATATATACATATATATATACATATATAATATACATATACGTATATATTTATAAATATGCTATTACAAATGCATATATCTCTAAACACGGAAAATCACATTTTGTACATAGTACTTCGAAAGACTTATCCCATATATAATAATAGTCTAAGTTATCTGTTCGTCTGTCCTCGAAGTTTTGAAGCGGTTGGACCTGGAATAGATAGAGGCATTCATTTTGGGTTCTTAATGAATTAGGTTTAGTGAAATTCAAAGAGAGTAAAGTTTAACTTTTAGTCAGCTTAATCGAAAAATGGAATAATATTTATTATATATGAAAAGGAAAATGCTTAGGGACCAATAGTTGCGGACGAATCATGTTTACTTCGATCGCTTTCGTATCTTATGTTTGAAACACAGTCTTTTAGTAATGAACCGGAATGACTTGTAATCGGGATCTTCAATCTGAAAGATTTCTTTGATTCAATCAATGTACATTCAACTATAGGGGACATTCAAACATCGCAGATTGCTGATCTGTGTATCTCTAATCTAGCTCGTTCGCTGTTTGAGATTTAACTGTACCTCTCACTATTTGACATTGCTTCCCGAGTATCGCTGTTCAACTTTGGCAAAGTACGGATAATTTTTTCCGAACACATATCTTTGAACCAATTACATTCCGCGGTGGTCAGCTATCTATCTAAATGAATTCAATGTGAATCTAAACTGGATTCACAGTATCAGGAGACTTTAGATGAGTATAAAGACAAACATATAATTGAGAGTGTACAGATAATTCTCAGCCAAAATTAGACCATTTTTTTACCTGCCTCAAATTGTACTTTATAATTTTGGAAAATTAAAATTGTTACTGATCCCGTTATATGTCGGGCTATATGTTAGTTCCTAAATAAAATATAAATTAGTACAAAATTTTATGCATATTAAAAAGGTATCCATAAATTGACTCATTGTATGCTATACCCTTTTATGTCGGAGATTAATATTCTTCCTTAAATATATTAGAGTTACATTAGCCATTTTACAAAATATCAAAAAATATACCATTTCATAAATATATTTCTCGTTAGCGTATCTTTTAGAACTTTAAATATGGTATAGAAATTAAAACCAGAGGTGTACCTATAAATATTGCATAATTTATAAAAACTGTTTTTGTGTTTTTATTTAAACGTGGCTATATCTACTAATAAAGGAAATTATCCAATTAAGTATTAAAGCGAAACTTGAAATTTGGCCTTTAATTGAAATCCACAGAACAAATTTGTTCTTAAACATAAATCTATAAATTATTACTTTTCGACAAGTGTTTAGATATTGAAACATAAAAGAGATAAATGAAAATTGTTTCCTACCATTTGCATATCAAATCTACACAAATATAATCCACTTGGATTAGTGACGTTTTTTAATAAGCATGCTTACACAAATAGAAACACAGGATTATATATAGTTTAAAAATAATTTTTTAAGTTAAGTCTAAAATATTGATAAACATTGAAATCTAGAGATCATATTTTTTTTACGTTTACAAAATTTTTAATCCATATCCAAGGAGTAATTTGGAAATAATCGGATATTAAAAGTAATCAGATCCATTTATCGAATTAATAGCTTGGTTTTGGAAAAAGTATCTTAAATAAATAAGTATGTACTTTAATTGGACATTATAATTAAGTTTATGAAGCAAGCATATTAAATACGTGTTTTAAAAAATAAAACGAAACTCCTTATCAATACTGAAACATTAATATTTAACACATCAAAAAATCAATTGTGTAAAAACACAAATAAATGAAGTTAGGAAAACAAACGTAATCCCCTCAAGATATAATTATGATTTTGTTTTTAAATTCCATTTTTATTATATCTTCTAATCTGATAATATTTTCATGCGCTAGTATAAACCTGAAAAAATGAAAAAATAAAAGATTATTGAATAAATGTAATAAAACTATACTTTAAAATTATCAAAAATCAATTCTTCATTTTTCTTTTAGTATGAAAATCTGTTTCCAATTAAAAAATCTAATTGGTCAATAAATGATTATCAATGATAATAATATGATTAATTTTAATTTAATCAATAATATCGGAATCAGTTCTCATCGATTATTGAAAGTACTTTTTTACTCATATATTTTTCAAAAATTCTGTTAAATGAAATTTCATAACCTAAATTTTCCATTTATTAAATTAAATAGCATATTTGTGATAAAAGACTACTTCTTTTTTACTTGACTTCTTTTTTAAATTAAAAATTTGCTAATGGAATTTTTCAAGCATTTCAATTTTTAGCTATATTTTATTCTATACTGAGCTTTAACCACAAAGTTAAAAAATACATTAAAAATTATAACTACTATAAAGGTTCTCTCTGGGGATATGAAAAGGGATAATTTTCTATAAAAATAGGTTTGTTTTTAAAAGTTAATACCAAACTGTATTAGATTTTTGTCTGGAAAAGAATTTAATGGAAACCCGAGATTTTTATTACATAAAATTATGCATTTTAATAATTAGGCGTAAATAAACAGTTTTTAATATTCATTATCATAAAAGTAAAATGATTGTTTTTACACTATACAGTGTAAATATTACGTATAATCAATTAAATAATTTTATTAATAAATGATTTTAAATTTTACGAATGCTTAAAATAATTTAAATTCATTTCTACCCTAAATACTCTATTGAAATTCATCTCTGACTACAGTGTCTACATAACGTCAGTTTAAAATAATATATTTCAAATCGTAAAAGCTGCTATTTTTGTTATGAAATGGAAAGCATTATCATATTACTTGAGGAAATAAAATATTTAATTTCTTTTTTTTTTCTTTTAATATTTTTCACAAAGCATTACAGTTATGTTTTGATCTGTGGTCAAAAAATATTCTGAAAATATACAGTCCGTTCATATTAATGAGACCACCGCCTAGTTTCGACATGAACGTTTAATAACCAGTCACAGAAGGCGCTTGTCATCAGCAAATTTGGTGGACACAAAAAGTGTATTGTAGGCATTCGGAAAACATTTCAGTTCATTCAGTCATGAAGAAATGGTGTGATTTCTCCGACGTCAGAAAGTGCATGATAATTGGCTTTCGGGCCAAGGCTGGTGGAAGAGTTTTCGAAACGGCTAATTTTGTAAACTGTTGGTAGGCTGCCGTGGTAAAAGTATTCCATGCATGTCAAAATGACACTATTCAAAATCAGAGACTTGGCAAATGCGGTGCACCACTGGCCATGGATGGCAGAAGTGAAAGACGGCTGCAGAGAATAGATCTGCAACTGCTGACCAAATGAACCAAGGAGCTAACAAGAGTGGTTCCACAACGACGGTTTAGCAAACATTCCTGCGTATGGGCCTGATTAGCAGACGTCTGGTTAATGCACCTATGCTGATTATTGCTCATTGGCCACAAAGGCTGGATTTTGCCCCTAATTCCTCAATTCGACTTCCACTGAGTGAAGGTAGGTGCCTTTTTTCGATGAATCAAGTTTTATACTCCATCGGACAGATGCACATGGGCGTATATGGCTTGAAACGTCTGAAAGCAAACACCCTGCATCAATTACCGGAAGGGTCTAAGCTGGAGGAAGGAGTATTATGATCTGGGGAATGTTGTCGTGGTATTCTCTGGGATCACTCATCATTGTGGAAAGTACGGTGGATCAACACAAATGTACATCTATTCTTGTGGGCCATGTCCCTCCTCGTGCGAATTGTTATTTCTCCTGATGATGGCATCGAGTAGAAGAACAATGTGACTTGCCGTAAAACTTGAAGTGTGGGGTTTGAAGAGGACCATGAAGAAATTACCGTACACCCTTCGGCAGTAAATTCCCCGGACTTGAAACCAATCGAGAATCTGAGGAACCACTTCGAAAGGGCTGTTTGTCCTATGGATCTTATCTGTTCAATCTACTGCAGCTGAAGACGGCACTGGAGTCGGAATGCCTCTACATCCTTGTGAACAACACCTTAAGGAACCTAGAACTGACTCTCTTCCTGCTTGTCTTGCAGCTGTCCGTTCTGCGATAGGCTGTTATTCTGCATTTTGAAAGGTGGACACATTAATGCTAATAGGCTGTGTTAAAGCGCCCTGCAGCGTTTTTACACAGTAGCATATAGTGTTTTTCTTATATGTTTAATAAAATTAATAAAATGGAAAAACGTTTTAACTCAGATATAGTTGCTTGCAAGTGGAATCTTCACTCTTTATTTGTTAAATGGCATCATATCATCAATCCTTATAGTTAAATTAGGGGGATTTCTTATAACTCACTCCAACGTTTCACCCCTTCTTCAATGCAGTTAAAAAAATTCCTACTAGTTTTTCAGTCTTTTTATTGCCTTTTACTTAAGGAATCGGTCTTTACTCTGTGTCACAAATAGTTTTGTATTTTAAAATTATCCTTATAAATCTCCTTTCAAAAAAGTCTAATTAAGAAAGGTTCCCTACCTGAGTAAACCAAGTCAACTATTTCTTCTACAAAATAAATTTGTTATTGATTGATAACATGTTATTTTATTTAATGTATGCATATATACCTATATCAAAAATACACCAATTATTAAAAATTAAAAAAATATTTGGAATTTCCAGGAAGTAAATATGATTAGTTAATTTTAGATCTCAGTTTCTCAAAATTACTCCAAATAATTTGAGTTTCACTTTAGATGTAGATACTTCACATCTGAAAAGCTCATTTTAATAAATTTTTCCCCAAGAAATAAATTTAGAAAACTAAATGAAAGTATTTTTATGGACAAACTATTCACTGCTGAAAATCGAATGAAACTTGAACACTAATGCTTTGAAAGTAAAGGGAACTTCTGTTGAGTTATCTTGTATTTCAAACCAGTTTTCCTTCACAATTTAAATAGTCACACATATTTGTTACAAAGAATTCAAATCAACTTAAAAATTCATTGTGACTTCGAATGATAATTTTAAAATCAAATGATACAAATCACATGTTTCTGTCTGATAATTACATTAACAGATATTATCACATTTGTTGTTATAGAGACAGCTCCTTTTCAACCTTCTGACAGAGGTTACATTTCGATTATCTCACAATTTTTTTTCAAAACTTAATTAAAACAGATAAATGTCAACTTTTGTTTAAGTTGCATAGAATATTGCACGGGAATGTATATCGATTTAAATGTTCCTGTGATAGTAAACGACGAAATAGGGATTTAAAAATATTTTCCGACAGCAAATTATGGCTGCATAATATACGAATTGTCACTCATATAGTTATTTTACAAAGATTAATTTGAGAAAAACCGTAAAAAAATAATACAAAATAATTCTATTTTTTATTATATTGAAAATAAAAGCTTTGAAAAGAGTAACATTTAAAGGCTGTAAGTATGCATAATAGATTTTAAATTTTTAATTTTAAACTACTAAAAATAAAATTTCAATTTATTTTTATTTTATTTTATTTTTGTAAATTAATATGCATACATTATGTATATGTATACAATGTAGAATCAAGTATATGAAAAATCTAAACCAGTATATGTACGTTCTTGTGTATGTTTTGTACAAATCCACATTCTAAATATGTTTTAAAAATTGAATTAAAAATTTTACTTTGAAAAGTGTTGTGTATTTTCATGTTTTTTGTAGCTTAAATTTCAACACCTCATTGTTATTTAAAAATATCCCTTGAACACATTTTGGTAACGTATTCGAGATGAATTAAATAGTTAATTCATATGAAATATTTTATGCGTGTGATTAAAACTTTTGTGAAGAATTCAGATTTTCTAAACTTTAATACAGTGTTAACAATTAAAACAAAGTCAATATTTAAGCTGGAAGTTTAGAAATATTCTAATATAAATTAAGAATTTTTGGCAAATATTTTGTATGAATTTATATGACAATAATTTGGAAGGAATGTTCTAAAAATTTATCAAAATTTTCAGAAAATAAGGACTTATTAAAAGTTAATGATTTTAAAAAAATTAATATGATTAATGTACTTATAGTTTAATTGAAATGCGTAATAAATTTCAGAACTCTAAGTTAATAATTTATAAAGACACTTCGTAATGTATATCAACCTTTCAATTTTTAAAAAATTAGCCTAAGCGCAAGCGCTCAATCTGTGTTTATTTATAGATTAATTTACATTTGTAATCTGCATTAACTGTAAATATAGATAAGCATAATTTTTGGAATAAATTTTCTTTTCAAGGACTTTTATATGTAAACTTCGTATGTAACTTATAAATTTTAATTAGTTCTGGATAACGTTTAATAGTAAATCAATGAAAAATTCATCTTTCGGATTTGATGTCGGAATCACACTATGTTTGTGTCTCCTAGTGATTATAAAATTTTAAATTATTTGGAAAATAACTTGGGTTTATCTCTTTCTAATAATTGTTATTTATAAACCAGGAATCTACCTTTTATTAATAAACCAGGAACCTATGTTCATAATATTTTTTTCCATATTCTACAATTTCAAATTTTAATTTATAAACTTTCGCCCTTTATCTGCAATTAATTTAAAAGTTGTAAATACTGGATACATATAATAATGTAAATATAATAATATAATGAATGTAACAATATATAATTACAATATAATAATATTCTTTAGTATTCTTTAGTATATGTATAGTATTGTATAGTATAGTATAGTATAAGATAAAATAGAAAAGAAAAGAAAAGAAAACTGTATAAAAATAAAAAAATTGAAATCAACTAAAGAAATATAATTTTATATCAATTAAAGAAATATAATATAATATGATATAATATAATGTAATATTAAAGATTATAATATAATATGATAAAACATAATACAATATTAAAGAATATTATTATATTGTAAATATTGTATAAATTTGGAATTTACGAGATACAGCAAAGTGTAAATATTAAATTTTGGCTTTTGAAAATTCCTGTGAACACTTGAAACATGGGTATGGAGTCACAGTTTACTAAATATATCAATAATAGAAACCTTCAATGCACTTTCAGATATTAATATCTACAGTGCAGTAAACAAATCTATAAGCAAAAATGCATTAATGTAATTATGTTATATACAACAGAATTGGTGAAATCAACAAATCTTTATTTCTTGATATCTGTACTGCAACTGATGTTGTTTTCTTAATCTGATCATTTTAGAAAAACTTTATTGCAATGAAACTGATAAATGGATAGATGCAATTCTTCTGAAAACTAATGGAATGTTTTTCCTTAAACATAAAAAAAAAATTTCATATGATATCAACGATATTTTTTAATAATCCTTCCGATAAGACAGTGTGCCCTGAAATTGAATTTTAAGCAACGTTTTCCAAAGGATTTTCTTAATCTTCTAACTCTAGGTACATAGTACATGAGTGAATGGCGTAGCCACATAATTACAATTTTTTGATCGGTAAAAGTCCAGAGTTTTTAAGACAGTATTTTTATATATTTAATATAATAATAAATAACACTAATATGGTGGCATGAGTCCTCAAACACGTTTAAAAACTCTATGGTCGTGAATTAAACTCTCTTTCGGCAATTATGAATGTTCAAAATCCAAGTAATTTATGCATAAAATGTTTTAGAATTAACTCAAAGTAAACGTATAAAATATTGTTTTAAGTTAAGTTTTTAAGTGGTACACTGAGCAACAATGTCCCTCCTGTGCTGTCCATCCAGTACTTATCTAAGATGAGATGAAAAGTATTTAAGTTCGATCATTCGGTTCCTTGTTTTCAGTGCTACTTCCCCCACCCCACTGTTTAGGGAAAATCCTAAACGTCATATTCATGTGTTCTGGGTGTGAATATTAATTACTATTTTTTTCTTTTTCATGTATTTTAAACCATTAATTCATAGCTCCCTTTTCTGAAGGACGGCAAAGTAATAGAGTGTAGAATTTTTATGTTTCTTGGGAACAGGTTTTCCTTTATAGCGATAGTAGAATGCAGTCCTACATACAATCTACCACTTTTTTTAAAGCATCTACTGTTAAATATTAATTTGTTATACGGGTCGACATTTTATTGTTTTTCGAGCCTTCCAAATAAATTTCCTTTTTCATCTGGAACATGGTATGAAATCTTGAGAAATATTTATAAATCTTTAATTTATAATAATGTATCTGCATATGTAATAAATCTTTAATTTATAATATTCTATTTACATGTGATACCAAATATATCTTTTATAATGAAGTTTTTTATGAAAAGCATTCTGTGTTGTTTAAATTGACAGCTGATCACTAATGAAAGCTGACAGTACATTCGAAGTTGCTTAAATTTTAAAGATTCTACCCTCTGGGTACTCCATAACAATTGATATTTAATATTCTAATTAATATGGGTTTGATAATCATCGAAATCACCTTCTTGAGATTTCTAAAAAAAATCGAGTTACAAATAGTAATAGATTAATTTCAAACCGACTAGCTTTCGTCCGTTTTCAGTATTTTAATTAAATAGTCTATTATGTAATTAAAATTCCATACTATATACGTTACTTGACAGCATAAAACTTTTGTGCCTAAATAAAGTAAAATATGAAAGTAAATCCAAGAAGATTAAGAAACAAAACTGTGTAGACATATGCAGGAAGGAGATGTTTCTTAGCCACAAGGAAGCTACATCATTGCGAAACTCAGTCGGCAAAGAGAACGATCTTTCAATTGAAAGGTTGCGGGTACGGAACCCAAGCTGTCCTAAGATGGCCTAAGACTAGGGCACGTAAAATAGGTTCGTGGTCACAATGTCCTCCAAGTTCTCCATCAATACCTCTGTTGGTGGCAAGCCAAATCTCTGGGCCTTCTGCCTGGTCCCTGCTTCCAAATTTCGAAGACCTACTTGAGCGAAGTCTTTCTTTCACCTTAATGGTGCTCATTAAAACGAAAGACTCACCCCTTGGCCTTAATACGAAAGCCTACAGGCTCGATCGTGCTTGTTTCGCCAAGTGGCATGAGAAACAACAACAACAACAACGACATCACTGCGAAGACAAATCAATCTTAATGGTCATAGAAAAGCTAAGCCAAGTTTAGCTTTTCTTGTAGCTAGAAAACACCAATTTGCTGTTATTTTCTACACATTTTTACTTCTTGATTAGTTTTGGATTTGCTTTCATATCTTTACTAAGCGTGCTAGTGTCAAACCTATATAGATGTTTACAATTAATTATTACAATTTTCTTTCTTCTCACTGTAAATATATATATTGTTCAGGTTTCAACTTCAATGAAGATGAGTACATTGACGATGCGCCAGCATTGTATCAATATTACGAAGACGTCCCGTGGAAAATCCCCCAGAAAATGCCAAGAGGTTTTATGTACCCCATCCCTCGGGTCGGACGTTCCTCGAAAGGTCTCCACCAAGAGAAGAGGCAAAGCATGATCCCTCAACCCAGGATAGGCCGTGAGCTAGAGGTTGGAAGCGAATTGGCGGAAATTCTCTACAACATTCAAAAAATTTTCCCTGGCGTCCAATTCCAGCCTCTAAACATACAAAAGGACGTGGGAGGAGGGAAAAGTCTGGCTCTAGTCTCTGGACACGAGGCTGAGAAATACATGCCAGGACAATCGAGAAAGTCCGCAAATCTTGCAAATAAAGATTCTTCTCTGACGAGCAAAGAAATCGGTGATGCGAGGGGCGAAGAATTCCCGAATTTCTTACGGGAATCCGATCCAGACCGTAAAATAGGCATTTCCTTTTCATCACACCAAGAAGATAGCCCATTCATGAAGGATACTAAGAGCACAGGTCTACAGCCTTTTTAAAGGATTTATATCTATATAAATAATACGTTTATAAATCTTGTCTTTGTTGAAAATGCACGAAAATCTGGAGACGTTGTTAAATAACACTTTTGTACTAGTTTAATAGTTTAAAATAATTAGTATTCTGAAATTTTACCCTATGAATACTAAGAGTTGTACTCAGTGTTCAAAGGTGGTAAACACTGAATATGCATGTCATTTATTTTATTAACCCAAAAGGGATCTATTTTTAAAATTAAGGTACAAAATGTTATTCAATTCCGTTTCCTAATAATCAGCCTTATTTTTTAAAATTATAAAAAGTGTTTAAACCATAAGTAACTGAGGAATAAAACAGAATTATTCCATGCACGTCTGAAACAGTAATTTAATTCTGCATCATGGGTGTATAGCCTGTAAAATTTTGTGTCCTGTCGGTGTTTGCATGATATTCATATTACTTGCCTGAAACGCATGTGCGATAAAGAAAAAATATGGTATGTGAAATTGCATCATTATGTGGGTAACAAAATTTCAATCAAAATTTTTGGTTACTAATTTAAAAATTTTGTAAATCTCTCTTTTTTAAATGAAATTTAATACCTTTATTCTTTCTTTGTTTTTTTTTCACACAGGTTTCGACATTTTCGAAAATAACAAACGAGATGGGTTCCTACCTTTAGTCTCTGCGGACAAGGCGAAGCTCCTGACAGCAGCTTTTGGGGACAAAAAGCAAATCGGAGGACTCATAGCCTACCCACGCCTAGGTCGACATATCCTGGAACTGCATTCGTCTTTCTTCCCCTTTTCTCGTTCGAGAAGCTTTCTCGTGGAACCCGAACTACTATCCGACTACGAGCTACTCTTGAGCAGCCCGGAAACCGACGATAATGGGCTAGAAGACATCTTGACTGATTCCTTCTTGACCAATCAACCGGTCGCCAAGAAGAGTCGAAGTCTGAAACTCATTCCTAGAATAGGACGCAAGAAGAGGTCTGTTCCAGATGAAGAAGATGGCCAGGGGAAAGCTGAAGAAATCGAGATGGAGCATGATGATTTATCAAATCATGGAAATGGTAAATCCTTTGAAGATAAACCCATGTGGGCCAGCCTGCAGGAGCTCGATGATGAGTACACTTACAACTTTGACAAACGGAACGCTAGAATCAAAAATGCTTTAATACCACGCATTGGCAAGAAAAGTTTCGACAACTTTGACATATACGACGATAAAAGGGGTTCGATGGCCTTTCAGCCTAGGATAGGCCGGGCCGCCCTTATTCCAAGAATTGGCAGAAGCGATCCCCGCTTTAGGCTAAGGAGTAGAGGAGCTTTCGTCCCCAGAGTTGGCAGGAGGGCAGCACTGATTCCCCGGATTGGACGTTCTGCAAACCGACTAGAAGATAATACGGAAAGCGAATGAAGCATTATGGGAAAGAAAAAATGTTACAATACGTCATGATCAGGTGCAATCCTGAACTGTTTCTTCAATGTTAACTGAATTTTATCCAAAGTAATAACTTAAAATTTTATATGAAAAATGAATAATAAAATATCGTGATGTGTCACATGGGCCAGGATGAAATAAAAATTCTGATAACAAAAGATATTGGACATTATGTAATAAAATATAAAAAATATATATTTTCTAAAAGTTTCTTTTCTTTCTTTTAATTTTTAAACATCCATTCCATATTATCTATATTTCATATAATTATGCTTAAAATTGCATGCACACACACATACAAATAAATATAATATACTGATCTATAACACGTCTTGTCAATTTGGGTGTTGTTGAATGTTGGCTAGACGGAAAAGAGATGAGACCAAAAATTTTGGAAAAATCCGTATATGTTTTAGAAGTAAGAGAATTCGACCCAGTCATTTACAGAATTACAGGCCCAATACATTACAGGCCCATACATTACAGGCCAAAAACCTTGTTTTAATTTAGTTGAGTTGGTGTTGGTTGTTCAGATAAAAAGGTTTAAAGAAATCACTTGAGGGACTCTAATGACACCAGCATACGTAAAAATAATTTATGTGAAAAAGTTAAGCAAGAAAAATTGATCAAAAATGTGTGGAAAATATAGACGAAACTAGTTCTGGGTGTCTTTTCGTTTAACAATATGGTTACTATAATTTAGAAAAAGAATTAAAATTTCGCCAAATTACTGAGAAAGTTGTCACTTTAGGCATAAAATCATCCAAAATTTACACATACATGCATACATACAAGGAGATATACACGTACACGCATGTACAGAAACGTATGAATACGAAAACATAGATCAGGTGGGTAAAAATTTTACAAATGCCTTTTGATATTTGAAAGGGAACTGAGCTAATCGTCAGCAACGGTTTTCAATAGCTGGAACCCCCTTGCTGGGAGTAGGAGTTCGTATATAGCTTTAAGGAGTAGGCACTGGTCTCACTAGTTCTCATGTTATAAAGCAGTTGTCCATCAAGCTCCAAACAAAACTGAGATAATCTTACTTATTATTACAACTTTTAATGCAATATTTTTTAATACCCCATATAATAATAACCAAAGATATCTGTCCGTCTGCCCTCAAATTTATGAAGCGGTTGGACTTGGAAAAGAAAGAGGATTCCTAATGAGTTAATGTTAGCAAAATTCAAAGGAAAGTAAAGTTTATCTTCTCCCAAACTATCCATCCTAAAATAAATAGTGATTATTACATAACTAATGATTCTAAAATAAATTGGTATAAATGTGTTTCACATCGCATCAAAAAATACTGTCGTATTTAAGACGTTCCAAATCTATTCTTTCCTCCCTTTTTGAACTTTTAATGCCACTATTCCAAGCCATATTTTCCCCAGTTAAGAGCAGGTGATTAAATTTACCAATTTATCACATAATAAATAGGTAAAAACAGCATTTTTTTCTAGCATTATGACGTCATTCCTTTCACCATCTCATTTAATCATTTCTTATTTTGAATTATTTAAATATCGTCTGCATCATTTTCATACATTTTATAACTGAACTTAGATATTATGTAAATAACTTTCTTTTATATTTGGTTTAAATAATAGATTAGGTGCATATGTGATAATTTTTAAATTTAATCATAGATTATTTTTTGTTGCAATAAAAATTTTATCTCGCTTTTAACAATAAATTCTATCTACATCCAAGGTGTAGTGGAAATGATAGTTTCGTTCCTTTACTTCCATTAACTAACTAATGTGAAAAAATTGGAAGAACTTAGCAATAATTTCGACGGAGCTAAGAAAATTTTGAATTATCTTTTTAAATGAATTCAATGTGATTCTAAACTGCATTCACAGTATCGGGAGACTTTAGAGGAATATGAAGATAATCAAATTATTGAACATATACCCGATAATTCTCAGCCAAAAAACCAAACCTTTTTCTTACCTGCCTCCCAGAGTACTTTACAATTCTGGAAAATTTCAAATTTTACTGATCCCGTCGTATGACGGTATATATGCTAGTAAAACAAGATACAAATCGAATGTTCTTGAAAATCTTCAATTAAAATTTTTATAATATTATAATATAATATTATATATATTCTAACATTATAATATTTTTACAAATAAGTTTATAGATGAGTTTTACTTGAATACTTATTTATAGACGTCATGAAACCTATAATATACACCAATACTAACTAATAAAATACATGTACATAACCAAACTTATTTTCGAAATCAAAGGTTTCGAAGAAATGTACAAGATATGTCCAAAAAGTAACAAGAAACACTTTTCTGTGCATTTTTGGCAAATCACAAAAGAAAACAGGTGTTTTAGAAATGTATATTAGATTGTTAGTGACGTATTCTAATAGTTTGGAAGCAACCCCTTATTTCCAAGGCTTGTTCAATGGTCTGACATCCATCGGTTGTGACCATAACTTGTTACGCAACTCTCTGAAGACCATAGACCACGAACTTCAAATATGTACAAGGATCTTGCAATGGAGGGCGTGGCTAATTATGATGACCAACTGATGACTACTAATGAGATTACACTAATAAGCAGTCAGAAATTTGCAGTTGCGGGGTGGGGGTGTATAATTATGTTGTTATGTACTTACAACACTAACACCAGTGTTCATTATCAAAGGGGAACATAATAAAAATGTAATACCTTATATTTGAACTAAAACATTTATTATGTACACTAATTATTTACAAACATTGTTTGTGGATTAATATGTATAACATTCATTACTCGACGTTCATCATTACACAATTCATTACAATTTTATTTTTGTTTTTATACGTTATTCCTTAATCAAAAGATTCTGAGACCCAAAGTACTAATTATGAATATTATCAAATTTACCTCCAGTAATTACAGGGGTGCAGGCTGGGGATTTCATCAGGCTGTAAGTCGGTGCGGGTTTTCTAGTGTACAGGATGTCTGCGCGGGTGTGTGGACGTGCGGGACGTCGGTGCGGGCGTACAGGACGTCGGTGCGGGCGTGAAGGCAAGGGATTTCGATGTTCAGAAACGCTTGAATCCCGACTTCGACTCCTTTTTCCCACTATCTTTCACAACTCATCACCTTGGTTTTAACGGCCCTTTTTTTCTTTGCCAATCACTTGCGGAAATTTTTCCACAACTGCACCCCCTTCAGGCGTGCAGGTGGGCTCATTAAAATAGCCCATTTTGTGAAAGCTGACATTATTTCTTAGCCCCTGCCCCCATATCTCACGGCTTGACTGTTACACTTGACCATTCCATGATCTATAACTCCTCCGCAGGGGTCCCTACTAAGTCAACAGCTGCACCTAAATTCTTCTTGGAAATTTATTACACATCTGTGTATGCACGTGCTGACCATCGTGGGAAAGTACATAGGTACAAATTGATTTTTCACGTTTTGTTTAAAAAAAAAATTTATTAAAAGTTTATTCAAAACAAAGTTATGCCGATGAATACAATTTTTTTTCTTATTGAATAATTTTTGGGTAGAAAAAAATTACCTACTCACTTAAAAGAGAAAGTTAATATAATAAGGAAAGTCTTAAGAACACTTAATCTATCTATACCAAATTTGATCATTGCTATATTGTAATTAATAAAGCTATACATATTTATAGGAGTCTGATCTGTTTTATGTATCACTAAATTTTACAATAACCCAGAAAATTGGAATTAAAATTATATAGAATGTTTATTTATTTGCTCTTTGTTACATTTTAAGATTTAAAATAATAAACAAAATTGTATTAAAATGGATACTTTGTTTTTATCTTTGTTTATGAGTAAAATTAAAATTAAAGTAAAATTAAGTATTTGAGATTTGATAAGTTAATAATATTTATTTTCCTGTTTTCTTAACATGGAAAGTAGTTTGATTCCGCTTATAAAGTGATTTCAAATAAACACAGTATTTGCTTTATGTTTGTGGGGGGATCTCTTGTAATTGGTAGTTATGGTTCATACAGCACTCGATTACAATATTCTTATAAGTATTAAAATTTGCCAGTCAGTCTTCCGGCCCTATATTCAAGCTACTAGAACCAAAACCTCTTAGAGACTCTAGAAGGTGTCTAGGAGGTGTTGCTAGACCACCTATTGAAATTCTAGGATGTGTTCTTACCCCCAATGACATCTGGGTGATCATTCTTAAGAAAGGAAGCGCTTGTCGTTGATTTATGATTGCTTAACTGTGCTACTGCAGGTTAATTGCTATCCCCCTCTATCAATGTGTATTTAGTTTTTGCCGAGTTTTTTTAAATAATTTGGAAGAGAGTTATACTTATTTACCATCTTGTACGTGTAGCTAAAACCAATATGTAACTTTTAAATTTCTTTTGAAATCCTGAGTCGAAACGGAAAAAAGTTTAAGAACTTAAGAATAAGAAAATGATATGATTCTTCGATAATTTTCGATTCAATTCTACGATACAAAAATCAATAAATAATGTAGTACATTGTAGGGCAGCACTCTAGGGGAAAGGGGACTATAATAAGTCTCTAACTGAGATAAAGATCATTCCTCGTCATTTTATCGTCATTTTCATCATTTTAAAATGACGATTTTTAATGATACTAGAAATGAGGTCGAAGGGGTTTTACAGGAAAAGAGATATTTGTTATATACTTATAATTCAAAAGTGTTCCAAAGTAATCGAATTTGTCGTTTAAATGCTACAAATGTAACAAATGAAATACTACAAATACTACAATGGACAACTAATACGTAAATACCCCAAATGTTGTTAAAAATATTACAATACAAACACATAAAATTACAAAATATAAGAAAGAAGGTTGATGATATAGATGACTATTCAAGTAGTATAGCGTCTGGTGAGTATTTTCGTCTCGGAACATGGATCTTACTTGAAACTCAAGCATTTAAGTATATATCACTATTAGAGTCAACATGAATAATATAATTTAGTCAAAACTTGCTGCTTCAGTGATATTAGAATTACCGTCCATATCAGAATTTCTATTATCATTATTCTTATTATTAACTTAATATAACCTCAAAATAAAATATTGAAAACTGAATTTGCAATAATACAAAATTAATGTATTACATTTAAAACACTATTTGCAACTTAATAATCAATAATAATAATAATAATAATGATATCAAGGAAAATAGTGTTTTAGACGAAATTAGTTTTGAAATAAAAGTAATATTTAAAATAAAATTTTTGACATTTACCTTATGCTTGATAAAATCATATAAAGAAATATCGGAAGAAATTCCCATGAAGTACCCGTGGATTCTGTAAAATTATATTTATGAATTCTTTCCTTACATCTTCACACATAATCTGTGGGTAACAAACACTACTGATGAATTGACGCATTGATAATTTCACTCACAAATAATTATAATGCAGCGGATCAAAGTGTGAAAAACACTTTATCTGAATTGGGACAAAATCTGTTGATAGAGAAAGCGCACACTCTAGAAAATTTCCGTTTAGTACACAATCCAAAATATTCCTTGATACGTTGAATCTTATCACAAACACTGTGAGCAGAAACACATTTAAAATATTACACTGGTTATTTCTGAAAAATATAAGTTTATGTATAAACCTATGAATATCTGACACAAGGAGATTTAACAAAATTTTACTGTTACAAAATTTTTGAGACACACAGAAAAAATTAAGAAGCTAAGGCCAATTCTGTCCAAAATGCAAACTTTTCATGTTTTTCAATTTTATGAATTAAATTATCCAGAAGTTCTTACGGGCAACAAAGTGCATTTAAGATAATAGCACCTTGAAGTTACTGGTGATAATCTTGGATGGGGTTTAAGATTAGATATGTAGAAAATTCAAAGCTTTCAACACATGTTTTATCGGATTTAAATTTAGAGAATATGTGGGCCAGTCCATTCTCATGATTCCTTCCAAGTTAATCAGTGACTAGTGGAACACAATAACAGTAAATAACACCATCCTTTAAGACGAAGCTTTACGATTGCAACCTAAAATAATTTTACATGACGATTGAAAACCTCATTTCTGTTCATTTCAACATTCACAATCTCACTGATAAAAATGCATAGCTACAGCCGACCATTCAAAATTAGTCCCCTTCATACTTTGATTTCACCAAATTTGTATCAGTACCTCTCATAGATGTTTGCTGGTCTGTAGAGTATTTTTAATGACCACCATATTGAAATACGTCTATAATCATTCTCCAAATAAAATTAGAATCCATCTACTTGGCCATCTAGTGGAACATGATAACGATGCATATAATCACCTTTTAGGAGGAAGCTTTAGGATTGCAACCTAAAATAATTTTACATGACGATCAAGAACCTCATTTCTGTTCATTTCAACATTCACAATCTCACTGATAAAAATGCATAGCTACAGCCGACCATTCAAAATTAGTCCCCTTCATACTTTGATTTCAACAAATTTGTATCAGTGCCTCCCATAGATTTTTGTTAGTGTAGTGCGTGTTTTAAATTCGTTCCATATTGAAACACGTTTATAATCACTCTCCTAATAAAATTAATATTAATCCACAGAACCATCTATTGGAACACGATAAAGATGCATACCATCATCCTTTAGGAGAAAGCTTTCTGGTTGCAAGCTGAAATAATTTTACATGATGATCAAGAACTTCATTTCTGTACTTTTAAACATTCACAGTTGCACTGATAAAAATGTTTAGGTTCGTCTGACCATTCAAAATTAGTCCCCATCATACTTTGATTTCACCAAATTTGTATCAGTACTCCTCATAGATGTTTGCTGGTCTGTAGCGTATTTTTAATGACCACCATATTGAAATACGTCTATAATCATTCTCCAAATAATATTAGGATCCATTGGTAAAGAGAACTCAGTTCCAGTCAATAGTACTCCAATCCCGATGATCTCTGCACCATTTTATCACACCGCATTTGGCTGCCGAATATGGTGTAATACAAATCATATATTTATTTGTCCTCTTGTACACTTCCTAAACTCTGTTTTACTCTGCATTTCACCCACAATAAATGTGGATAGCCGAGTTCCTGTTGCTACGGCAAATTTCCTTGTAATTTGAATTTTAGTTAGTCACAATTTTTAAACATTTTTGCCAAATAATGGTTTTGAAAATCCGTGGAAGCACGTGTTTGACCTTCATCTGGTTGTCTGTCTCAATTAGCAGTATCTTTCAACAGTTTCCAGACTCTTGACATGGCTCTGCCACTATCGACCACGATAAACCATACCTCTTTTCTACAATGGAAATGGATTGCAATGGACTATAGTGTAAAGGGGCCGTTTTGATCGATCATGATTTAGATTGATATTAAAAGTAGAAGTGAAATTATATTAGATGCTGATTGGCTTTCTTGATGCATTAAAACGGAAGAGCATAGTAGACATAGCAACGTACTTTCTGGGCGAATTTAGATTAAGATATAATAGAAGATGTTAAATTATTAATGATTGTGTGTATAGCACGCGATTAAATTTACAAGTATATTAAGGTACTGTTATCCATCGAAGATCAGGGTGAAAGGACGAGTATTGAACTTCGGAAACAGAATTCGTAGGTTCGAAATCCACAGATGTTATGAGTATTCTAAGCCTTTCAAAATGGCTTTTAACCCCATAAAGTTTGTATAATTTTGGAGAAAATGGTCATAAAAGGGCCTATGTTTTATTCAAGAAAATTATAAAAAAAGCTATGTGCATGTATAACACATGTATTTTTTTTAAGGTTTTGGGTCCATTTTGAGCTTAAAATAAACAATACTACATTTTTAAGTAAAGCAAAGATTCAGGGTTATTATGACTGAATGTTGCTTTTCCAGGAAATACTAAACATTAATAAATTAGATGTTTAAACATTGTTTATTACACTTTACATATTTAAAACATTACTTTAAATTATTTAATATTAAATCATACATATATATGCTATTTTATTTATTTAATTCTAATAAACAAATTATATTTTTTTTTTTATTATAGTTATATTATACATGTATTATTTTTTATTTTTTTAACTTTAAATATATATATTTTAATATATATATATTATAGCAAATACAAACATTTATTATTTTAAACATTGTTTATTACTTTACTTATTTACTTTATTATTTACATTGATTATATATATAATATATATATATATATATATATTTATATATATATATATATAAATATATATATATATATATATATTATATTATACTATATGTTATTAGTATCTTACATTTACTATATGTATTACTTGTTTTGTTATATGTAATATAATATTATTTTATATTTTTTTACGTTATTATATGTTAATATAAATGTTTATATTCAATAATAATATAACATATTATATTATTATATAAACATTACTTTTATAACACTTTATTTATTTTATTGAGTTTTATTACACTTACGTATAATATAATACATATTGTTAATTTTTTCTTGTGTCATAAATATCAAAGTATTAGATATTCAACATCACAATCTGTACAGTAGTACAGTTTCCTTTCTGAATCTTGTTTTCATCTCTTCTAGTACGACAAACTTTGAATTCTCTTGATGGTTACGTGGGGTATCTGTCTAATAAAATGCCATAATAAAAGGTTGGAGTTATAATCAAAGCTTGTTTGCCTTCTTTTTGCAATGGCGTTTTATCTATTGTTTTTTTAAACATGGTGCGAGCTTAAGAAATAGTCTACTATAATACATTGCAAGTAGTCTGGTACTGCAGTAGGGTGTATAAATTGAAAAAAAATACATGATTCTGAGTATAAAATGAAAATTGTAATCTAAGCTTGGATGGCCTCTTTATGCAATGGTGTCTTATATATTTTTTTTAAATATGGTGAGAGATTAAAATAGTCTGATATCATAATTTAAAAATAGTCTGGTACCGCAGTAGGGTGTATAAATTGAGAAAGAAATATGATTCTGGGGATAAAGTGAAGATTGTAATCTAAGCTTGGATGGACTCTTTATGCAATGGTGTCTTATCTATTTTTTTAAATATGGTGAGAAATTAAAGTAGTCTGATATTATAAATTAAAAATAGTCTGGTACTGCAGTAGGGTGTATAAATTGAGAAAGACACATGATTCTAAGGTTAAAATGAAGATTGTAATCTAAGCTTGGACGGCCTCTTTATGCAGTGGTGTATTATCTATTTTTTTTAAATATTGCGAGAGCTTAAAATAGTCTGATATCATAATTTAAAAATAGTCTGGTACTACAGTAGGGTGTATAAATTCAGAAAGAAATATGATTCTGGGGATAAAGTGAAGATTGTAATCAAAGCTTGGATGGACTCTTTATGCAATGGTGTCTTATCTATTTTTTAAATATGGTGAGAGATTAAAATAGTCTGATATCATAAATTAAAAATAGACTGGTATTGCAGTAGGGTGTATAAATTGAGAAAGAAACACGATTCTGACTATAAAATGAAGATTATAATCTAAGCTTGGCCGGCCTCTTTATGCAATGGTGTCTTATCTATTTTTTAAATATGGTGACAGCTTAAAATAGTCTGATATCATAAATTAAAGATAGTTTGGTACTGCAGTAGGGTGTATAAATTGAGAAAGAAACATGATTCTGAGGATAAAATGAAGATTGTAATCTAAGCTTGGTCGGCCTCTTTATGCAATGGTGTCTTGTCTATTGTTTTTGTAAATATGGTGAGAGTTTAAAATAGTTTGATGTAATACATTACAAAATGTCTGGTACTACAATAGGGTGTATAAATTGAGAAAGAAACATGATTCTGAGCATAAAAAGTAAACTGTTTTAGTAGTTTTGCATGTTACTTTTGAACACTCCAGCCCAGATATGTCATGGGCTTGAGAAATAGAGAGGAAATTTCAACCCGTTAAAATGACGGGTTGAAAGAGAAGGGATTAAGCAGTAGGTTTCCATCTTAGTAGCCGTCGTGTACCAAAAGGATAGATAATAGGGCTCCAAATCAATCATCAGAGATCAGAAACATATGACGCTCAATAAAAGAGAGCAATTGTTTTTCCTATTTTGGAAAACAAACAGTATATTTTGTCTTTATTTAACCCAAAAACGTTAAACTTCGTTCCATTATTCAAAGTTTTGGTTTGAGTTTGGAGCGCTACGGTCTACTTTTTGCAACAAGAGGACTAATGAGACTGGGACCTACTGCTTAAAGCCGATTCCGAACGGCTACGAATATCCATGCCATAGAGGAACCCACGAACTCCGGTTCCAAAGACCAGCACCCTAACCATTCGGCCATCGTTCGTCTCAGTTCGTCTCAGTTCAAGGAGAGAAGTAGAATATGCAACTTCTTTTGTTTATATAAATGTGAATAACATGACAGTAAATTGTTCTCTATATTTGCTCTAATAGGAATATCATCATGTTGTTTGACCTTACTAAATTTTAGATTTTTAAAGTCTGGAAGAAGACAACATGTTTATTAGAACAGACTATGAATATTCAATAAAATAATTTAGAATTATAAAACTTTATAAATTCAATAAACACTTGCCCAATATCAAAAACATGGTGCCGATTTTAAAACATTCATTATTACATAATAGAGTAATGACTGAAGGAGATCGATGTTATTTTAAAGAAAATTATCATTCCAAATTATTTTAAACAATGTCCGGGTGTCCGGGAGAATTATAAGTTCCCCGTATGACCTTCCGCGACTCATTTCGAATGCAAAATTAAGCTACCCTTTAACGAACCCCAGAGGCTTCACGTTCGAAATCACACTAATGAGTACTCCCAAAAGGCACAAATTAGTGCAAAATTGATTAGTTGAGTATTTGGGATCAATTCATTGGGAAGTTCGTTGCAGGGAAAATAAGTTACCTCGTTTGATTGGAAATTTCTAAAAATGGGACATGTGTAATTTTTTTAAACTTTTATATATATTATAGAAAGTTTAGTATTGTAGGCACCATTGAATTTTGAAATTTTAATAAATATCAACTTCTTATATACTGGCTAGAAATCATTTTTTGATTTACTTATGTGTATCTGAGAATAAGTTTTGAATACAAAAAAGTTGACTGGCTGTAGAGAACAATTTTGCATCTTAAAACTATTTCATATATTTTTCTATACTTTGTTGCTAAGTGGATATTACATTATCATAATTTTATATCACTGATTAATTTTTAACAAATAAATTAGTATTTAACAATTAAATTTAAGTTAGGATGAAGTTACAAAACATTATGCTGTGCCCTAGAATATAAGTTACCTTGTTTGATTGGAAATTTCCCAAAATGGGACCTGTATAATTTTTTTTAAACTTTTATGTATGTTATAGAAAGTTTAGTATTGTAGGCGCCATTGAATTTTGAAATTTTAATGGATATCAACTTCTTATATACTGGCTAGAAATCATTTTTTGATTTACTTATCCTTGTTTGAGAATGAGTGAGTGAATACAACAAGTTGCCTGGCTATAGGAAACATTTTTTTATATCTTAAAACTATTTCATATATTTTTCTATACTTTGTTGCTAAGTGGATATTACATTATCATAATTTTATATCAATGATTAATTCTTAGTATTTAACAATTACATTTCAGTTAGGATGAAGTTACAACACATTATAGTGCACCCTAGAATATAAATTACCTTGTTTGATTGGAAATTTCCAAAAATGGGACATGTATAATTTTTTTTAAACTTTTATGTATATTGTAGAAAGTTTAATATCGTAGGCACCATTGAACTTTGAAATTTTAATAGATATCAAGTTCTTATATACTGCCTAGAAGTCATTTTTCGATTTATTTATGATTGTCTGAGAATGAGTGTGAATGCAACAAGTTGACGGGCTGTAGGGAACATTTTTTGTATCTTAAAACTATTTCATATATTTTTTCTATACTTTGTTGCTAAGTGGATATTACATTATCATAATTTTATATCAATGATTAATCCTTTGTATTTAACAATTAAATTTCAGTTAGGATGAAGTTAGAACAAATTATGCTGCACCCTAGAATATAAGTTACCTTGTTTGATTGGAAATTTCCAAAAATGGGACATGTATAATTTTTTTTATGTATATTATAGAAAATTTAGTATTGTAGGAACCATTGAATTTTGAAATTTTTATGGATATCAACTTCTCATATACTGCCTAGAAATCATTTTTCGATTTATTTATGCTTGTCTGAGAATGAGTGGGTGAATACAACAAGTTGACGGGCTGTAGGGAACATTTTTTGTATCTTAAAACTATTTCATATATTTTTTCTATACTTTGTTGCTAAGTGGATATTACATTATCATAATTTTATATCACTGATTAATTCTCAGTATTTAACAATTGAATTTCAGTTAGGATGAAGTTAGAACAAATTATGCTGCACCCTAGAATATAAGTTACCTTGTTTGATTGGAAATTTCCCAAAATGGGACCTGTATAATTTTTTTTAAACTTTTATGTATATTATAGAAAGTGTAGTATTGTAGGCGCCATTGAATTTTGAAATTTTAATGGATATCAACTTCTTATATACTGCCTAGAAATCATTTTTCGATTTACATTTTGAGAATGAGTGAGTGGATACAACAAGTTGCCTGGCTATAGGGAACATTTTTTATATCTTAAAACTATTTCATATATTTTTCTATACTTTGTTGCTAAGTGGATATTACATTAGCATAATTTTATATCACTGATTAATTCTCAGTATTTAACAATTGAATTTCAGTTAGGATGAAATTGCAACACATTATGCTGCGCCCTAGAATATAAGTTACCTTGTTTGATTGGAAAATTCCCAAAATGGGACATGTATAATTTTTTTTAAAAATTTTTAAATATATTATACAAAGTTTAATATTGTAGGCACCATTGAACTTTGAAATTTTAATAGATATCAAATTCTTATACACTGCCTAGAAGTATTTTTCGATTTATTTATGATTGTCTGAGAATGAGTGAGTGAATACAAGTTGACTGGCTGTAGGGAACATTTTTTTATATCTTAAAACTATTTCATATATTTTTCTATACTTTGTTGCTATGTGGATATTAAATTACTATAATTTTATATCAGTGATTAATTCTTAGTATTTAACAATTAAATTTTAATTAGTATGAAGTTAGAACACATTATGCTGCTCCCTAGAATATAAGTTACCTTGATTGATTGGAAATTTCCCAAAATGGGATATGTATAATTTTTTAAAAACTTTTAAGTATATTGTAGAAAGTTTAATATCGTAGGCACCATTGAACTTTGAAATTTTAATAGATATCAAATTCTTATATACTGCCTAAAAGTCATTTTTCGATTTATTTATGATTGTCTGAGAATGAATGAGTGAATACAACAAGTTGACCTGGCTGTAGGGAACATTTTTTGTATCTTAAAACTATTTCATATATTTTTCTATACTTTGTTGCTATGTGGATATTAAATTATTATAATTTTATATCAATGATTAATTCTTAGTATTTAACAATTACATTTCAGTTAGGATGAAGTTAGAACACATTATGCTGCTCCCTAGAATATAAGTTACCTTGTTTGATTGGAAATTTCCCAAAATGGGACATGTATAATTTTTTTTTTAATTTTTATGTATATTGTAGAAAGTTTAGTATTGTACGTACTATTGAACTCTGAAATTTTAATGGATATCAAGTTCTTATATACTGCTTAGAAATCATTTTTCGATTTATTTATGATTGTCTGAGAATGAGTGTGAATGCAATAAGTTGACTGGCTGTAGGGAACATTTTTTGTATCTTGAAACTATTTTATATATTTTTTCTATAGTTTGTTGCTAAGTATATATTAAATTATCATAATTTTATATCAGTGATTAATTCTTAGTATTTAACAATTAAATTTTAATTAGGATGAAGTTAGAACACATTATGCTGCTCCCTAGAATATAAGTTACCTTGTTTGATTGGAAATTTCCAAAATTGGGACATGTATAATTTTTTTTAAACTTTTATGTATATTGTAGAAAGTTTAATATCGTAGGCACCATTGAACTTTGAAATTTTAATAGATATCAAATTCTTATATACTGCCTAGAAGTCATTTTTCGATTTATTTATGATTGTCTGAGAATGAGTGTGAATGCAATAAGTTGACTGGCTGTAGGGAACATTTTTTGTATCTTGAAACTATTTCATATATTTTTTCTATACTTTGTTGCTAAGTGGATATTAAATTATAATAATTTTATGTCAATGATTAATTCTTGGCATTGAACAATTAAATTTCAGTTAGGATGAAGATACAACAGCCCAGTGGAGCTGGAAGTGCCCACGACACAGGTCCGAGGTTCGATCACAGAACTGGGCAAGGTTCACTCAATCATCCCTTCAGTGGGTAGACAAAATGAGGATCAATAATGCTTGAGAACTCAACACTTGGGCTTCCGCATAAGGATGACCACCTAACCGGAGCATGTGTTTCGCATCCCAGGGCCCTTGGTCTCGGAAACGGAGATTGACACCATAGGCTCTGGTCCCCTAGGGGCTGTTGCACGGAGGAGTTTAGTTTAGTGAAGTTACAACACATTATGTTGTGCCCTAGACTTGCTGACTGTTTTTGTGTAACTGTTAAATGGTAAATCAATGGATACATGCCTGTAATCTATCAGTGAATGAAGTTATGTATAGAGAAATTTCATTTCTCTAAAAGAAACAAATTGTATTACAGTATAATAAAAAGTATATTATATACGAAAGTCTTACATACAATGTGCTCGAAGGCATAATATTTATGAAATGAGAACAATAAAGAAGATAAATTGCTTATATTAATTCAAGTATCTACTCAAATAACTGATTTATAATTATGAAGATGTAAAAATTAATGTTAAATTGCTATATCATGGAAAGAGAGGAAATTATAAAACAATGAAACAAGTTTT
>CM063500.1:89885102-89890102 GCA_032207245.1 Pardosa pseudoannulata
TATATATATGTATATATATATGTATATATATATGTATATATATATGTATATATATATGTATATATATATATATATATATATGTATATATATATATATATGTATATATATATGTATATATATATGTATATATATGTATATATATATATATATATATATATATATATATATATATATATATATATATATATATATATATATATATATATATATATATATATATATATATATATATATATATATATATATATATATATATATATATATATATATATATATATACTCACTGCACAAAATCTGTACTCGATATTTAGTAAACTTGTTCGTAATATATGATTGATGTTCTTACAACCTTCTATGTGACCTAATGTGTAATGTAATTCTGGGCAGCAGTGGAATGTGCAGTTCTAGGAACTATGTATTAATATACTGAATCAATATAAATAAAAACCGATGAGAAGAGTCACTTTTACGTAGATTCCTGTATATATTCATAAATATAAAAAACACATATTTATGTATTTCTTCCTACATAAGTTTCTTATATTTACACACGTATACGGTTATACATACAGACATATATCCACACATTTACTATTTTTTCAATATGTTCCTTAATAATAGAACAACATAAAATTTTATTATAAGGAGAAAAGATATCTTATGAATAAGAATAATTCTATTATGATTTTAAGAACTGGTTTAAATTATTTTTATATATTTATAACAACTATGTTTTTATAATTTGTATTCATACCTTTTAAACTAATTAAAGTCTTACTATGAAGCTTTAACCGCTTTTAAATAACAAATTTCTAATGATATATCAAAATTCTGAGAAAATGAATTGATTATTTACAAAAGAAATTAATTAAAAATATCCACAGTCATCCTAAAGTAAGCAGATTTTTATAATCACGATAGAGCTACTTTTTCCTACCAAAAACAAACAGAGTGTAGTGTTTGCATTTAATTTAATCCTTAATTTATACCTTTATACCCAATGTTCTTATTTATTTCTTAGTATATTCTTAAGAAAAGGCATTCATCTTGGATATACCTGGTTTATTCTGGGGCATATCAAGAAAAAAGTTTTCATTATAAAACTTTGTTTTCCATGTATATATATGCTTTTTTCATTTTGGAATAGAATCTTTTAAAGGTTGTTTAATAAATTTTCTTACTTTTATTATTTTAAACTAGATGTTTTTTGAAAACATGCATCTTTACGAAAATGAAGAAAACAATATTTAAATACCAATAAGAAATTTTTTAAATGTAAAAACTAGAATTAAATTTTAATATAAAATTGGGTTTTAAATTTTCTAATTCTTTTTTAATTTTCTTTTTAATTCTTCTTTAATCTCTTTTTTAATTTTGTAATCTTCCATTTTATTAAATTTTATTAAAGCAATATCTTTTATTTTATTGCATCTTAAATCTTAAAACTTCTTACATTTTTTAGCTGTTAGGCGTTTTCAATTTTTCTTCATTTGTAAAACATTGGATAACTTAACAGTTATATTTAGGTATATTATAGTAGCAATATTAAGCATCCATTTAATATAAAAAAATTGATTTTAATACATAAATATCAAAAAGTATTTCATGGGTCTGTTTTGGGAAAAATATATTGCTTTCAGTAATATATATTTTCATAATATTCAAAGAAATTAACTATAGTGTTTGAATCTTATTTTACAAGGAAAAGATCTGTTATTTTAGCATATATTCAAAAAATGTATCTTAGAATTAAAATTTATTTGATAGAAAAGGTAATATGGACTAACAAAATTACATAAAGTTTCAGCTAGTTTTCAATACAGTATACAATATTGCTTTCAGTAATATAAATTCTCACAATATTCAAAGAAATTAACTACAGTGTTTGAATCTTATTTTACAAGGAAAAGAACTATTATTTTAGTATATATCCAAAAATATCTCTTAGAATTAAAATTTATCTGATAGAAAAGGTAATATGGACTAACAAAATTACGTAAAGTTTCAGCTAGTTTTCAATACAGTATACAAACGAGTCAGTAATGTTTACTATAGATTTATTTTGATAAATAAGTGATACTTTAAAAAATTTTTAAGATAAGTTATATTAATATTTTAAATGCTCAATAAAGATTTATATATTATTCGAGAATATTAGTTTAATAACATATTAATTTAAGGAATATGTAATTCATAAAATTTTAATATAAACTTCATTAACATAAAAGATTACACAAATTTGTAAATATATTTCAAAGGATAAATCTCGATTATTCCATTTTCATGCAGTTTAAACATGAAGTAATTTATTTATTTTAAATCTTCCTTTTTTCGTTATATTTTTAGTAGAAAAAATAAAAAATATATATATATATATATATATATATATATATATATATATATATATATATATATATATTATATATATATATATATATATATATATATATATATATATATATATATATATATATATATATATATATTTATATATATATATATATATATATATATATATATATATATATATAAATATATATATATATATATAAATATATATATATATATATATATATTATATATATATATATATATATATATATATATATATACATATGTATCTATCTATCTATATATGTATATGTATATATATATATATATGTGTGTATGTGCGTGTGTATATATTATCTATATATTTATGTGTACATATACTTATTTTGAAAGGAAAATAACTATTATTCTAGCATATATCCAAAAATGTCTTTTAGAATTAAAATTTATCTGAAATAAAAAGTAATATAATCTAACAAAATTGATCAAAGTTTCAGCTAGTTTTAATACAGAGTATCAAATGAATCAATTAGTATTTACTATAGATTTATTTTGATAAAAACGTGATATTTTAAATATTATTTAAGATAAGTTATATTAATATTTCAATTGCTCAATTGAGATTTATATATTATTAGAGAATATTAATTTAATAACAGATTAATTTAGGAAATATATGATTCATAAAAGTTTAATATAAACTTTATTACCATAAAATATTACACAAATTTGTAAATTTATTTCAAAGGATAAATATCGATTATTCCTTTTTCATGCAGTTCAAATATAAAGTAATTTATTTATTTTAAAAACTTCCGTTTTTCGTTATATTTTTAGAAGAAAAGCCATAAAATTCAGAAAAAAAAGTATACATATATATATATATATATATACATACCTTATTTATATATATATATATGTGTGTGTATGTGCGTGTGTATATATTATCTATATATTTATGTGTACATATACTTATTTTGAAAGGAAAATAACTATTATTCTAGCATATATCCAAAAATGTCTCTTAAAATTAAAATTTATCTGATATAAAAGGTATATGGACTAAAAAAATTGATCTAAGTTTCAGCTAGTTTTCAGTACAGTATACAAATTAATCAATTAGTATTTACTATAGATTTATTTTCATAAATAAGTGATACTTTAAAAAATTTTTAAGATAAGTTATATTAATATTTTAAATGCTCAATAAAGATTTATATATTATTCGAGAATATTAGTTTAATAACATATTAATTTAAGGAATATGTAATTCATAAAATTTTAATATAAACTTCATTAACATAAAAGATTACACAAATTTGTAAATTTATTTCAAAGGATAAATATCGATTATTCCACTTTCATGCAGTTCAAACATAAAATAATTTATTTATTTTAAAAACTTCCTTTTTTCGTTATCTTTTTAGAAGAAACGCCATAAAATTCAGAAAAAATACTTCTCATAAACTGAAATACTGACCCGGACTTAAGACTATGTTTACTACAACGGAAATTTGAGGGTGTAAAAACCAGATTGGCCGTCAATGACGTCACATTCGAATGGCGCAGTCCGGCTTGGAACTATATTGAACAATATATATATAAAGCTTCGGTTTAGGGCTTGGTTATTGGTACCAGAGTTCCAATCCTGGATGAGCCTCTGTTAGAACGGACGGTTTATTTGGATACAACACATACTTCTTTTCTATGTGGAGGGACGTGAAGATGAGAAGCTTTTGTTTCGATAGCATGCTTTTTAGAACTGCTGTTATTTTAGCTGTACTTCATTCCTCAATCGGTAAGAATTGTTTTATTTATCATATATACTTAGAAAATACTTAGAAATGTATTTATTCTAATGTACTTAAGAAATTCTTTCCGTCTATGTTCTTGTTACTAAATTAATGTTTTAGCCAAATTCAATGGAACTTGGAACTCATCGTTTTTACGACTTGGCAAATGTTACTATCTAATGCGCAATTTCCCTATCATCAGCACCTTCGTTTACATTTTATTTGAATAGATCTACAGTTAATTTCGAATTAAAATATGTGGCATTTATTTATTAACTTACCTTTCTGAATAATTAAATGAAATTAAATAATAAAATGACATTAAATATTATTAATGTACTTTAATTTGATTGGTATCCAAAGGCGATGTTGCAGAACGGGTTCTGACCTTCGGTCCAGAGTTCGTGGGTTCGAATCCTACTGTGGCATGGAGGCTTGTAGCCGTACAGAATCGGCTGTAAGCTGTAGGTCCTGGTCTCATTATGCCCCTATCTCATTTGCGAAATAGTAGACCGTAGCACAACAAACCAAACCAAAGAATATCTTATATTTTTACTTATCACGATTCCTAAAATTACAACCTTTAGCTGGATACCTTTATTTCTCTTCTATTTGTAGTGTCCTTTTGTAACTTCTCATTTCTGCTTAACTTATATATTCTTAAGGAACTAATTTGCAATGAATTTCCCCGTCATCCACTTGACTCCATCTTAATATCGCATAATTGGTTCATTCGTATATCGTATATGTGACTCATTATTAATGTATCTGTCGTATATCTGTCGCTTTTTCAACAGGGGTGTGGGGCACTAGTGCTCCTCACACGTATAAAAATTCCAATGTTACAACACATTTAGCGTCGGAAGTGTCAAAGA
>CM063500.1:89895102-89920102 GCA_032207245.1 Pardosa pseudoannulata
AAAAATTGGTAAAAAATATCTAAAAAAGTTTTCTTTCAAAGCATACTCAGTTACGTTAGCATATCTTTTAAAACAGATATCTATAAAAAGTAAAATTTATTTCTGAATAGAATGAAATGCTATTCTAACTTTAAATTTTGTGTAAATACAGATAATTTGTTTATAATAAAAAAAGTATTAGCTTATGTTTTCTGAACATAATATGTGTATATTAGACTTAAAAATGTATTACATTTTAGTAAAAATCTGTTTTCTTCTAGCAAAGTTTACTTTTAATAACTGGATTTATAATAAAGTTTTAGAAGAACAAGATATGGTGAAATAATTTGATCGTGTTTTAAAAATAACAAGATATAATTAAACAATGTAATTATTTACTTATTTAGAAATTTAGCATATATATTTTATTGAAAGTATTTTAAAGGTATTTATGATTTTCAACCAGATATTGTTTTAAATAATATTTTATTCTTCCTCATTACTGTCTGTTTTTCTTACAACAGGTGTGTCGAACCTTCCCCCACTACTGTATGATAACTCTTTACAATCTGATGGAAACATCGCCGAGTATCCGAATCCTGAAGCCAAAGTGTGGAATATACTAATGCCCGATCTTAACTCTGAGTATATATTCAATGAAGACTTAACAACTTCAGAAGCCGAAATTCCCGAAGAAGTGCTGGACAACGATCACTTATTCCTCCAGAAAAGACCAAACGTCAAACTGATTCCTCGGGTTGGTCGCAAAAAGAGGTCTCTGTCAGAAGAAGACAACAAAATTAGCCAATCAGATCTGCAGGAAGAAGCAATGAGGAAAGATTGGGCCAGTGAAGCTGACCAAGATTTCTTTGTTGCCGACAAAAGGAAGACAAAAAACAAAGTTGTCTTCATCCCTAGAATTGGCAAGAAAAATGAAGCCGACAATGAAGAAAAAAGAGCCATTTTCATTCCTCGAATCGGTAAGAAAAGTGCCTCAGACCTTGGGGAAATAGAGGAGAAAAGAGCTATTTTCATTCCTCGAATTGGCAAGAAAAGCACCTCAGACATTGATGAGCTGGAAGAGAAACGAGCCGTATTCATACCTCGAATTGGCAAGAAGAGTGCTTTTGATCTTAGTGAAATTGAAAAGAAAAGAGCTGCTTTTGTTCCGAGGATTGGTAAGAAAAATGTCTCAATATTTGGTGAAATGGAAGAGAAAAGAGCACTTTTTATCCCTAGAATTGGAAGAGGGGCTTTAATTCCACATATGACGAGGTATAATCCACAGTACAGAGTTAGTAATCGCGCTGTTTTCATCCCTAGAATTGGTTAAAAAATGTTCATATTACTTAAAGTAATTGTCATTTGATCAGTTAACAATTTATGCAACAAAGTAAAGCATAATAGATAAAAAATATTTTTACTGGAGATTACTGGATATTTATAAGATAGACTTGTTTGTATTTGAATGTAACAAAATGGATTATTTATTATATCTATAAATAACAAAATCGATTGGATATCATATCCAAATGTACAAAGTCTATGGTATCTTATGCAATAAAAAGCAAAAGAAAAAATTTAAAATTATCGTGTCTGTTTTACTTTTAAATCAAGAAATATTAATCTATTCCTTACTTTTTTCCTATTAAACTCTTAACAACAGTATTCAATTATTGATTTTAAAAATAATTTTTGGTGTTAATTTCGGATTTATTATAATGAAGTTATTTAATCACAATCAAAATGTTATAATTGCACAAAAGGTATTAATTTTTATATAGAATCAAAAAAGTACTAAATGTTAAAAAATGGAAAGTAACTTTAGTGATAAGATAGAGGTAGAAAAATATTTTAAATAAACTTCTAATTTTCCAAACTAATTCAGGCAATAGTTATTCGAAACTCTGTCTAACATTTGAATTCTAAATTTTTAACAACAATATTAATTTGTTAATATAAAAAATAATTTTGGGTGTTAATTTTGAATTTAATATAATGAAAATATTTAATCATAACAAAAAAATATTATAATTGCACAAAAGGTATTAATTTTTATATACAATAAAAAAGTACTAAATGTTAAAAAGTGGAAAGTAACTTTAATGATAAGATAAAGCTAGAAATATATTTTAAATAAACTTCTAATTTTCTAAACTATTTGTGATGATAGTTAATTGAAACTGTGTCTAACATTTGAATTTAAAATTTCTAACAACAATATTCAATTATTAATTTTAAAAATAATTTTGTGTGTTAATTTCGGATTAATTATGATGAAATTATTTAAAAACAACCAAAAATGTTATAATTGCACAAAAGGTATTAATTTTTATATAAAATCAAAAAAGTACAAAATGTTAAAAATTGAAAGTAAATTTAATGATAAGAGAGACCTAGAAATATATTTTAAATAAACATCTAATTTTCTAAACTATTTGAGGCGATAATTTATTGAAACTGTGTCTAACATTTGAATTTAAAATTTTTAACAACAATATTCAATTATTAATTTAAAAAATAATTTTGGGTGTTAATTTCGGATTAATTTTAATGAAATTATTTAATCACAACTAAAACTGTTATAATTGCACAAAAGGTTTTAATTTTTATATAGAATCAAAAAAGGAATAAATGTTAAAAACGGGAAAGTGACTTTAATGATAAGATAGAGCTAGAAATATATTTAAATAAACTTCTAATTGTCTAAACTATTTGAAGTGTTAGTTAATTGAAACTGTGTCTAACATTTGAATTTAAAATTTTTAACGACAATATTCAATTATTAATTTTAAAAATAGTTTTGGGTGTTAATTTCGGATTAATTTTAATGAAGTTATTTAATCACAACTAAAACTGTTATAATTGCACAAAAGGTATTAATTTTTATATAGAATCAAAAAAGTACTAAATGTTAAAAAGTGGAAAGTAACTTTAATGATAAGATAAAGCTAGAAATATATTTTAAATAAACTTCTAATTTTCTAAAATATTTGCGATGATAGTTAATTGAAACTGTGGATCGCTTAAAATATATAATATATAAAATATATTTATGAATTATATCAGAAAGTTAATTAATTAGGGCAAAATTTCATTCTTGTGTATGATTGAATACTTAAAATAACTATATATAGGAGCCAAAATATACATTTTAACCCTTTATATCCTGAATTAAATTATCATCAACTTTCTTACTGCATTTTTTGCATCATTAGCTAAGTTTTAATGGATAATAATCATAGAAAATGAATATACATTTTTACTGTATTTTAGTAGTTAATTTTGCAGCTGGTATTTTCTAGTACCAATATATATTTTTTACTCTATGATAGAAAATAAAACGTTAAATTATGAATAAAACAAATGACATGCTTAGCTTCTAAGTATAGAAGTCTACATCGTACCAAATAACTGGTAAGAAACCGCTGAATTTACTCAATTGAGCAGCACGTGTATCAACTCTACCACAAAAAGACCTTCGAATGCAGCACGCCAATTTTAAAATGCCTACTATGCGAATAAAAAGGATTCCTGATTAGTGCTGTCATTTCTTCCCTGCTGTGGGAACTGCATGGTTCATGTCCTTGTGAGTACCGTCAGGAAAAACGGCTTTATTAGGAATATATTGGTGTTTGATTGAAGCGGTATACCGTCAGGATAAAAAGGGTTAATATCATTCTATACAATTTATTATTATTACCACAACATGCAATTCGATTGTTTCTAATGATAATTTTAAAAAAAATTAAATGAAAGTTTTGAGTAACATTGCAAAGATAACATGAGAATTTTTAGCAAATAAATCGCTTTGTCATTTATGAATTACATTTCCAACTTAATGAAATGTAATGGAAAACTTGATACTTATATTTGATTGAATACGAAATATACCTAGTAATTAAGGCCGAATCGTGTTTTTTAACGTAATCATATGCAATATATTATTATTACCACAGCATACAATTCGATTGTTTCTAATAATAATTTCGAAAGACTTTTAAATGAACGTTTTGAGTAGCATTGTAAACATGAGAGTTTTTAGCCAACAAATCACTTTGTTATTTATGGATTACATATCCAACTTAATGGAATGGAATGGAAAATTTGATATTTATATTTGATTGAATACGAAGTAGACCTAGGAATTACAGGCGAATCATATCTTTTAACGTCATCATATGCTATATATTTTTATTACCACAACATGCAATTCGATTGCTTCTAATAATAATTTCGAAAGACTTTTAAACAAAAGTTTTGAGTATCATTGTAAACATGAGAGTTTTTATTCAATAAATCACTTTGTTATTTATGAATTATATTTCCAAGTTACTGAATTTAATGGAAAATTTGATACTTATATTTCATTGAATATGAAATACAACTTGGAATGACAGCCGAATCGTGTCTTTTAACGTCATCATATGCAATATATTATTATTACCACAACATGCAATTCGATTGTTTCTAATAATAATTTTAAAAGATTTTTTAAACAAAAGTTCTGAGTAACATTGAAAACATGAGAATTTTTAGCCAACAAATCCCTTCGTTATTTATAAATTACACTTCCAACTTAATGAAATGTAATGGAAAATTTGATACATATATTTGATTGAATACGAAATATAACTTGGAATGGCAGCCGCATCGTGTCTTTTAACGTCATCATATGAAATACAGTCGAACTTCGATAACTCGAAGTCCCAGGGGACCCCCAAAGATATTCGACTTATCCGAAGTTCGAGTTATCGAAGTTACCTACCATTCCTCTCAACTGGTACTTAAGATGGGTCGACATGGTTTAAATGTTTTGATATGTGCCATAATATTATAGTTGTATGCATTTCAATTTTTAATAGCCTATGTAAACAACAAGAGAAGAATGGGTTCGAACGTTTTAAAACTCAAGAAATTTGGCCTCATTACATATTAATTAGTATACATACCATGTAAATCTCATTTGAAAAAATGAGTTATTTTTAAGGTTGTTGGCATTCACAAAGTCACCTAATTTTTGAGCACAGTTAAATAGAGTGTTGCCTGTGCCTTCTTCGGTGGTCTCCAGGTATTGTTGTAAGATGTGAATAGCGTCCTGTGCTTGCTCGTGACTTTCGAGAACCTTCGTTCTCGAAGGTCAAGAATGGACTGGCATTCGAAGTTTTGAACAGAATTGTGCTTTTTACCGGGGAAATCTATCACAAAAACTTCGACTTAGAAGATGTTCACTTCCAGTTATAGAGAAAGTTTTTTAAAGAAAAGCATAGAAATGATTCGGGACTTGATTAAAAGTTCGAGTTAGCAGATTATTCGACTTATAGGAAGTCGAGTTATCGAAGTTCGACTGTATATTTTTAGTACCACAACATGCAATTCGCTTGCTTCTAATAATAATTTCGAAAGACTTTTAAACAAAAGTTTTGAGTATCATTGTAAACATGAGAGTTTTTATTCAATAAATCACTTTGTTATTTATGAATTATATTTCCAAGTTACTGAATTTAATGGAAAATTTGATACTTATATTTCATTGAATACGATATACAACTAGGAATGACAGCCAAATAGCGTCTTTTAACGTCATCGTATCCTACATATTATTATTATTATCACAACATGCAATTCGATTGTTTCTAATAATAATTTCAAAAGAGTTTTTACACAAGTTTTGAGTAACATTGCAAACATAACATGAGAATTTGTAGACAACAAATCGCTTGGTCATTTATGAATTTCATTTAAGAGTTAATGAAATGTAATGGAAAATTTGATACTTATATTTGATTGAACACAAAATATATATAGGATTAACACCCGAAACGTGTTTTTAACATCACCTTATGCAATATATTATTATTACCACTACATGTAATTCGTTTGTTTCTAATGATAATTTCAAAGGTTTTTTTTCAAACAAAATTTTTGAGTAACGTTGCAAGCGTAACACGAGAATTTTTAGCCAACAAATCACTTCGTCATTTATGAATTACATTTAAAATTTAATGAAATGTAGTGGAAAATTTGATACTTATTTGATTGAATACGAAGTAAAAGTAGGAATGACAGCCGAATCGTGTCTTTTAACGTCATCATATGCAATATATTATTATTACCACAACATGCAATTCGATTGTTTCTAATAATAATTTCAAAAGATTTTTTAACACTAGATTGCCCAAGGCAGTCATTTTGACTGTTTTTTAATTTCAATTAGAAAAACAATTATGAAATATAATGACACAATTTCTTAGAATTTGGTGACTTTTTCTATAACATATAAATGGGTTTATGAATAATTGTAGTTACTTCCGCCCTCCTTTATTATATAATATTAAAAATTAATTTTAAACAAATTTCTTTACATGTTTGTTATTTTTTCACAATGCAGTCATTTTGACTGTTTTGGGGCAATATAGGTATACAAGAAATCTCGGGCAATCTAGTGTTAAACAAATGTTTTGAATAAGAGTGCAAATATAACATGAGAATTTTTAGCTAACAAATAGCTTCGTCTTTTATGAATTACATTTAAAACTTAATTAAATTTAATGAAAATTTTGATTCTTATATTTGATTAAATACGAAATAGACCTAGGAATTACAAACGAATCATGTTTTTTAACGTCCTCATATGCAAAATATTATTATTACCACAACATGCAATTCGATTGTTTCTAATAATAATTTGAAAAGATTTTTTTAAAACAAAAGTTTTGAGTAACATTGCAAACATGAGAATTTTTAGCATCTTTTATGAATTACCTTTCCAGCTTAAAGAAATGTAATGGAAAATTTGATACTTATATCTGATTGAATTCGAAATATATCTAATACTGACATCTGAAATGCGTCTTTAAACATCAACATATACAGTATATAATTATTATCACAACATGCAATTCGATTTTCTCTAATAATACTTTCAAAAGATATTTTAAGCAAAATTATTGAGTAACATTACAATTAGAATATGAAAATTTTTAGCCAAAAAATTGATTCATCATTTATGAATTACATTTCCAGCTTAGTGAAATGTAATGGAAAATTTGATACTTTTATTTTATTGAATATAAATATAACTAGGAATAACTGCCGAATCGTGTCTTTTAACGTCATCCTATGCAGTATATTACTATTACCACAACATGCAATCCATTTGTTTCTAATAATAATTTCAAAAGTTATTTTAAGCAGAAGTCTTGAGTAGTATTACAAAGAGAACATGAATTTTTTTAGCCAACAAATCGCTTCGTCATTTATGAATAACATTTCTAGCTTAATGCAATGTAATGGAAAATTTGATATTTTTATTTGATTGAATACGCAATATAACTAGAAATGACAGCCGAATCATATTTTTTAGCTTCATAATATGCTATATATTAATATTACCACAACAAATAATTCAATTGTTTCTAATAATAATTTCAAAAGATTTTTTAAACATAAGTTTAGAGTAACATTACAAACAGAACATGAAAATTTTTAGCCATTAAATTGCTTCTTCAATTATGAATTACATTCATAACTGAACATTAACATAACTTATATTTCAGCTTAATAACTTATATTTCATCTTAGATTCATACCTTACATTTCAGCTTAATGAAATGTAATGGAAAATGTGATACTTTTATTTGATTGAATACAAAATATAAGTAGGATTGACACTCGATACGTGTCTTTTAACGTCATCGTATGCAATATATTATTTTTTACCACAACATGCAATTCGATTGTTTCTAATAATAATTTTGAAGGATTTTTTGAACGAAAGTTTTGAGTAACATGTCAAACATAACATGAGAATTTTTAGCTCACAAATTGCTTCTTAATTTATGAATTACATATGTTATATATTATTAATTTACAATAAAAATAAAAATGAGTGAGTTAATGTTTGTAGTTCATAATCTATAAATCCTTCATAAACAAACACTTACAGACATTTACATAACAAATGGATACTGTCATGAGTAATTATTGTAATAACAATCAAGTTTTTAAAAAGTGGTTTAAATAATAATCTTTAGTAGCCATTCGACAAACTTAATACATTTTGTATAAAATTTGTGAGCATCTTACTTAATCAACACTGTACCACAGTTTCTAATATATGTAGTGACAATGGTGATTTCTCTCTTAATTTGTAAACCGTGATTTGAACCAAGTTTCTACACAAGAGATATGCGATATTACGGGGCAGATAAATTTAGATGAATCTCCATCTTATAGGTATTTGTGTTAAACAGTGTACTTGGCGAAATTATTCAGATGAATTCACGCCAACACAACATTCAATGATGCCAAACTATTTACCACTATATATATTTAGAGATCTTCAAACAGCATAGACTGCTGAAATTGGGTTAATTCCAGGGACTAAGTAATATAAGGTTTCTGCAACGACGGCTTAATAAATCCGGAAGCACAGTTAAGGATTCCCTACTAAAATACAGGATAAATTTCGAGGAAAATATGATGTAATTTTAGATAATAATTAATAAGTATAATTACTAGAAATTTTTAGTTATAGAAATGTAAATACAAATATAACACATATAGCAAATATATATATATATATATATATATATATATATATATATATATATATATATATATATATAATATATATATATATAGTTTATTATTTTTTATAGATAAATGAGTTTTAAAATTTTCCAATCTTATAGATTTTGCCGTAGTTACAAATTGGAGCATTTCGGAAAGTTTATATGCGAGTACATACAAAAGGTTTAATAGTATAGAGACATCATAGAAAATCAAATCAAACTTTTTGAATGTTTGAGATATAGAATGAATTGAATGCCTGTTAAAATAAGAATTAGAAAGTTCAGTTATGAAATAAAAGTAGGAAAAATATATATTATTGTAAAAAAACGGATTATATATGTTTTACTGTTAATTTTGAAGGAAATTTAGTTGTAATAAATAAAATACAAAAATCTGTATTAAAAATTCATTTTAAAAAAATAATCTATAAAAGAGAAAATTTAGATAAAAAAATAAATTTATAAGATAATAAATATTTTAGTGGAAATATTACGTTTATAAACATAAAGATAAAATAAAAAAAAATTAACTAAATTTCCAATTGAATATTTTGCTTTTTTATATCTTTATACCATTGCCAAGACAGATGCAAATACATGAATTATTTAATTGGCATCTGTTGTCGATTAGTAACATTAATATTTGTTATAATTCATATCACGTGATAAGAAAATTTAAGAGGATTTAATATCAAAGTTGTTGATATCAAAGAATATTTTTTAATATTAATAATGTTTGGCAGAAGAATGGGTTTTGGACAAAGAAGAAACGAATATACAAAAATATTATTAACATATTACATCATATATGCTTATTAGAATGAAAAAAATGAATATTTTAATTTATTATATTAAAACCACAAAAAATTTTAAATTATTTAATTTGCGAATAGAAATATTTAATAGAGTGACAGTATCAGAAATACTAAGTCAAAAGAGTTAATAATTTTACAATTATTAATATAAAAACAGTCTATCAATCTCATTTACAGTGCAGCTCTACATAGAATGTTCTAAGACTGTACAAATTTGCCTCCGATGTCATTTTCACATCTACTGAGTCAAGTTATTTTGTTAAAAAATTTATCTAGATCAGAATTTTGGGAAGCATAAGTGAACCTTAAACATTTAATACACTAAAACAAATTTGCAGCAACTTAATTATTGCAGAAGCTATATCATTTCTCTAGATACTCAAATCACGCTGAAATTAAGCAAGTAACAGAAGTATTATTCCTGCTTTAGTTTTGTATAAAGAGAAATTTTAAGTCAATCTCCTTTATTTTGAATTTTATAAATAAGAAATTAGCACTTTAAAGAGTAAAAGGCACAGAAATAAAAAATGTTTAGTGATTATTGTAGAGTAATAATTTTGATTATTACAAATCAATATGTATGTAATATTAAAAATACCTTATTTACACATTTTAATATTAATTTAATAGCTCCTGTTCATAAATTACATTGTTTTAGTGAGCTCTTATTTTTTAGACACGCTATAGACTAATCATCTCGTGTGTATTTTTTAAGTTTCTCTTAATTGGGTATTTTTATCGCGTGATCAAGGCCTAGGGTTTATTATAGTTTTTTTATAGAAATTCTTAAAAAGTGTATGCGCACGATTTCTTAAATGTTAGTAGGATTTGATATACTCACAAGAAATTGTTTCTGCTTTGGATGAATCTTGCCCATATTTGATATATGTTTTTCAAATTTTTATGCACTTTTAAACTTTCGAAAATCAGAATTTTCTTTTCTGTGTGATAAAATTCTGTTAGTTTACGTAATCTCGTTTTTTTCAAAAATCATAAGTTACTAATATACACATTTAAAAGTAAAAGAGCCAGCATATTTATTAGTGATTTGTAATAAAAAAGATTCCTTCAATCTTTATTGAATCTCTATACTGTGTAGCAATATATTTTAAAGAGTGCTCACAGAAATTTTCAAGGCAACTCAAAGTAGAAATTTGCTCATCTCGCTAATTTCGAGGGCAATGTTTTTTTTTCCTTTATTGAGGAGTGCATTCCGCCTTTTCAACCTTTACCTTTGAAATAAATTATATCAGTATTCGACGTTTATATGAATTTAATTTATGAATAGATCTACAGTTATTTTAGATAATACAATTAAAGTTTATAATATAAAGAAAAATTAACTGTTATTCAATAAAATTGATTTAAAACAAAATTTTTGGGATAACATCTGAAATCTATTTTTCATACAACTTAGCTTCTCATGATAAAATTCTATAAAAAAATTTCTAGAAAACAAAATGCATACTTCAATTCTCGGTATAGTATATTCAAAGTATGAAAAAAAGTACACAATATTTGAAACGATTTTTTCACAAATTCAGTCAGAAGATTAAATAAAATTTAGAGTATTAAAAACTATAATTATATAATTTGTATTATTGAGTGTACAATTTCACTATACTTTTTTCTGTATCACCTTTGTACATTTCACTAATCTAAAATATCATTTACGGTTGACAAATTGAATCTAAATTAAAGAAAAAATACACAGCTTTACTATAAATTTTCTCACTTCATTCATTTTATTATTTATGCCTTTTTTAGGTGTGAAAGCAGATGCAAATATTTAAATTCCAAAATCTTGTTAAATCCATGTGTATTAATAACTTAAAACCTCTTTGAGAAATCAAAAAGGAATAAACTATCAATTTATGTATACTTAAAAACCTAACACAGAATATTTCCTACTATTATATTTTCCAGAACAAAGAGAAGCCTTAATAGAGTGACAGTCATCAGAAATACTAAGTCAAAAGAATCATGGAATTTCACAATTATTTAATATCAAAAACAGTCTATCTACATTCTTTAGAGTGTAATCGCTTTACACAGAATGTTCTAAGACTATACAAATTTTGCCTCTGATGTCACCCTCACACCGACCGAGTCAAGCTATTTTGTTCGTATGAAAATTTATCTAAATTAAAAATTTTAGCATAATTAGTGAACCTTAAACATGTAATACAATCTGAAACAAATTTGCAGCAATTTAATTATTTTAAAAGATATATCATATCTTTTAGCTAAACACTACACTGAAAATTGTAGCAATTATACAGAAATTAGTGTTTATTCCTGGTTTAGTTTTGAGAAATCAGTAAAGAGAATTTCAATCGGTGAATACTCCTTTATTTGGCATTTTATAAGTGGGAAATTAGATATTGAAACAAGAGAAGGGGAAACAAATAGATATTTGTATAGCTATTGTAGGAGTAATAATTTTGATTATTATGTGAACACAAATATATTTAAAAGTGTGTGTGTCAAGTTTTATGTGTTTTCATCTTTTACTTCCGAAAAGCAGATGTTTTCTTCCTGTATGATAAGAATTCTGTTATTTTATGTAATCCTCGTTTTCTTTATATAAACTTTCGAAAAAGCTACTATATTATACACTTTTAAATAATGTCAAACCGCAGAGCCTCCTGCATATTTCATCATTTCTTGGTAATTACAAAATGACTCCTTCTAAACTTCGGGTTTTATATTTTATAGGCATTATACTTTAATTAAAGTTTATAGCATTAGATTAAATAAAGTTTACAGCACTAATTAACACCACCAAATTATATTTCATATAATTTGGTGTAATTCGGGTGTAACACCTTCACTATACTTTTTTCTGTATCACCTTTGTACATTTCACTAATCTAAAATATCATTTACGGTTGACAAATTGAATCTAAATTAAAGAACAAATATAGAGTTTTACTGTAAATTTCCCTTACTTCATTCATTTCACCATTTTATTGCCTTTTTAAAGTGTTGACATATGGTCAGATACAAATATTCAAATTTCAAAATCTTGTTTAATCCGTGCGTATTAACACGACAAAGTTCATTGTTGAAAAATCAAAATAAATTAAATATCAAGTATTAAATATTTTATATAGAAGTCATTAAATAATGAATGTTTACGTATTTGTTTTGAAATATTGCTTCTTTACTATCAAAAATTTCATTTAAAATGATTATTTATCACCCTATACAAGAAAGTCATTTTATCTGACCATAAATTTCCCAAACCTGCCAATAGATATAAATCTTACTTCAGATAATACTTTTTTTATTACTACGGAAATTTGACTCTATCCTCTTTTTAAGTAAAATGCCTACCGCCATATTGTGAAGTTACTATTCAAAATGTAGAGTATCAGGATTTGTCTGTATTCAACTAGTTAAATATAAGTCATTCTCTGAACCCGTTATGAGTTTACCCAGATATAATTACATTTCCCGTGCACGTATTTTGATTAAATTTTGTACGTTGGAAGGTCTAAACCTTTTTATTTCTACATACAGTATCATTCGGTTAATATTATCAATCGCTTATTGTTATTGAAATCACTTGGTCCCAATTTTTCCTATTCATTTGTATGTTAAAATTATCGCTTTATGTGATCTCTTACATCGGTGAATGAAATCAGTTTTGAACCTCCTTTTAACTGGTAAAGGAATATTCACAATGTATTCAGAAGGAAAATCTTTTCTGTATCACTGTTAACCTTACTATCGTGTTAATTATTATCATATTTTCTATAGATTAACATCATGTCTAATAACATTTTTATCTCTTGCTGGATTAATCGTGTGCTCCTACATTGTGTTAAGTTTTTGCCGAAACTCAAGCATTTTCTCTCTCCCCTTACCCATATTTAATTTTCTGCGTATTACGCCAAGATTTTCATAGATTTTGCATAACCATTAATAGTTACTCCAGTACTAGAGGACTTCTATCTGTTGTGAAATCTTCCTGTGAGATCCTGTGAGAAAAATTCATCTCCAAAAAAAATTAACATACACCTATAAAATCATATCTTTTGACTTTTAATGCCCGAGTCATTTCTGCCTATTACATATCGATGCATATTTTCAATCTAAATATGGATCCGGCAGAAGAAACTAAATAGGAAGTTTTAAAAACTTTGAATACTACAGCCGTCACGTGAGTGGTCAGCTATCGTTTAATCATCCTACGATGCCATTTATGAATGAAAAAAACTTCGTAAAAAAATATATACCGTGAACTCTGCTTAATGTGATCGCTGTTATTGTTATCAATCGCTTATTGTTAACAAAATCACTTTCCAATTTTTTCTCTATTCATTTGTATGTTAAAATTATCGTTTTTATGCGATCGTTACATCTGTTAATATCAGTTTTCTAACCTCATTTTCACTGGCAAGAATATTCCCCAATATATTCAGAAATTAACCCATTCTTTTCCTTTCCTTCGCTGTTGTTTGAATTTCCGAGAATTTCTTTCAACCTGATGAATTAATGAATGGAAGATCTAAAATCGTTATTCTACATACAGTGGACTCATCGCGGTTAATGTTATCAATCGCTTATTGTTATCGAAATCACTTGATTCCCAATTTTTCTCTATTCATTTGTATGTTAAAATTATCGCTCTATGTGATCGTTACATCGATTAATGGGATGAGCTTTCAAACCTCATTTTAATTGGCAAAGGAATATTCACAATATATTCAGAAAGAAGCCATTCTTTTCCTTCCCTTCGCTGTTGTTTGAATTTCCGAGATTTTCCTCTTCTACAATGAATTAATGGACAAGAGTGAATTACCCTTATTACTTGAATTTTTCAGAAATACGCACACATTGCTGATGGTCAATTTTAGATAATAGAAGGCAACAGATTCTTAATCGGAACTGAGAAAGTGTATTACATTTTATGCCTTGCTCGCTTATATGCAGACTTGTCTATATAAGCCAGAAACTGAAATGATTTAACATTATAAACAAAATATCGAAATTTCAAATCGTTATGACAGGTTGATTATGATTACGAATAATTTATCAATATTCTTAGAAAAAATTGTAGACAGTCAACTACAGATCAATTTTTTTAACTATGTATACATTTCTTATGTTTTAAAGATATATACAGTACATAAATGTAAGGTGTGATTTTTCATTTTGTTTTGAAATTTGGTATATAAGTTAAAGGGAGGGGTAAATTTATCTAATTTTGCATATTGTTTATTGTTATCAATCGCTTATTGTTATCAAAATCACGGTGTCCCAAACTGATCACATTAAGCGGAGTCAACTGTATCTTTATTTTAATAGCCACCAGTAAGCATAAAATGCATTTGATTTCAGATTCAAACAAAATGAAACTAGATAACACGGCCATTCCATTTTTACGGATGTGATACACCGTACGACTGCTATCACTTTTTTTTACAAAATATTTAATGTTTAAAGTATATATTTTTTCATGAAGTAAATACATCACCCAAAGAAATATTTTACAAATTTTAAAGAATTTCCGTTTCTTCTTTACATGTTTAAATAATTATAAATATGCTGTTACGGGTGTGAAAGTTATTTTACCAGGTGTTACACATAGGTTCACAATTACCAATTTTTCAGCGAATAGGTAATATCTAAGACAGATTAAAACAATCTTTTATTATAAATAAGGTTAGGTATATAATATTATGTCTCTCTCTCTATCTCTCTCTCTCTCTCTCTCTCTCTCTCCTAGGCGCCACAGCCACTAGGGGGCCAGGGCCTACGGTACCAATCTCCGTTTTCTAGAAACCCAAGGGCCCTGAGATGCGAAGCACATGTTCCGGTTAGGTGGTCAGCCTTACTCAGAACTCCCAGTGTTTAGTTCCCAAGCATGCTTGGTCCTCAGTTTCTCTATCCACTGAAGAGATGAAAGGCTGAGTCAACCTTGCCCAGCCCGGGGATCGAATCTCGGACCTGTGGCGTGGGAATGCGAAGAGCTACCTTAACGCCACTGGGGGTTCATAATATTATGTATTACTTCTAAATGTTCAACTACAAATATAATCACTAGATATTTTTCAAATCAAAAATATATTAAGGGTGTGACACAATGTTACACAGTTCAGAATTTTTCAAAAACATCATACATTAAAAGTGCTGTTTTAAACAGAAAATGAATAAAAAAGTCAGACATGTTTATAATAATTAATTTATTTGTTCTAACTTTTATCAATAAAGTTGAGATTTACTTCTGTTGTTTATGAGAATTGATGGCTTTACTCTAACTATGTATTTTTCCATGCTTTCACATGACGTTTCTTTTACTTCAGCCAGATCCAGCTTGTTCCAATTTTTTTTCAATCAATTCAGTGTTACTTCTGACCTGTATCCCAAAATTCCAATTATCCCAGGAAAAAAAAATTCTATTTTTTTTCTCATATTTCATTTTTTCCATTCTATAGTTACGGGTATGACACATCATACGACTGTTATCACTTTTTTTATGAAGTATTTAATGTTTCAAATACATATATTTTTTCATGAATCAAATACACCACTCATAGAAACATTTTGCAAAATTAAAGAATTTCCGTTTATTCTTTACATGTTTAAAAATTTATAAGTATGCTGTTACAGGTGGGAAGGTTATTTTACCAGGTGTTACACATAGGTTCATAATTACCAATTTTTCAGCGAATAGGTAATACCTAAGTAACATTAAGACAATTTTTTATGACAAATAAGGGTAGACATTTAATATTATGCATTGCTTGTAAATTTTCAACCATAAATACAATTACCTGATTTTTTCAAAAAGCATGTTAATGGTATGACACATGTTACACAGTTCAGAATTCCTTTAAATAAACCTTACATTGAAAATGCAGTTTTTAACAGTAAATGAATAAAAAACTCAGACATGTTTATAATAATTGAATTAATTTATTTCTTCTAACTTTTATCAGAAAAAAATGATATTTGGCCTCTGTTGTTTATGAGAATTGATGGCTTTACTCTAACTATGTATTTTTCCATGCTTTCATATGACGTTTCTTCAGGTCCAGCCTGTTCCAATTTTTATTTCAAGCAATTCAGTGTTTTCTTCGGACCTGTATCAGAAAATTCCAATGATCTCAAAAAAAAAAAATCTAATTTTCTTTTCTCATATTTCATCTTGTCCATTCTATAGTTACGGGTAGGACATATCATACGACTGTTATCACATTTTATGAAGCATTTAATGTTTCAAATACATATATTTTTTCATGAAGCAAATATACCACTCATAGAAACATCTTGCAAATTTTAAAGAACGTTGTTACGGGTGGGACAGTTATTTTACCAGGTGTTACACATAGGTTCACAATTACCAACTTTTCAGTGAATGGGTAGCATCTAAGAACCATTAAAACAATTTTTTATGATAAAAAAGGTTAGACGTTTAATACTATTCATTACTTGTAAATTTTCAACGACAAATATAATTACCTGATTTTTCAAAAAACGTGTTACGGGTGTGACACAATGTTACACAGTTCAGAATTTTTTAAAAAATCTTACATTAAAAGTGCTGCTTTCAACAGTAAATAAATAAAAAACAGTCAGACATGTTTATAACAATTAAATTAATTTATTTATTCTAATTTTTATCAATAAAAATGAGATTTACTTCTGTTGTTTATGAGAACTGATGGCTTTACTCTAACTATGTAGTTTTCCATGCTTTCACATGACGTTTCTTTTTACTTCAGCCAGGTCCAGTTTGTTCCAATTTTTTCAAGGAACTCAGTGTTACTTCTAACCTGTCTTAAAAAATTCCAATTATCTCAGAAGAAAAAAATCTAAATTTTTTTCCTTATTTTTCATCTATAGTTACCGGTCCATTCTATAGTTACGGGTATAACACATCATACGATTGTTATCACTTTTTCTATAAAGTATTTAATGTTTCAAATATATATTTTTTCATGAAGCAAATATATCACTCATAGAATCATCTTGGAAATTTTAAATAATTTCCATTTCTACTTTACATGTCTAAAAATTATAAATATGCTGTTACATTTGTGACAGTTATTTTACAAGGTGTTACACATAGGTTCATAATTACCAATTTTTCAGTGAATAGGTAACATCTAGGAACCATTAAAACAATTTTTTTTATGACAAATAAGGGTAGACATTTAATATTATGCATTGTTTGTAAATTTTCAACCATAAATACAATTACCTGATTTTTTCAAAAAGCATGTTAATGGTATGACACATGTTACACAGTTCAGAATTCCTTTAAATAAACCTTACATTGAAAATGCTGTTTTCAGCAGTAAATGAATAAACTAAGTCAGACATGTTTGAAATATATAAATTAATTTATTTGTTCTAACTTTTATCAATAAAAATGATATTGTCCTCTGTTGTTTATGAGAATTGATGGTTTTATTCTAACTATGTATTTTTCCAAGCTTTCACATGACGTTTCTTTTACTTCTGGCCAGATCCAGTATGTTCGAATTTTTTTTTCAAGCAACTCAGAGTTACTTCTGACCTGTATCCCAAAATTCCAATTATCCCAGGAAAAAAAAATTCTATTTTTTTTCTCATATTTCATTTTTTCCATTCTATAGTTACGGGTATGACACATCATACGACTGTTATCACTTTTTTTATGAAGTATTTAATGTTTCAAATACATATATTTTTTCATGAATCAAATACACCACTCATAGAAACATTTTGCAAAATTAAAGAATTTCCGTTTATTCTTTACATGTTTAAAAATTTATAAGTATGCTGTTACAGGTGGGAAGGTTATTTTACCAGGTGTTACATATAGGTTCACAATTACCAATTTTTCAGCGAATAGGTAATACCTAAGTAACATTAAGACAATTTTTTATGATAAATTAGGTTAGATGTTTAATATTATGTATTACTTGTAAATTTTCAACAACAAATATAATCACTTGTGACAAAATGTTACACATTTCATTACATTAAAAGTGCTGTTTTACACAGTAAATGACTAAAAAACTCAGACTTGTTTATAATAATTAAATTAATTTATTTATTCTAACTTTTATCAGAAAAAAATGAGATTTACTTCTGTTGTTTATGAGAATTGATGACTTTACTCTAACTATGTATTTTTCCATGCTTTCACATGACGTTTCTTTTACTTCAGGTATGTCCAGTTTGTTCCAGGTTTTTTTTTTCAAGAAACTCAGTGTTACTTCTGACCTGTCTCAAAAAATTCCAATTATCTCAGGAAAAAAAATCTAAATTTTTTTCTCATTTTTCATCTATAGTTACCGGTCTATTCTATAGTTACAGGTATAACACATCATACGACTGTTATCGCTTTTTCTATAAAGTATTTAAAGTATTTAATGTTTCAAATATATATTTTTTCACGAATCAAATATACCACTCATAGAATCATCTTACAAATTTTAAATAATTTCCATTTCTTCTTTACATGTCTAAAAAATTATAAATATGCTGTTACATTTGTGAAAGTTATTTTACCAGGTGTTACACATAGGTTCATAATTACTAATTTTTCAGTGAATAGGTAACATCTAAGAACCATTAAAACAATATTTTATGAAAAAATAAAGTTAGATGTTTAATATTATGTATCACTTGTAAATTTACAACGACAAATATGATTACCAGATTTTTTCAAAAAAAAAGTTATGGGTGTGATACAATGTTACACAGTTCTACAAAATAATCTTACATTAAAAGTGCTGTTTTCAACAGTAAATTAAAAGAAAAGTCAGGCATGTTTATAATAATTAAATTAATTTATTCGTTCTATCTTTTATCAATAAAAATGTGATTTACTTCTGTTGTTAATAAGAATTGATGGTTTTACTCAAACTATGTATTTTTCCATGCTTTCACATGATTTTTTTTTACTTCTGGCCAGGTCCAGTATATTCCACTTGTTTTTCAAGCAACTCAGAGTTACTTCTGAATTGTCTCAGAAAATTCCAATTACCTCAGGAAAAAAATATCTAACTTTTTTTCTGATATTCCATTTCAACTATTCCATAGTTACGGGTATGACACATCATACGACTGTTATACCTATTTCTACAAAATACTTAATTTTTCAAATATACATTTTTAATGACGCAAACACAGCACCCAAGGTATCATTTTACAAAAAATTATAGAAATTCCGTTTTTTCTTTACATGTTTAACAAATTATAAATATGCTGTTTGGGTGTGAAAGTTATTTTACCAGGTGTTATTATTAATTTCACAATTATTAACTTTTTAGCTAATAGGTAATATTTAAGAGTCATTAATTTTTTTATGATAAAGTCGGTTACATGTTTAATACTATGTGTTATTTGTAAATTTTCAACGACAAATATAATTACCAATTTTTTTTTCAAAAAAGCAGTAAACATAGAAATAATTCAAAATTTAGTTTCAATTCAAAAACAATTTTTTTAATAGTAAAATTATTTGTAATACTATTAGTAACAAAATTATTATAATTTTTCAATTAATAAGTAATATTATAAAGTCATTAAAATTTGTTTATGATAAAGACGGCTAAATGTTTAATACTATGTGTTATTATAAATAATTTCTTGTATGTATAGTAAAATTACTTGTAGCACTCTAAGTAACACAATTATTATAATTTTTCAGCTATTAATTAATACTTAACAGTCATTAAAATTTGTTTATGATAAAGACGGTTAAACGTTTAATACTATGTGTTATTATAAATAATTTTCTGTATAGTAAAGTTATTTGTAACACTATAAGTCACACAACTATTATAATTTTTGAGCTAATAGGTAATATTTAAGAGTCATTAAAATTTGTTTATCTTACAGACGATTAAATATTTAATACTATGTGCTATTTATGAAATTTCAACTACAAATATAATTACCAGATTTTTTTCAAAAAACGCAGTAATACATAGAAATAATTCAAAATTTCATTTCAATTCAAAAATAATTTCTTGTATAGTAAAATTATTTGTAGCACTCTAAGTAACACAATTATTATGTTTTAGCTAATAGCTAATATTTAAGAGTCATTAAAAGTTGTTTATGATAAAAACGGTTAAATGTTTAATACTATAAGTTATTGTAATTTCTTGTATAGTAAAATTATCTGTAACACTATAAGTAATACAATTATTATATTTTTTAAGCTAATAAGTGATATTTAAGAGTCATTAAAAAAATTTTATGATAAAGACGGGTAAATGTTTAATACAATGTGTTATTTTAAATAATTTCTTGTATAGTAAAATTATTTGTAATACTATAAGTAACACAATTATTATAATTTTTCGGCTAATAGGTAATTATTAAGACTCATTTATGATAAAGACTGTTAAATATTTAATACTATGTGTTTTTTGTAAATTTTCAAAGACAAATATAATTGCCAGATTTTTTTCAATAAGAGCAGTAATACATAGAAATAATTCAAAATTTCTTTTCAATTCAAAAATAATTTCTTGTATAGTAAAATTATTTGTAACACTATAAGTAACACAATTATTATATTTTTTCAACTACTACGTAATACTTAAGATTCATTAATATTTGCTCATGATAAAGACGGTTGAATTTTTAATATTATTAATAAATATTTAATACTATAATGTGTTAATGTAAATAATTTCTTGTATAGTAAAATTACTTGTAACACTATAAGTAATACAATTACTATATTTTTTCAGTACACTTACTGCACAATTACTATACTTTCTGCAACATTCTGTATACTTTATAAATTCTTAACTACATAGAAATTTACTAAAAAGTTTTATGTAAGAGGATCTAGATAAAATTAGGTTTGATGAAAAATTGATCATACATTTGTAATTCAATTAACTTTTTTATATAAATAGGGTGAGCAAAAATATATATAGGAGAACGCTAAATAGTAAAAACAAATCTATTGGACACAATAATGTACTACCAAGAGAGAAACGTTATTAGAGAGTTGCCAGAGGCGTAAACATGATTTGAGATAGATTCTCTTTAAATTTGATTTGATTGCTCTAGTGTCACTTCCTATTTGTCTTCTACTTGTATTGTTTTCGATTTTCACAACTTTTTCCAATCCACTCAAGCTCCCTATAGTCGATCGAGAATTTCCAAGGAATCTCTAGCGAATGATAGTCTTGTATATATTTACTAAACCCTAAATTTATGTTAAATTACAAATAACTTCCAAGGTTTGGAATATTATACATCTTGTTGTCTCTTAAAAAGAATCAGATTTATTTAAGTTCCGAAAAAAAAATGAATTTCTTCAAGAAATTGAAAGATAATTTTCCGATATTTAAATTTATATATATACACAGATTCATACATACACTTACGTGTTTACATTTTTGCAAACACAAAACATGTAAATATTTGAATTATATATACACCTACACTCACATATATATACTAATACATACATTTGAGTGTTTACACGTTTCCAAATACAAAAATATGCAAATATTGGTATTATATATACACACATCCATATATATAAATACACTGTCTACCAATACGTATTTGGACACCTGTGATAGAAAAGAATAACTAACTTTATTCAAAATCAATAGTTGGTAGAGCCTGTACGAAAGGCAATTACAGCATGAACCCTCCGGGGCATACTTTCCACAAGTCTTTGAATTACAGCTAGTGGTATTGTTTTCCACTCGGTATGGAGTAGACATACAAGGCCCTTCACCGATTTTGGACATGTAGTGCACCCGTTAATTCGGCTATCCAACTCGTCCCAGAGGTTCTCGATAGGGTTCAGTCTGGGATCTGGGCAGGCCAGTTCATTCGAAGAATTCCATTGGCACCATACCAAGCCTTGGTTAACTTCGAAACATGACAACTGTCATTGTCGTCCTGAAAGTAGCAGGGGTCCAACCCTGTTACTTTTACTAAACTGCCGCAACGTAGGAAGCACATTGTCATCCAAAATAGTGCAGTAGGTATTGGCGTTGAGCTTACCATGAATAGAAACCAAAGGTCCCAGTCCACACCAGGAGAAACACCCTGATACCATAATTCCACCTCCTCCGAACCTGAATGTTGGCACAATGCATTCTCGCAGGAGACGTTGTCCAGACAGACGCCAGACCCATACCCTGCCATCCGAACGGAAAACGGTGAACCTTGATTCGTCGCTACAAAGAACCCGTTTCCACTGATCTACTGTCCAATTTTGATGTACTTTGCACCACATTAACCGAGCAGTGCGGTTGGAGTTTGTGATCAAAGATTTATTGGCAGCAGCACGACCATGAAAACCAAACAGATGTGCTTCCTTAAGGATGGTATTCAATGAAACAATACTCGCGGATGCCTGTTGAAACTCCTCGCGGATGAGGGCCATCGGTTGGGTGCGGTTCTTCCGAATTTCTCTGGACAGCACTCGTCAGTCTCTATCTCTCAGGTTCGTTGGTCTGCTGACTCGGAGCACATTCCGACAATTACCGATCCCCTTCCACTTCTTAATCACATAGGCCACTGTCGATTTTGGGTACTTCACATTGCTAGATATGTCCCTTAAGGATCGGCCACATGTGTAATACCTAATAATTATACCTTTCTCGAAATCAGAGAGCTCCGAACAGCGCGGCATCTTGCATGCGACTAATGCCGATGCTGTTTCGAACACGATGTGTACCGGCAGAGGCCATGAAGTACCTCAGGACCACAGATATTGTCATTTGAATAGTCCAAATACTTATTTGTAGACAGTGTATACATATGCATACATTTGTGTGTACATACATGTATGTACGGATCTAAATGTATGCCTGAGGTATATATGATACATTTTCATGAATATATATATGCATATATATGTTTATATATATATATATATATATATATATATATATATATATTCATGCATATATATATATATATATATATATATATATATATATATATATATATATATATATATATATATATATATATATATATATATATATATATATATGTATATGTATATAGTGTTTTAAATTTTTTTCCAACATATTACTATATTAGGAAACAAAAATTTTACCATGTTTTAAAAATAAACTGAAGAAGTTTAAGTTATTTCTTTTGGATTTTGCAATAACTACTTTTATATTTAATACCGGGTTTTGCATTTCACATCATAAAATCTGAATGTGTGACAAGAACAAGATTTTAAGGGAAATGAAATGCTATATATTTTGTAAAGTGAACTCAATGTAATCCCCAAGCTGAAATAGATTCGAAGTTAACGAAGTTTTTGACGTCACTTCCGGAAAGTTTTTCTTTTATATCAGAAGCTTGTAACGTACTGTTCTTATAAAAGGTTGGGAGTCCAGTACGTGGTCAATTCTACTGTGTTGTCCATCTTCAGTGTTGGTCAGTGTTCGGAGATTCAGCTTGAGAGAAGTGTTTTCTGAGTTCAAAAAGTTTAAAAATGAGAGAAAAATCATGTGTTTCGATTCTCTTATGGAAACTAACTTTGTTGACGTCGCTACTTCAGTGTTCTTTTGGTAAGAATTTTTGTTCTGAGAAAAATTTTTAGTCAATGAGTTTTTAGTTGAGTACTGTTTTTGAAGCTTAACTTAAACTGCATAATGAAAATACTCTTCGATTCATTTCAGTTCACGGTATTAGAATTTTTAGGGGGTAGTCTTTGTTTAAATTTTATACTGAAGCTAAAATATGAGAATTTACAAAATACCATTTTGCCTAATTTCACTATATTTAAATATTAAATTTTTCCCCTATGTTGGAATACTTATTCTTAGATACCTACAGTATAATTCACTCATATAGCAGTCTTAAAGAGCCTCTCTGTTATTCTCTGTATAATTTCTACTTATATATACTTACTATGAGGCAAAATAAAATTATGCCCTGTTCGGAAATCAAAAGTCCACTGCATGAAAGTACAAAACGCTATTAGCATGTAGTTGACTATATTAAAAATAATGACGTTTTAGATGGTGCTTTAAATCAAATTATGCATTTAAAAATATATTTTAAATATCTTTAGTGTATTTAAAGTAATCGTGTTGAATCGTGTATCTTATTGGGCAGACTATGGTGCTTCAAATTAACAGAATTCAATGTAAAATAAAAAATAATTTTAATTTGCTTTGAAAAGATCAAGCTAGATATACGCAATTAAAATGAAGTTTTTGCACCTGAATGAATTTATATTTGAAAAAAACCTGCTAAAATTAGATGTTACAGTAAACCATTTTGCTACTGAGGCCCACTAATTAGCATTGGATTTAGAATGATCATCAGCATACATACTGCAATGGGTTTCGATTCCACACATTCTTGTTTTGAAATATCCCTTGATTTTAAACAAGGATAGAAAGAGCTTCAACGTGTTGAAGTTAAAATTTTAAATGTATTATTATGAACATAAATAGAGTCGTACAATTTATACAACGTACAAAAATCCAACAAATGGTTTGTGAAAAGAACAGTAGTAATCATTTCTGATCCACTAAAATATTAATTATTTTTAGAATTCTTAAATAAGCGTTAAAACAAATCGTATTAAAAACTAATATTACAGCGTATAACAGAGATTATAATTTTTAGTGAAAGTATGTAAAAATCTGTAAAGAATTGACATTA
>CM063500.1:89925102-89937602 GCA_032207245.1 Pardosa pseudoannulata
CACTGACAGCTGAGGAAGAGAATTTACCTGCGATGGTTTATCCAAGCTTCGCAGATACAGTTTGGGACACCCAAAGGATGGGGACAGACAGCAACATGTTCCTCAACGCAGGGTTTGGCAGTTCCAGTAAAGACAAAATGATAAGCTTCCCAGTCATGCAGAAAAGACCAAATGTCAAGCTCATTCCTCGCATTGGCCGCAAGAAGAGGTCCATCAAGGATGAAAGTATGTCAGGGAGCGAAGACAAACAGGGAAAGGATTTCGGTCAAGCAAAATCTGACGAGTTGTTGCTGAACCCAGATGAGTACGAAGGTTATGAAAGAGAAGATTATGCCTTTTCTGCTGACAAGAGAGGTCCTCGTAACAGAGTGGTCTTCATACCGCGAATTGGTAAGAGGGCTCTATTCATACCAAGGATTGGAAGAGGATTCTTTGTACCCCAAGCAGTTAAATATAACCCTCAGTTCAAAGTCAGTGGCCGAGCAGTTTTCATTCCAAGAATTGGCTGAAACATTGGCCAAGAAATTTTTTAAAAATCCACAGAATACTCATAAGATATCTGATAAAGCTATTCAAGTACCGATAAAATACATTGGGAAAAGGCCAAACCCATTTTTTATTATCTCTCAAGAACACTATTTGTAAATGGTAAGTGTAAATGAATTGTAAAAATACAGTTCTATAAGCAATAAAGAACATGGTATATGTCACTTACTGTTATATTTTTTTAGTAATTTGTTTTCAAGTACTGACTGTCAATTCATGCTTATACATATATTCAATTTGAAAATCACAGTTTTTTTTATTCACTTTTAAGTATCTAGCGACAAAGAATACCCTAACAAATTAATAAATTCACATTAATTTACTATACCAATGCGTACAATGCCCTCCTGTGTACACAAAGTATTTATAAACTCATAACGATAAGTTAAATATGTATATACATAAGCACAAAAAATATGTAATCTTATATATAAAATAATTTCACGTACAAAAGTGCTTAACAAAAGTGCATAAATATATAACTTATGTTATACTTACACATGCACACATATACAAACTTATATAGAATATATGTATAAAAAAGTGTATGCATGCATACATTTACTTCAATAAATACACGTAATAGTACAACAAATACAAGTAGCCACTTTAGAAGTATATACATGTATTACATATACCTATGAACAAATAATCACTCTTTTTTTTATCCTTCCCACATATACATATACTTAGCCTGTTATAGCAGCACATATATGTATGAACAATTCTTCTATACTTTATGAAAGCTTTACTTTAACTTACCGCACATGTAGACAATCAAAAGTCACATCCTGCTTTTCCTGTTCAGTGTGAGATTTTAAATCTCGATACTAAAATGAGACGAATTTTTCACTTAAATTATCAATAAATAGTTTATATAATGGACTGCAAGCTTTAAATATTATTTACAAAACGTTGCACAGATTTAGAGCAATAAAAAATGAAAATTCAGAGTAAAATTTTTGCATTATACAAAATTTTCAATTTTAGAAATCTTAAAACGAGATATTTTATATGTATAGCTTTATTGAGTATCATTTATATATCCAAACTTGTAGGCATACATTGAACGCCAATTTCACATAAATATTAATCGATTTTACTCCATTGTTTGTTAGAAGAATGGAATAAAATTGGTCAATAAGTCTTAAAAACCATTCTTAAGTTATTTTTCTTAGAAATTCTTATATTCGTATTCCACTTTCTGACTAATACCTTAAATAATATATAACATTCAAATTATATACGTGAGTGGGTTAGCCCCGGTAGCTCAGTCGGCAAAGGCATCGATCTCGTAATTGAGAGGTTGCGGGTTCGGAACCCGAGCCGGCCTACGATCCACCGTGTTCTCTAAAAGTGACTAGGCCACGTAAAATATGTTTATGGTTACAATGTTCACCAAGTTCTTAATCAATACTTCTGGGTGTACAGGCCAAGTCTATGGGTTTTCTGCTTCTTGGTCCCTGCTTCAGAATTACGAGGACCCACTTGTACGAAGTCATTCTTTCACCTTAATGGTGCCCATTAAAACGAAAAGCGCACCCCTTGTCCTTAATACGAAAGCCTGCAGGTTCCATCGTGCTTCGTTTGCCCAATTGGCATGAGAAACAACAATAAATGAATGGCATAAGGAAGAGTAACCTATATATACCACAAAAAATATAATTTCCGGACAAGTTTCAAAAACTTAAAATATTTAGACAAAAAACAACATTATTTTTAAAATTAATTGTACATAGTAGTTTATGCTAATATCATAAAGGAGTATTAAGAGAGTGTTAATATAGTAACATAGCTGAAAAAAGATGATTATAACAGTCTGTTTTTCTTTCAATGCAGAATATGATGTTCTGTTATGTATAAATTCCAGTTTTTTACAGATAATTAACAAGAGTCTAAGTTCCTACAATTTAGGTAGCAATAGCTCTTAAGAAACATAAAATTTAGACATTGAGCGAAAAAATATAATTCCATTAACTTTCAATATAACTTCTGAAATTTGTTAATTAGAAACTAATTTTTATACCAAATAGAAACTAATTATCTTTTGTATTCAGTGAACCTCAATTATATTAAAACGATCTGTGGTAACTCAGTCGCTATACCTTGATGAAGACTTACTTCAGTTTTGATTTTCAACAGTTTTTAATGTTTTTAAAAAAATTAAATGACATATATCTTAAACTTTTCGTTTTCAGAATATTCGTTTGCAAAACGATATAAAAATTTAGATTCTTTTAATTTTTTAAAATGAATTCATTTAATTTTTTTTTAATTTTAAATGACTTACATCGTAAAAATTTTTGTTTTCAGAATATTCGTTTGCAAAATGATATAAAAATTTAGATTCTTTAAATTCTTTAAAATGAATTCATTTAATTTTTAAAAAATTTTTAAATGACTTACATCTTAAAAGTTTTTGTTTCCAGAATATTCGTTTGCAAAATGATATAAAAATTTAGATTCTAATTTAAAAATTCAAATATTTACCTTGCGGCTAAATGAATTTATTTTTAACTGTTATTTGTGTTATTTAAAAAAATTATTACTTAATATAGCAAAAGTAAGCATGATCTGGAAGCTGCAACATTATTAGAAAACTTGTCATTAAAATAAAATGTAAATTTAATGTAAATGTAGCTAAACGTGTTATTTATTATGAATAGAAAAAAAAGGTTATTATAAGTATAATAACCTTAAAGGTTATCCCCTATATAATAATAGCCTAAGGTGTCTGTCGGCAAATTTTTGAAGCGGTTGTACCTGGAACGGATACAGGCATCCATATTGAATTTTTTATGAGTTAGGGTTAGCAAAATTCAAAGCGAGTTCAAAATCTAAGCCATCCCCCTTTTTTAGCGTTTAATGCTATTATTTCAAGCCCCGTTAAAAGCAGGCGATTAAATTTATCATTTTCGATACCATTCCTATATACCACCAAATAATCACTGTCCCGTTTGGGTTTCGAAATCAGAAGTGTGAATGTTCTCAATGGCGTTAATTAATTGCTCAAAACAGACGCCCTTTTAATATAAAACACTTTTTATTATATTTACGTATGCGAGATCTTTAAATGCACAGAAAATGTCACATAGAAGAATTTATGGCGTAAATAATATTAACATATTAAAGCACAAAAGCAACTCAAGAGCCATTTTTCTCGCATACGAAAGAACAGCCATGTTTTCACTAAACAAAATCGTTCGTTGCCACTCGCAACTTACAGAGAAAAAAATAACATAAAAAAGATAATATGTGGGTAGAACATCAATTTTAACAGACGATTTGACATTCTCCCACCTAAGTTAACTTTTATCTTAAAATTTAACTTACAACTAACTACACAACAATAACAATAACATAATAGTAACAGTTCACAAGTCTAGTCCCCTATATAATAATAGCCTAAGTTATATGTCCGTCTGTCCACGAATTTTTGAAGCAGTTAGACCTGGAATGGAAATAGGCTCCATATTGAATTCTTAATGAGTTAGGGTTAGCAAAATTTAAAGCGAGTAAAGTTTATTTTCTCCTTAACTATCGATCTGATTCTAAAATAAATTGGTATAAATAAGCTTCATATCACAGCAAAAATATTGAAATTCACTCCTTCCCCCCTTTTCGAGAGTTTAATGCGATTATTTCAAGCCCCATTTTCCCCCGATTAAGAGCAGGCGATTAAATTTATCAATTTATTATAGAATAAATAGATGAAAAAAACATTTTTCTATCATTATGACGTCATTCCTTTAACCATCTCATTTAATCATTTCTTATTTTAAATTATTTAAATATCGTCTGCATTATTTTCACACGTTTTATCACTGAACTTATATATTACGTAATTAATTTTCTTTTATATTTCTCTTAAATAATAGATTAGGTACGTATGTGATAATTTAAAATTCAATCAACGATTATTTTTTGCTGCAAGATAATTCTCACCCCAAAAAAAAACCATTTTTTTTACCTGCCTCATAGGGTAGTTTACAATTCTGAAAAATTAAAAATTTCACTGATCCCGTCATATGACGGGCTATATGCTAGTTATAAATATTTTAAGTATCAAAAAATATTATGAAATATTAAATTGCACTTCACAATAAATAAAATTTAAAAAACGCATAAAATACTTTTAAATGTATACTTTTCATTTCTATTTTGAAAAGAATTTCATCTAATTTCCGCTGAGATAAATATGTGATTTAAATGCAAATCTTATGTTTTTCCAAAGTTAAAAGAGAAATATCCACCTAAATTGATTCTAATGAATTCTGCGTTAAAACTTTTAAGGTTTCTAAACCTGATCGGTGAATCTTCCTTTCTTAAGGAGAATAGCAGACTTTTAAATGTGTCAGAAAGGAAAGAATTTCGATATCTTAAGCATTGTAGTTTAGGATATAATATGATATAAAAATACTAAGTATTTTGAGCTACGGAAGTTAAAATATTATTTTATAGAAAGTTGTAATTCTTTTATTTGCACTAAAATATTTTATCTATTTTGAACATCAACTACCGTGGATATATGCCCTGTATAATAATAGCCTAAGTCATCTGTCCGTCTGTCCTCTAATTTATGAAGAGGATGGATCTGCAATGGATAGGGTCATCCATATTGAATTCATAATGAGTTAGGGTTAGCAAAATTCAAAGCAAGTCTTTAAAACGTTCGAAATCCCCCTCCCCCCTTTTCAGGTGTTTAATTCGATTATTTCGAGTCCTTTTTTCCCCTGTTAAGAGTAGGCTATTAAGATTATCACATAATAAATGGTATGAATAAGCTTGTATTACAACGAAAAATACTGTCGTCTTTAAAACTTTCTAAATCCACCCCGTCCCCCTTTTTGAGTTTTTAATGCCATTATATCATACCCTATTTTAAGAGAAGTGGATTAAATTTATCAATTTATAACATAATAAATAGGTAAAAGTAACATTTTTTTTAGTATTATGGCGTCATTCCTTTAACCATCTCATTTAATCATTTCTTATTTTAAATTATTTAAGTATCGTCTGCATTATTTTTATACGTTTTATCACTGAACTTAGATATTACGTAAATAATTTTCTCTCATATTTGGCATAAATAATAGATTACGTACATATGTAAAAATTATTAATTTAATCATAGATTATTTTTGTTGCAATGAACATTTTATCACCGATACTAAAAACAAATTCTTTTTAGAAAATTCTAGGAATCTATTTCATGGACTAATAAATATCCAGCGTTTAAGTTATATATCTTTAAAAATTAAAAAGTTTGCTCATTTGTGTCTGTTTTTTATACATAACCATACGGTTTGACTAAATGAATTCAACGTGATTCTAAACTGCATTCACATTATCAGGAAACATTAGTGGAGTATGAAGATAAACATATTATTAAGCGTGTAACAGATAATTCCCAGCTAAAAAACAAACCCATTTTTTTACATGCTTCATAGGGTACTTTACAATTCTGGAAAATTAAAAAAGTTACTAATCCCGTTATATGACAGGCTGTATGAGCTGTATGATAGTTTAGTAAGATAATAGTACATCCAGGTGCTCATTCCAACTAATATTGCAATATGGTTGATAACCTTAAAACAACACTGTAGGATTATATGGAGAAAGCCACGGGTTATAAAACAGAAAAATAAATTTTACTCTACGTAATGGTTAGTTTACGCAAAAATATTTGCAAATACATAGTTTGAATTTGTAGATAAATATGGATATGCATACATTATGTATTGGTTTGATTTGGAAAGCTATAATCTTCTATTTAGTTTTATGGTAGCTACCAACATCTATGACGCTTATATTAACACATTGTATGAAGGACACGTCCTAGTATGTTTTCTGACGATTGATATTTGAGCGCGTGTCACGTACTAGTACGGGTTACTCTAACCACATGGTTTGTTTGTGGGTACAAAAATAACGGTATATACAGGAAAACGAAGCCGAATGTTCTTGTCTACTACATAGATTCTGGAAAACTTTAGACAAATAAAAACTAGTTTTTACATCAGTCGATGCGGGACCACAGAACGGGAATGTTCATTAAAAAAATCAATTTAGATTTAAAATTAACTTTTTATTTATCTTTGAGAAAATGATATTATATATATGTATATTTATATATTATATATATATATATATATGTTCATTTGTCTATTTATATATTTGTTTATATATTTCAATATAAAATACGAAAAATTAATTAAAAATTAAATAATTTTCGATCTATTGAGATTTAACTAAATAACTAAATAACGCCCGCTCCTGGTACAATTCCGCTGCGAAATGTACCGTTACCCAATGTTTTAAGACTGCAAACGAATACAAATATTTATACACATGCTCTTAAAATAGTACATTTCTTCAAAGCTTTATACAGTTGAGAAGACCATATTATACTATTTCATACGTAGTACAACTTCAAAACATAAAACTAACTATATAAAATGCTTTCACTACCTATTTGCAATCAATTAGTAGAATGTCTTTTAAGAGATTAGAATCTGTAGTGAGTCATCTAACAACAATTTTCTACAATTCATGTACTATATATCATAACGGCCTAAAACGTCGTCAAATTTATTTTGCTTTTGTAAGTACAAATACGATTGACTTCCATTTTTTTTCGTGAAACTTTAATATAAGTTTATAGTTTTGTTCCAAGAAAGGTCATTATGAAATCTTAAAATTTTTTATAATTTTATAGATATTGCGTAGTCTCTATAGTTTATTGTATTTTCTCTGAATTTTCAACCAAGAAAAGTATTTTTGTTTTGTGGAAAATCAATATAAACTAATTTTTAAATTTCAAGATTTTTATCACAATGAGAAAATTTTTTATTTTACCTACTGGAAGTCATATATGAATTCAGCTGAGGCATCTGCAGATTTTTCTAGAATTTTTTAATTTTGAAAAATGTTCTTTTATTCTATAATTCTCAAACCTATTGTTGTAAAGGACTTAAAATAAATTTCGAAAAAAATACTTAGAAGTAAGTAAACAGTTTTCGAAAATTGTTCTCAAACTTGCTGTGAAAATAATTTTATAACGTTCCTTACCCACTACAGACTTCATGATAAAATATGTTGAAGATTATTTTATAACTAGCTTAGTTAAAAGCTGTCAGTAATGAATATCAAAATTACCAAAATAATTACAATACTTATAAGAAATATTAGCAGATTTTTCTAGAATTTTTAAATTTTGCAAAATGTTCTTTTATACTATATTTCTCAAACCTATTGCTGTGAAGTACTTAAAATAAATTTCGAAAAAAAATACTTAGAAGTAAGTAAAACAGTTTTGAAAAAGTTTTCTCAAATTTGCTGTAAAAATAATTTTAGAATGTTTCTTAACCCCGACAGACTTAAAAACAATGAGAAAATTTTTTGAAGATTATTTTATAATTAACTTAGTTAAAATTTTTCAGTCATGAATATCAAAAGTATCTTTATTATATTTTTCATTTAAATTCTAAGAAAATGTGCACAATTATTCATTGAATGTAATACTTATTCTCTGGTTTTACCTTCAATTAAAACTTTTATTTAGAAAATATTTAAGATGTCGTAAAGGTAAAAAGAAAAATACTAACTACACATATGTAAAATTGATACCTGACGCTTTCAATTCAAAACTATAATAGATAACTATGAATATTTACTGAAATACGATGAGTTTTATAGACCCTTCTAAGCTAATTTTTTTAGCAAACAGGTTTAATAATTAGCCGAATCATAAAAATAAATAAATCATTAGCCCATGAAAAAATAAAAATAGCAAAATAATAAAGTAACTGTTAACAGAGTAAACAGCTAAAGTAAGAGTTAAAAGACTAAGCAGTAAAAATGAAACATCTTACCATAATGAGCAAACATTCTTGATTACATTTTGGCTTTAAAATGATTATGTAAAACCAAATTTCCATACAAATTGAAATTACAGAAGTTTGAATGTATCATGATATTAATCATTAAAGACTTTTCTTATTCTATACTTTTTGATGCTCAATTTTTAATAGAAATATAGTAATTTTCAGAAATATAAGTTGAATTCCCATTTAATCGCATTACTTTGTCTAGTTTATTTTTAATTCCATGTTATAGATTTACAACAAATGTTTTATTACAAATGAATAGTTAAAACAACTGATTTTAATGATTAAAAACTACAGCTTATGAGTATACCATAGTTTGTTCAGCATTACTCCTTCTCGCAATCAAAGTGTATGTTTTACTATGGTTTGGTCACAACTTACAAAAGTACTAAGTGTTTTATTTCGAATTAATAGTTAAAACAACTGAATTTAATGATAAAAACTACAGCTTATGAGTCTACCATAGTTTCTTCAACTTTACTCCTCCTCCCAATTCAAAATTATGTTTTAGTATGATTTGGTCTGTATCAGTATAGTCAAAATTTTCAGAGATGAATAAATAGATTGAGATAATAGAATCAAAATGTATGTTTTAGTATGGTTTGGTCTGTATTAATATAGTCAAATTTTTCAGAGATGAATAAATAGATTGAGATAATAGAATCAAAATGTATGTTTTAGTATGGTTTGGTCTGTATTAATATAGTCAAATTTTTCAGAGATGAATAAATAGATTGAGATAATAGAATCAAAATGTATGCTTTATTATGATTTGGTGTGTATTAATAAAATCAAATTTTTCAGCGATGAATAAATACATTAAGATAATAGAATCAAAATGTATGTTTTAGTAGGGTTTTTTCTGTATTTCTATTGTCAAATTTTTCAAAAATGAATGAATAGTTTGAGATAATAGAATCAAAATGTATGTTTTATTATGGTTTGGTCTGGACTAATACAGTCAAATATTTCAGAGATAAATAATTAGATTGGAATCGAACGAACTGCTGTGAAGCATCTATGAAAATCCGTGTTAAAAGTGTGATTTGAAGTTCCTAATTCATATACCGAGAATCGGTGCAATATTTTTACAATTATCATAGTGCGAAAAAAAAATTATATGAATCTGGTAAATCCCAATTTACATTTTTTATACTCCTTTCCGTATATTTTAAAAATGCTTCATACCATTCAGTCTGAAAGAGCCGAACATAGACCATTTTACTAATCATTGAACTTACTAGGAAAAACAAACTGCCTCGTAAAGCAGTCATATTTCTCTCACGCTACTGACGTTAATTCATTTCCTTAAACACCCAACCAGAACCTACAATAATATATAAGGGCTGTGATGTGAAAAGAAACCCTGCCTTAATAACATCTACTATATCATGTATCTTGTTTAAAAACGTCAGATAGGCTATTATCGTAAATAATCGATAGCAATAAAGTGACCAAACCTTAAGTTTAGGATAGATTTTTATTGACCCGATGCGTATAAAACTCATTTAAACTTAATCCCACTAAGATGTCAATTGGCTTAGGAATTTTGGTTTTCTTTAACAGTTTTGCGCCATTGCAAAAAATTCTTGATTCTGTTATAAAAAGGGTAACAATCTGTGTAACGCTTGTCAGTAGCTATTTCCACATTCCGACAACTGACTATCAGAAGAAAGTGAACATTCTGGGAAAATACTTCTTTAGTAAGAAAGAACACTTCGTAGTTATGAATAATCAAAATAACAGTTTAGGTTTCTCAATACTGGCCAAGATAGTTTTCATCGTAATGATGTTACTGCATTTTTCTTCAGGTAAGCTGACATTTCTAACTCATTAACAATCTTAAATCCTATTTAAAACTGGTCTTGAGTAAAAAATTTACTATTTTTTGTACTTGTTGAATGAAAACTTATACTGGTAGTTCAACTGCCTAATTTTAGGTAGGATTAATGAAGACAAACGATCAGCAATTGTTTAAGTATAGTGTATCACTAAATCGGCAGAATGAAATTTAGGAAAATAAAATTTAGCAAATCCTAAACATAATCCTTCAATCTATTATCAAGTACGATAAGTTCTGTATTAGATATCTATTTCTAAATTGATATTTTTATTGCATTTATATTACGCTATCATCCAAACGATAATAAGATTTTTGAGACCAGAATAACAGATATTCGCAAATATAAAATTTCTAATTTTTTGTGTTAAAACAAATCACTCTCTTTTTACTCTAAATAAAAAAACTCTCTTTTACAGACAAATAAACACCATTTTTATTATAATATCAACTGCAGAAAAAAACTCTAAACTCTCAAAAAACGATAATTATGTTGCCATTTTTTAAACACAAAATTTTAGAAAACATAAATAACATAATAATCACAACTAGTGACTATAGTAACCAATTACAAAATACAAAGTAAAGGGGAAATATTAGAGTCAAAATATTTCCCCTCCTAATTTTAGTCCTAATTTTAGTTATGATTAATCTAGAAAAACTATCAGCAATTATTTAAGTATAGCGTATCACTAAATCAGCAAATTAAAATTTAGCAGTTCACTAACATAAATTTTCAATGTATAATCAAGTACTATAAATTTTGATATAGTTATCTCTTTCTAAATTAATATTTATATTGCATTTATATTACGCTATCATCCAAACGATAATAAGGTTTTTTGAGACCAGAATTAACAGATATTTGCAAGTATAAAATTTCTTTTTTTGTGTGTTAAAACAAATTACTCTCTTTTTACTCTAAATAAAAAACTCTCTTTTACCAATAAATAAACACCATTTTTATTATAACATCAACTTCAGAAAAAAATTTCAAACTCTCAAAAAACGATAATTATGTTGCCATTTTTGAAACACAAACTTTTAGAATTGTAGAAATTCGTTGTTAGATTACGCACTACGGATTCACATCTCTTAAAAATATTATACTAATTGATTGCAAATAGGTAGTGAAAAAATTGGATACAGCTAGTTTTATGTTTTGAAGGTGTAATACATATGAAATATTATAGTATGTAAGTCTTCAGATTTTATCTTAAATGATTCAAAATTTATTTAAATGATGATCATGTACATCTGATAAAACAAGGAATGAATCTTTGAATTAAAAATTAAATTTAGTATCACTGCTTGATGAGAATTTCAAAACTAAATTGTGTTAATTGAAGTGATACAAGATAGTGAAAATCAACAATATAATCTTTTAAAGCTCGAATATTTTAAATGGCATCAGTTTTTAGGTATGTGACTAATCTACAACACGGCGATATGATGATTTAACTAACCTCAAATAAAGCAGATTCACAATTATAAGTTTAAATATTTTAGTACTTTTTAACTACTACACATGTTAATTTATAAATATCAAACAATGTAATTGGGATACAATTTTAATTTCTAATAACATATAATGTATTTTTGCATTTCACAAAATATTTTTCACTTTTCAAAAACGGTTTAAAAATATAAATTTTTCTAAAACAAATATTATTGGTACTAATGTAAAAATATATATTTCTTATAAGTATCGTAATTCTTTTGATTTTTTTGGTATTCATAACTGAAAGCTTTTAACTAAGTTATAAAATAATCTTCTACATGTTTTCCCATTAAGTTTGTCGTGGTTAAGAAATGTTCTACAATTATTTTCTTAGCAAGTTTGATAACAACTTTCCAAAACTGTTTCACTTACTTCTATGTATTTTTCTCGAAATTTATTTGAAGTACTTCACAGCATTATGTTTGAGAAATATAGTATAGAAAAACATTTTTCAAATTTTAAAATTTCTAGAAAAATCTGCAGATATCTCAACTGGATACATATATGAGTTCCAGTAGGTAAAGTAAAAAATAAATTCTCATTGTGATAAAGATCGTGAAATTTAAAAATCAGTTTATAACATATATTGATTTTCAACAACAAAAAAATAATACCTCTCTTAAAATAAAATTACAAACCTGTATTAAAGTTTCAAGTGAAAAATGGTAGACAATAGTATTTCAACTTACAAAAGCAAATGAAATCTGACAAGATTTTAACCCGC
>CM063500.1:89945102-89950102 GCA_032207245.1 Pardosa pseudoannulata
CTTAATATTTATTTAACCCTTTCCTTTTTTAATAGTCAATATTTCATTAAAATACAAAACTCTACCACTCTGTGGATGATAATTACACAATATTTCTTTAATGTACTGTTTTCAAAAGACACCATTCAACGTTTACCCCCAACATTTGTTTATTTAGCATTTATTTAACCCTTTTCTTTTTTTAACAAATAATATTTCATCAAAATACAAAACTCTACCACTATGTGGGTAATAATGACACAATATTTCCTTGATGTACTGTTTTAAAAGACAACATTCAACGTTTACGATCAGCATTTGTTTATTTAACATTTATTTAATACATTTGTTTATTTAACATTTATTTAACACAACTCTTTATTCCATTCTTTAATATTCAATATTTTATTAACATATAAAACTGTACCGCTATGTGAAGGATAATAACACAACATTTCCTTGATATAGAAAAGACAACATTCAACGTTTACGCCCAACACGTGGTATTAATTTGACGTTAGGTCTTTTTTGTAGACTGCGCCTTGCTCTTGGAAACCAACCAGGTAGCCTATCTTTAAACGTATTAGTGTCATATTGAGGGTTATCATCGTTTCGACTTAATTCTATGACCAAAGCTGGGTTTCCATGATTAGGATTATTGACATAGGACTTCAAAATATCCCGACCGATGCGTGGGTACACAATCATGTTCTTCTTTTGCAATCGGTTTTCTAAAGCAGACATTGCACTGGTTCTCCCCAGGCGAACCATAGGAATTAATCCTTGTCGCTTTTCATCTTCAATGAGCTCTAAACCTAAAAATAAAAGTTTCTGTGAGTTAATAATATTTTACCATAAATACAAGGGTTAGAACTTGAATAGTGGCAACACTGCTGTAAAAATTCTAAGCAACAAAACGAAAGAATGTATACCACATGTAAGATACATACCTACCTTACCTCTGAGCAAAACGACTCGTCCTTGCTACGTTAAGCGCATGGTTAGTGACTGGAAGAACAGATCCTTGAATTAGTTTGCTGTCTAAAGTAAGTGTTGTCAGGATGTTTTCAAAACAAAAACAACGAATTTGATTTAAAATGGAATGCGCAATAGGTCGTACAGCACAACAATGTCATCTAGGGCTTTAAGAGACCTGTGAGGACTCTGCATTGACTTACATAACTACAGCAAAATGGGCAAAAGACTTCAATGAATGATGCCAAAATGGCAGAGACATGCATCGGCCAAGTCGTCCTAGCGTCAGAGAAGGAAATGTGCAGGCTGTTACCACACTAATGGACAGTAATCGACGACAAACGATTCGTGAACTGGCCAGACAGACATGATTTGCCCAAATGACTGTGCTGCACAGTCTAAGTTCTTACTTAACTCCTGAGATGAAGGAACCACTTTGTGACAATTGCTTCAGAATTTTTTCAGAGATTCTTACGACAATAGACCGGTACATTGGAACTATCAACAGAACACGGGCTGCTACAGGTATTCTGCGAGTTCTACATTGCTGGAAACGGATTATACACAATGCTGGAGACTATATTGATGAACTGTAAATCATGGTGTCATGAATCCCTTTTATAATCCATATAAATAAATAGTTGCCGCTATTAAAGTTCAACCCTCATATACTTAAATTATTCTACTTAAAACTAGTTTGACATTCTTGGGAAAAATTTTACAGTTTTAATAGAGGCTGAAGTATTGAACTGCCCACTAACATGCTTGGGTTCAGTTTCCGAATAAGGCTGGGATATATTTGTGTTGTACTTTCATTTCCGGTTAGTAAAAATTGCAGTATAAACAAAGGCTTTGAACGGTGAATGATATTAATAAAGGTAAGTACCTCTCGTTAGAAAAAGTACATCTTTCGCTAATTTTTAGTTAAAATTACAGGAGTCGAAAACTATTCACGTTTTTCTATTGTTTTCAATTATTTATAAAATAAAAAAATAGTTCACATAGTAATTTTTTGAATAAAATCAATAAATATTTTACTGATTTTATTCAACTTCAATTTTTTTATTTAAAGTACTTTCTATTCTCTCTCTATACAAAATTGAATATACGTCTCATAACACAAAGAAAAAGATTAGAATAGATAATATATATTTATATAACATTAATTATAATAATAACAGAATTACTTAATTAAAATATTTATTCAGCTTAAAATTATTATTTCTGATCTTAAATAAATATTTTATAAATTTCATTTAAGTAATATATTTTGATTAATATATACATATATATATATATATATATATATATATATATATATATATATATATATATATATATATATATATATATATATATATATATATATATATATATATATATATATATATACATATATATATTGTTGAGATATAATTGGATGAAATGCCTCAAAATTATTCTTTCATTGAATTCAATCAATAACATAGATTTATATGATTATGAAATAAAAGTATACATTTATTATTTTTAATATACTATAATGAACACATAAATAATATTTTAACAGCTTTTCTTAATTTAATGTTAAATTGGTGAAGTAATAGTGATCTGTCTTTACACGGCTCGTAAAAAAAGTGTTTGAGAAATACACTTAACAATCTCCTGAATATAAAACTCTGTAAATAGCATTGTATTTATTTAGTTTTAATAAAATCTGATTTTATTTTATAAAATAGTATTATTAAATATTATTTAATTAAAATATTTATTCAACTTAAAATTATTATTTCTGATTTTAAATAAATATCTTAAATCAACATGATAATACAAATGAATGTTATATATATTTCATTTAAGTAATATATTTTGATTACTATGTATATATATATATATATATATATATATATATATATATATATATATTATATATATATATGTATATATGTATATATGTATATATATATACATATATATATATATGTATATATGTATATATATATATATATATATACATATATATACATATGCAGACACATATATATATATATATATATATATATATATATATATATATATATATATATATATATATATATATATATATATGTATATATGTATATATGTATATATATACATATATATATGTATATATGTATATATATATATACATATATATATATATATATATATATATATTATATATATATATATATACATATATACATATATATATATATATATATATATATATATATTTATATATATATATATATATATATATATATATATATATATATATATATATATATATATATATGTATAATATATATATATATATATATATATGTATATATGTATATATGTGTATATATATATATATATATACATATACATATGTACATATATATATATATATATATGTATATATGTATATATATATATATACATATACATATATACATATATATATATGTATATATGTATATATATGTATATATATATATATATATATATATATATATATATATATATATATATATATATATATATATATATATATATATATATATATATATATATATATATATATATAAATATATATATAAACAATAAATTGATAAATTGTGGACAGATAATTGAATGAAATGCCTCAAAATTATGCTTTCATTGAATTCAATCAGTAACATGGATTGATATGATTATGTAATAAAATTATATATTTATTATTTTTAATATTGTATAATGAACTCATAAAATTTTTTTTTACACCTTTTCTTAATTTAATGTTAAATTACCGATGTAAGAGTGATTTGCCATTACACGGCTTGAAAAAAATGTTTGAGAAATACACTTAACAATCCCCTGAAGATAAAACTCTGTAAATAGCATTGTATTTGTTTAGTTTTAATACAATCTGATAAAGTATTTAAAAGGTCATAATTAAAATAGATATAAATAGAGAAAATTCTAATTTCAATTTTTAATTAAATCTATATTTATTCTAAAAGATCTGAGATTAAATTTGTAAATGTTATTTGTTTACGATATACTAATAACGATTTTCAGTAAGTATTTCTAGAAAACTTAAAAAAAAAAACATTAAATTTACATATCTAAAATAGAAATTTTAGACTTGAATTGATGTTTATAAAGCGCCAAATTGAGTATCTGTGAAATGTTTAAATACCTTAATTAGTATTTTTTATAAATAAGGAATAATGTATGTTTTTTTAATGTAATATTTGCATAGTACATTTAGTTTTAAAAATACAAAAAATAAAATTTTACGTAATTTGCATTATATTTTAATTCTTTAATATATCTATATAATATTTGTTGATTATGCTATTTTCTGATTAAACATTATTTACTATATTTCAAAGAAATACTTTTACTTTTATGTATTTTTCCTTAATTATAAATGTTTTTTCACCGCTTTAATGTTTATTTACCAAAGTAATGTTTGCATATTAACTTTTGAATATTTAAATACAAATAATATGCAAATATCATGGAAAAATATGTTTTTATGTTATGTATGTACACTCACAAATTTTATCATATATATATATATATATATACATATATATATATATATATATATATATATATATATATATATGTATATAATCCAATAATTATAAAACTGCCGGAAATAGCCCATATTATTTTCACTCGTCAGGGCTACTGGGCAAGTAGAAAAGATCTATGGAGCTAACAGTAAGAGCGATGCAGTTGGACCATTAAAAGAGACAAGCACAAGTCTAATTAAAAACTTTATTTTAGAGCTGCTAAAAAGGAAATCTTTATTAGTCAACGATAGACGAAAGAAAGACAGAAAAATCCCTCTGCTCGAACAGAGATGCACCCAAGAGAGAAGACAGAAATAATTTTCCCAAGGGACAAGAAATTTACTCAGCGAAATTAAATGTTAAGATCAGAAATACTCGGAGCCTTTTGCCGGTGAAAGCTGGGAAACGTGTTAAATAGACAGAAAATTTGCATCTATAGGACAGAAAGATTCGAGAAAGGTATCAAAAGAATTTTAAGTCGAGGACGCTCCT
>CM063500.1:89960102-89967602 GCA_032207245.1 Pardosa pseudoannulata
CGCGATTTTGATAAGAACAAATTCATAACAATAAACGATATTCAAAATTAGATAATTTCCCCCCCTTTCATTCACACGTACTAAATTTCAAAACAAAATGAAAAAACACACCTTATATTTATGTACTGCATTATATGTTATCCTTTGAAAAATAAGAATTGTATACATAACTAAAAAAAATTGTTTAGCTGTTGACTGGCTACAACTTTTCCTAAGAAGCTCATTGATAAATTGTTCGTAATCATAATCAACCTGTCATAACGATTTAAAATTTCGATCTTTTGTTTTAATGTTAAATCATTTCGCTTTCTGGTTTCCATATCGACAAGCTGCATGTAAGCGAGCAAGGCATAAAATGTGAATACGCTCCTTCTCAGTTCCGATAATAATGTGTTGCCTTCTGCTTATCTGACAACCACTGACCACCAGCAAGGTGTGCGTATTTCTAAAAAATTCCAGGAACGTGTAATTTTTCACTCCCTTGGTCATTCCCCAATTCATTAGGTTGAAGAGGAGAATTCTCGAAAATTCAAACAACAGCAAACTGACAGAAAAGATTGGGTTCCTTATGAATACATTGTGAATATTCCTTTGCCAGTTAAAATGAGGTAAAAAAACTGATAACATTAACCGATGTAACGATCACATAAAGCGATAATTTTAACATTCAAATGAATAGAGAAATTTGGGATTAAGTGATTTGATAGCAATAAGCGATTGATAACATTAACCGAGATGAGTAGAATAAACGGTTTTAGATCTTCCATTCATTAATTCATCAGGTTGAAGAGGAAAATTCTCTGAAATTCAAACAACAGCGAAGGGACGTAAACGATTGGGTTCCTTCTGAATATATTGTGATTATTCATGTATATGTTATCCTTTGAAAAATAAGAATTGTATACATAATTTTAAAAAAATGATCAATTGTTGACTGTCTACAATTTTTTCTAGGAAGCTCATTGATTAATTGTTCGTAATCATAATCAACCTGTGATAACGATTTAAAATTTCGATTTTTTTTTTAATGATAAATCATTTCGCTTTCTGGTTTCTATATCGACAAGCTGCATGTAAGCGAGCAAGGCATAAAATGTCAATACGCTCCTTCTCAGTTCCGATAATAATGTGTTGCCTTCTGCTTATCTGACAAACATTCACCACCAGCAAGGTGTGCGTATTTCTGAAAAATTCCAGAAAAGTGTAATTTTCCACTCCCTTGGTCATTCCCAAATTCATTAGGTTGAAGAGGAGAATTCTCGAAAATGCAAACAATAGCAAACTGACAGAAAAGATTGGGTTCCTTCTTAATACATTGTGAATATTCCTTTGCCAGTTAAAATGAGATAAAAAAAAACTGATCCCATTAACCGATGTAACGATCACATAAAGCGATAATTTTAACACCCAAATGAATAGAGAAATTTGGGACTAAGTGATTTCGATAACAATAAGCGATTGATAACATTAACGGAAATGAGTCCACTGTATGTAGAATAAACGGTTTTAGATCTTCCATTCATTAATTAATCAGGTTGAAGAGAAAAATTCTCTGAAATTCAAACAACAGCGAAGGGACGTAAACGATTGGGTTCCTTCTGAATATTTTGTGATTATTCATGTATATGTTATCCTTTGAAAAATAATAATTGTATACATAATTTTAAAAAAAATGATCAATTGTTGACTGTCTACAATTTTTTCTAAGAAGCTCATTGATAAATTTTCGTAATCATAATCAATCTGTCATAACGATTTAAAATTTCGATCTTTTGTGTTAATGGTAAATCATTTCGCTTTCTGGTTTTCATATCGACAAGCTACATATAAGGGAGCAAGGCATTAAATGTCAATACGCTCCTTCTCAGTTCTGATAAGAAGTTGTTGCCTTCTGCTTATCTGACAAACATTCACCACCAGCAGAGTGTGCGTATTTCCGAAAAATTCCAGAAAAGTTTAATTTTCCACTCCCTTGATCATTCTCAAAATTCATTAAGTTGAAGAGGAGAATTCTCAAAAATGCAAACAACAGCAAAGGGACAGAAAAGATTCAGGTTCCTTCTGAATACATTGTGAATATTACTTTGCCATTTAAAATGAGATTCGTAAACTGGTAAATTAACCAATGTAACGATCACATAAAACGATAACTTTAACATACAAATGAATAGAGAAAATTGGGACCAAATGATTTGAATAACAATAAGCGATTGATAACATTAACCGAGAAGAGTCCACTGTTTGTAGAATAAACGGTTTTAGATCTTCCATTCATTACGTTGAAGAGGAAAATTCTCTGAAATTCAAACAACAGTGAAGGGACATAAACGATTGGGTTCCTACTGAATATATTGTGATTATTCCTGTATATTGCGCATAAAGAAGATTAGCCAACGAGCTCAGTGGCCGAATGGTCAAAGCACGAGATGCAGACCCGAAGATTGTGGGTTCGATGCTCGCCATGGCGGTTGATCCAAAGTATGGATTTTTAATTTAGAAATGTTGTTTATTGTTGCTTTATGTTCTCGAACATTCTAGATCTTTCTTAATATGTAAATTAGTTATTTCTCGAATATTCTGTTTGGGTATAAAAGCTGATACCCACTAGTTATAGGAACTGCCTGATCTTGTAAAGTTGCGAGTTGCTACTTAGCTTCAATAAATTCTTCTGTTAAGTTAAGCGGTGTGTTCATTCGATTCTTCTTGACAATATATTATCTTTTGAAAAATAAGAATTGTAAATATAATTTAAAAAATTGATCCATTGTTGACTATCTACAATTCTCATTGATAAATTGTTCGTAATCATAATCAACTTGTCATAACGATTTGAAATTTCGATCTTTTTTTTAATGTTAAATCATTTCGCTTTCTGATTTCTATATCGACAAGCTGCATGTAAGCCAGCAAGGCATAAAATGTCAATACGCTCCTTCTCAGTTTCGATAATAATGTGTTGCCTTCTGCTTATCTGACAACTACTGACCACCAGCAGGGTGTGGTGTTCGTATTTCTGAAAAATTGGAGGAACGTCTAACACCCCACTCCTTTGTCATTCCCCATTTCCCTAGTTTGATGAGGAGAATTCTCGGAAATCCAAACAGCAAAGGGAAAACAAGAATGGGTTCCTTCTGAATATATTGTGAATATTCCTTTGCCAGTTAAAATGAGGTTCGAAAACCGATCCCATTAACCGATGTAACGATCACATAAAGCAATAATTTTAACATACAAATGAATACAGAAATTCGAGACCAAGTGATTTCGATAACGATAAGCGATTGATAACATTAACCGCGATCACTGGATAGAATAATTAATGAATTTAGAATTTTCTTGAGGTAAAATGATATGTAAATGTTCAATATTACTGAAGAAGTAAATAAGGTAACATTTTACCTTTTGTTTATGCTGGGATTCTCATGATTGTATAAATCAAACCACGGCTGTTAAACACACACACTTTTTATTTTACAACACTTCACGACACATAGAGAATAAACTGAGACATGAATACAGAATTATGAATTATGTTACGCTTTAAACCCGGTTCATATATGAATAAGAATAGCATACAGGAATAACATTTTAAAACCGACGCCGAATGTCCAACGGTTTTTCTCTTCCACTCAAGTTTGTTTTTCCACCGCTCAATAGCACCATCTATCTTTCGGTGGCGAAATTAATCTAACAATCACATTTAGTTTAGTTTTTCGCTACGGCCTACTGTTTTGCACACGAGGGCTAATGAGACCGGGACCTACAGTTTAACGCCGATTCCGAACGGCTACAAACATCCATGCCAGTAGCGGGATTCGAACCCGCGAACACGGGTTCCGAAGAGCAGCGCTCTACCATTCGGCCATCGTTCGACCTAACAATCACATTAAGCGGAGTCCACTGCATATATTGAATTTTGTATTTTAAAATGTTAATATTTCCATCATCGCTACTTTAAAAAGTAGCTACTTTAAAAGTAGGATAGTGACGTAGGATAGAAAAAAAAATGAATACGTAATTTATTAGATGAATTATAAAAACTGTTTAATCCATTTAGGGTATGTTTATGATGACCATACCAAAATTTCACTCTCTTGCTAGGTGAACATTAGCCACTATGTACCACTGTGTACCAGTAGCTAATGCTCACCACTGGCAACTGTGTTGAAATTTATATTCGGAAAAAAGTTTTCTTTCAATTAAATAAAATATTCCCTTAATACAAGTAACGCTATCTATAAAGCAGCATGACAAGAGTTCTAGATGTTAAATTAGGGAATGAAATGATAGTCTTTAATTAATATCCGTGATGTAATATAATAAGATCACGGCTAGTTCAATTTAAGGTTTATCTACTAATGAAACCCCAAATGCATTAAGCTACTAGTGCCTTTTGCATTCTGCAGTAATATACTATAATATATTATTGCTACAAATATATATAAATTTTTTAATACTTTGATAGTGTAGGATCGGTTTTGTAACACGGGGACAGGTCATAATTCATTCGAAAGAGAAGTGAAGAACTAAGACAACCTCTAAAGGAGGATGCTCCCTATGGAGCATTTGACAAAAATTTGGCCCAAAGACTTTTCTTTCCAAATTCACATTTAAATAATTTCTAGCTTTTCTTGTATTAATTCCAAATTTGGATTCATTTTACCATCCCACCAATTGTCTATGAAATTTTCTCTATTACATTAAAATATAGTTTTTTTCCTCGAGATCTCCGAATAAAAGATTGACATAAATACTAAAGCACCATAATTCTTTTAAAATATTAAATATATATTTATACATAATAACAATATATTATGATATATTATAACAGGAATCAGAGGACACTAATAAGTAAGTGTACCCTGGATTTAAGAGTTTTATAACAAATGAGTAAAACATAGATATTAAACATGGTGCACATTCTATTCATAATTTAAAGCTTTATATCTTTTGTATTGACTTTATCTTGATGCAGTTAGTTCTTTTGAAATATGAATATTTAATATTTAAATGTTTTTATGAATAAAAATCTGTATACATAAACTAAAGCTCATCTAGCAGCAGAGGGGAAATTCAGTATTAACCTGATGTGAAAAACAATGTAAAGCCTAACCGTATATAATTCCGTTTTGAATTCCCCAATCAATGCTTCGCACACAATATTTGTGTTAGACACACAGTATTTGTGTAAAGAAGATAAGGAAATCTTTAATTTTTTTCAAATGCTTCGTAGGGTGATGTATTTTCTTCATTAAAAATATATATTGGAAATATTGAATACTTTATACAAAAAGGGATAACAGTCGTATGATGTGTCATACACTTAACTATGAAATGGCCGAGATGACATATCAAAAAAAATATTAGATTTTTTTTTGCTGAGACTATTGGAATTTTCTGAAAAAGGTCAGAAGTAACATTGAGTTGCTTAAAACATAATTGAAATATACTTTATCTGGACCAGAAGTAAAAGAAGCATCATGTGAAAGCATGGAAAAATACATAGTTAGAGTAAAGCCCTCAATTCTCATAAACAACAGAGGCCAATATCATTTTTATTGATAAAAGTTAGAAAAAATAAATTAATTTAACTATTGCAAACATGTCTGACTTGGTTTATTCATCTACTGTTGAAAACAACTCTTTTAATGAAAGGTTTTTTTAAAAAGAATTCTGAACTTTGTCACAGCCGTAACATGTTTTTTGAAAAAAAAATAGTAATTATATTTGTCGTTGAAAGTTTAAGAATAATACATAGTATTAAACATCTAACGTTCTTTATCGTAAACAAAATTTGTAATGACTTTCAGCTCTTACCTATTAGCAGAAAAATTGGTAATTGTGAACCTATGTGTAATACGTGGTAAAATAACTGTCACACCCGTAACAGCATATTTATAGTTATTTTTGCATGTAAAGAAGAAAAAGAAAATCTTTAATTTTTGCAAAATGATTCCTTGGGTGGAGTATTTGCTTCATGAAAAACTATATGTTTCAAACATCAAATACTTTCTAGAAAAAGGGATAACAGTCGTACAATGTGTCACACCCGTAGCAATGGAACCGCCGGTATTTTTAATGTCCGAAGTATTAATGAAATTTATGAATTGCATAAATAATTTAATTAGCTACAACTTTTAATCTATTTGAAGTGTTACAAAAGCAATCGCAGCAAAATGTACACGAAGTTTTGTTTATTAATGTGGTATAGCCACATTCTATGTAAAAAATCAGGAATTGGCTTTGATTATTTTATGGAATTTGATGTCCGAGTACCTTGAATCCCGCGCTAAATCCGTGGGTTGCCATTTTGGCTCTCTTCTTTCGATTTTAAGAGCTTGGACCTGCTTGGCGATAAGATCCTAGGCTGTTGTTCCTACTCAAGCTACGTTTGGCGATCGTCTTGGGTTCCCGCTGGCGGGATTTTTCCACTGACCCGATTCTGTTGAATGCATCATTTTCCGAAATTGGGTCGAAATCACTCATCATTTTAAGAAGAAAAAATATTTATTTTGAGCCATTTTTGCTCCTTTTTTTGATTTTTGTGTCATGTCGAGGGACGTGTACTTTTCTGACAAAGTCAGCAAGGAATAGTCAATAATAAAAAATTTTCAATAACTATTAGTTAATATGTGATATTTTTAAATTTTCTTGAATTTGAATTTTCCTTTGTTAAAAGATTCTGGAGCATTCCATATGAAGATAGTGAGTTGTGTCTGCCGCCATACAGTTCCACCAAAGAACCGGTGAAAGGTTATTGCGGACTATGAAAAAAAAGGGAATATCCAACAACAATAATTATTCTACTACCATACATTATTCTACAATTAATATACAAAATCGTAAAAATTTCAAATTTTTAAAACTTGAATAGTTTGAAATCAATTGATATACAATAGAATGTAAACAGTGATATGAATCCCCTATATAATAATAGCCTAAGTTATCTGTCGGTCTTTCCTCGAATTTAAGAAGCGGTTGGACCTAATATGGATAGAGGCATCCATACTGGATTTTTGATGAGTTAGAGTTAGCAACATTCAAAGCGAGTAAAGTTTATCTTCTCCTATAAACCCGATTCTAAAATAAATTGTTATTAACGTGCTTCATATCACAGCAAAAAGTACTATTCCTTTAAAACGTTCGAAATCCACCCCGAAAATAAAATTTTTTTCTAACGTTATGACGTCATTCCTTTAACCATTCCATTTAATCATTTTTTATATTAAACTATTTAAATATCGTTTGTATTATTTCCATACGTTTTATCAGTAAACTTAGATATTACGTCAAGAATTTTCTTTTATATTTGTAGTAAATAATACATTAATTACATATGTGATAATTTCAAATTTAATCATCGATTTTTTGTTGCAATGAAACTTTTATCACCGGTATTAACAACAAATTATATCTACCTCTAAGGTGTAGTGGAAGTGATAGTTTCATTACTTTACTTCCATTAATTACTGTAGCAACAAAAAAAAATTGGGAAGAACT
>CM063500.1:89972602-89975102 GCA_032207245.1 Pardosa pseudoannulata
TGAAGAGGTCACATTTAGATCCCAAGCATATCACTTCCCGTTTTATTTTTATTAATTACATCAATTTCAAAGATCTAAATCGCCTCATCACATAGCCCCGCTAACATGTGTCAAAAAGCAGCTTAAATGCTGGGTCCATCCGTAAATCGTACTCCCCTTTCAAGACCTAGCTAGGGAAAAAATCGAGGTGTAGAAAGCATTCACCTTTCTACCCGGGTAGATGCAGGGTTTTGCAAAGTAAAATAAATAAGTAAAAATATTTTAAAAATGAATAAAACTAAATTTTTATTGTATGTTTTATGTAATTTTCTCTTTATACTGCAGGCTTGGCTTTAAAATAAATTCTGAAGAATGTTAACTTAAAGAATAATTTCAATATGTAATAAACTATCTAACCATAAAGATTTTTTTTTAAATTACAATTTAGAATTTTTCCATTAATAAAAAAAAATCCCGATATATTTTAGAGTACAAAAATTTTCTGCATTTACGTAACTTTACGAAACAAACAAACATTTTATTTAAATTTCTAGTGAAAGTTTATTTTTAATATTAGAATGACTGAAATGTGTACAATTTTAATCATGATTTGATAAACTTTTCACATGATTCAATAAAAATAGTTTAGAGAAACGTAGATGTAGTACTCTGTGTCGAAGAGTGAAAAAGACGTAATGCAAGTATAATGGAATTGCACTTTCGAATGATTACGTGAGAAAAATAAGGGTGGGTTACTGCTCATATAAAGAGTTTTTCTACCCTCTAAATAAAATCCCGTTTGCCCGGGAACTTTACAGGCACATGTAAAGGGGGCTTATGCGTACTACATTGACGTAGAAAACTCTTTACATTTTTTTCCAAGATGTGTATAAAACCTAAGGTGTAGAAGCCTAGAAAACATATAAAAATGCAGGAAGTGACGTGAATTGCTGTCTTGATTATCATTTCGTTTTTCTGCCCGATTGTTCAGTGGTATACTAATTTTTCATCTAACTTTCAACATACTTCTTCTTCTTCGTCGTCAGCACTACAGAATGTTACAGTCCAAGGCCGTCTCCGTGAGCTTCCTCCACCTGACTCTATCAAAGACAATAGATCGACAATGATGGACTCTCAGTTCTCTTAAATTCCTCTCTACAGAATCTATCCACATGTAAACAGGGATTGTGCCTACTACATTGAGGGAGAAGTCTCTTTACATTTTTCCAAGCTGTGTATAAAACGTAAGGTGTAGAAGTCTAGAAAAAATATAAAAATGCAGGAAGTGACGTGAATTGCTGTCTTGATTATCATTTCGTTTTTCTGCCCGATTGTTCAGTGGTATACTAATTTTTCAGCTAACTTTCAGCATACTTCTTCTTCTTCTTCTTCTTTGTCAGCACTAGAGCCTGTTACAGTCCAAGGCCGTCTCCATGAGCTTCCTCCACCTGACTCTATCAAAGACAATAGATCACCAATGATGGACTTCCAGTTCTCTTAAATCTCTCTCTACAGAATCTATTTACATTTAAACGGGGCTTATGCCTACTACATTGAGGAAGAAAATTCTATACATTTTTCAGTGCTGTATATAAAAATTAAGTTGTAGAAGTCTAGAAAAAATATAAAAATGCAGGAAGTGACGTGAATTCCTGTCTTGATTATCATTTCGTTTTTCTGCCCGATTGTTCAGTGGTATACTAAATTTTCAGCTAACTTTCAGCATACTTCTTCTTCTTCTTCAGCATTACAAGCTTCCTCCACCTGACTTTATCAATAGATCGCGAATAATGGACTGCTTGTTCTCTTCGATTTCTTTCTACAGAATCTGTCCACCTGAGGGATCTACTTCTTTTTCGCTTGCCTTCAATTTTTGAAAAGGTCACTAGTTTAGTTGGGTTAGAATCTTCATATCTAAGAAGGTGTCCCAGCCATCTAAATGCGGCTGGATGTAAAACCTTTGACAATATCTGGTTCTTTAAATCTATTGTATTTATAACTATATTATATTTTATAGACATAATTTTGCTTTAACTGCTCCAAAGATTTTTCTAAGTTATTTTTTCTCAAAACTCAATAACTCATCTTCCGCATACTAGTGTATATTTATTTAAAATATCCTTATTAACATCGTAACAAGTAATTGTAAAATTGTGTTAATAGCCGTTAAAATAACAACTCTGAAGATTTTCTTTGCTCTCTGATTCTTAACACGGAATCCATGTTTTCACCCTAACATCAAATATCCCTGGTTTCGCTTTTGAGACAGCCGATTTCTAAATTGGGCTTCATGAATGGGCCTCTGCGGAACAATTTCGGAACCGTTTTCTATTTAGGGTTAAGTTCGAGAAAAAAATACCGACTACGTGACAATCAGTTCATTTTTGTAAGTCTCCTTTTTATAAATGTGTGATAAATATATCTCTTTCTAATAAAAATCTTTTTTGAGGAATTTAATGCATGATTTATTTTTTATATGTTAATTTCAGTCCCCTTACTGCAAATTTTATTAATTTTATTG
>CM063500.1:89992602-89997602 GCA_032207245.1 Pardosa pseudoannulata
TAGAATGGATAGAGGCAACTATATTGGATTCTTGATGAGTTGTTGTTAGCAAAATTTAAAGAGAGTAAAGTTTATCTTTTCCTAAACTATCGATCCGATTCTAAAATAAATTGGTATAATATGCTTCATATCACAGCCAAAAATACTGGCGTCTTTAAAACATTGAAAATCCACCCCTTCCCCCCTTTTAGAGCGTTTAAAGCCATAACATCAAGCTTCATTTTAAGACCAGAGGATTAAATTTATCAATATATCACATAATAAATAGGTAAAAATAACATTTTTTTTGGCATTAAGGCGTCATTCCTTTAATCATCCCATTTGATCATTTTTTATTTTAAATGATTTAAATATCGTTTGCATTATTTTTATAAGTTTTATCACTGAACTTAGATATTACGTAAGTAATTTTCTTTTATATTTGACTCAAACTAGAATTTAGGTGCATAGGTGATAATTTTATGTTTAATCATTGATTATTTTTTATTGCAAGATAATTCTCAGAAAAAAAATTTTTCTACCTGTTTTATAGGTATTTTACAATTCTGGAAGCCGTGATGTCCGAATGGTTAGAGTGCTTGCCTTCAGAATCGGGTTCGAATCCCACTATGGAATTGCAAGTAGGTCAACGTCTCATGGAAAAAAGTAAAAACCAAACCAAAACAATTTTTTAAAAATTTTACTACTTTCCATAGGTGTCGTTATTTTAGAACATTTATTTTTTGTTTTTGAAAAAATTATGTAAATAAAATGTTCAAAATTTACCTAAGAAATATTTTTAAATTTCTATTATCCTGTAGCATGGCACTTTTAGCTTACTATTCTAAAAATCGGCACTCAAAGGTTGAAGTAGTCAAAATGGGTTAAATACAAAGCATAACATTTTATTTTAAATTTCTACTATCCTCTAGCAGCGTGGCACTTTTAGCTAACTCTCAAAAAATAGTGTTGGCACTCATACGGTTAAACTAATCAAAATGGGTTACATACAAAGCATAACATTTTATTTTTAAATTTCTACTTTCCTCTAGCAGCCTGCACTTTCAGCTAACTCTCAAAAAATGTTGTTGGCCCTCATACGGTTGAAGTAGTAAAAATGGATTAAATACAAACCATAACATTTTATTTTAAAATTTCTACTTTCCTCTGGCAGCGTGGCACTTTTAGCTAACTCTCAAAACATAGTGTTGGCACTCATACGGTTAAACTAATCAAAATGGGTTACATACAAAGCATAACATTTTATTTTTAAATTTCTACTTTCCTCTAGCAGCCTGCACTTTCAGCTAACTCTCAAAAAATGTTGTTGGCCCTCATACGGTTGAAGTAGTAAAAATGGATTAAATACAAACCATAACATTTTATTTTAAAATTTCTACTTTCCTCTGGCAGCGTGGCACTTTTAGCTAACTCTCAAAACATAGTGTTGGCACTCATACGGTTAAACTAATCAAAATGGGTTACATACAAAGCATAACATTTTATTTTTAAATTTCTACTTTCCTCTAGCAGTCTGCACTTTTAGCTAACTCTCAAAAAGTAGTGTTGGCACTCATACGGTTAAACTAGTAAAAATGGATTAAATACAAACCATAATATTTTATTTTAAAATTTCTACTTTCCTCTGGCAGCGTGGCACTTTTAGCTAACTCTCAAAAAAATGTTGTTGGCCCTCATACGGTTGAAGTAGTAAAAATGGATTAAATACAAACCATAACATTTTATTTTAAAATTTCTACTTTCCTCTGGCAGCGTGGCACTTTCAGCTAACTCTCAAAAAATGTGTTGGCCCTCATACGGTTGAAGTAGTCAAAATGGGTTAAATACAAAGCATAATATTTTATTTTAAATTTCTACTTTCCTCTAGCAGCCTGCACTTTCAGCTAACTCTCAAAAAATGTTGTTGGCCCTCATACGGTTGAAGTAGTAAAAATGGATTAAATACAAACCATAACATTTTATTTTAAAATTTCTACTTTCCTCTGGCAGCGTGGCACTTTTAGCTAACTCTCAAAACATAGTGTTGGCACTCATACGGTTAAACTAATCAAAATGGGTTACATACAAAGCATAACATTTTATTTTTAAATTTCTACTTTCCTCTAGCAGCCTGCACTTTCAGCTAACTCTCAAAAAATGTTGTTGGCCCTCATACGGTTGAAGTAGTCAAAATGGATTAAATACAAACCATAACATTTTATTTTAAAATTTCTACTTTCCTCTGGCAGCGTGGCACTTTTAGCTAACTCTCAAAAAATAGTGTTGGCACTCATACGGTTAAACTAATCAAAATGGGTTACATACAAAGCATAACATTTTATTTTTAAATTTCTACTTTACTCTACCAGCCTGCACTTTTAGATTACTACTCTAAAATTCATGTTGGCACTCAAAGGGTTAAACTAGTCAAAATGGGTTAAATACAAAGCATAATATTTTAAAACCCAGTCCATGGGTTGGTAAAGAGCTGTTTCATTAAAAATTTTTCATTGTGTTTTTTAGGTTGTCCGGAGTCTGCATGATTTGGTTTGGTTTGGTTTTGGAGTGCTACGGTCTACTTTTTGCAACACGAGGGCTAAACCGGAGTCTGTATGAACAAATCCCAATGCTAAATGCTTTTAACATTCACGATGAGTTTAAACTGGTAGTATCAGTTCAACTAGATGTTGTGTTAGCAAAAAAATTGTAGTGCTCCATTCAAAAGCCAAGAATTTAACAAAATTTACTTTCAGGATAATCTCCATTTTTAAATTGAATTAAAACGAAATTCTAACTGAACATGCGCAATGCATCTAAAGAATATTTGGCTCATTATATATGCTTTTTATATGATAAATAAGATAAAAATGATAAAATAAATTTAACATCATGACAAATTGTTTTAAATGTCCCTAAATTAGCATTTACAAAAAACTTCAACATGTTTTCATCAATTAAGGAATTATTATAAAATTCAAATTTTTTTCCTATGAAGTTAATGCCACTAGAAGCAACTGTTCCTGACTACAGATCATTGGAAATTGAAAAACAGTTTTTATAAAGAACCCTGATATAATTACATACTTGTATTATAAGCATTAACTTACATTAATTTTAGTGTAAAAATTACTTTTGCTTGTAAAATTATTTTAAAAATTTTTATTCAATAATTTTCTGTTAAACTTAAGTATTCTACAACGTTAGTTAATGCATTAACTACCTTTTTAGTTACCTAATGCAAAAATAATTTTAGTGTAAAGATTACTTTTGCTTGTAAAATTATTTTCAAAATTTTTATTCAATAATTTTATGTTAAACTTAAGTATTCTATAAATTTAGTTAATGCACTAACTAACTTTCTAGTTTACCTTATTCATAAGATGTGCAATTTATAAGGTAAAATATTCTAAATTAAATAGTAGTAAATCGTAATTTAGTAAATAGTAGTAAAAGTAGAAAATACAAGTAAATAGTAGTACAAGATTAAAAAGTCATGCTCTATTAAAATATTTTAGGTAAACTATCTAAAATGTAAATATCAATTTTATTTTCCATAGAAATTTGTTAGAAGTTACAAAACTGGAAAGTATTATTCAATATTTTTATAACTTTTACATTAAACATGTTTATCCTTTCAGAATATAGATGGCAGCACATGCTTAGTCTGAGAAATATTGAACTGTGAAATGGACTTTTCCAAGAACAAATTACTTGTGCGGTAAAACAAGAAAATTGATTTTATTCTTAACATATATTATATACGGTGCTATCAGAAACTTATTTATATATTAACAATAACTGAGAAGTTCATTTTAGTTATTGAGGACTTCACAGAGTAAAAACAATGTGAAATTTAAACATCTATGAATAATATAGTAACATAGTATATAGCCTGCCCCCTTTAGTGATTTTGTTGTCCATGTTTTAAACATATTTTAAAAAATATATATAACAACACCATTTAAATGTTATCTCTACACAAATATATTATTGTTTAGTCTCTGTTGAGCCCATACGTACAAATTTTATTTTAGATATATAACGACTATACTTTACATGTATAAAAGTGTTTGATTCTTGTTCTATTTGGAGCTCTACATTTTGCTACATGGCTAGCACCTCCTTTACTGTTATCAATACACACATTTCAGTAAAATATTATCTTATGAAAAAGAATCAGCCATAAACAGTCTTAATATATTTTCTGTCGTGTATAACAGGTTTAGTTTCCTAAATACTTGAAACTTCACTCTTCAAAGTTAGTGAGAAAATCATTTTAGGAGCATAATATTTGGGTTTTTCAGTATATTTAAAAAATTATCACATATAAATATATAAAAAACCCTAGTACCTCATTAAATATGTGTTTACGTTAAAGTACATGAGAACCGACTATGTTGGATTCTCTAATTTCTTGTTAATTCTATTTCGAATGTTAGGGTGCTACTATTCTATACCGGATTTCAAAAGTATGAATTCCACTGCTGGCATGGATGTTCGAAATTGGCTTTAAGCAGTAGGTCCCAGTCCATCGTGTTAATCTATGGGGAAATTCGTTGTACATCTGGGAGGCTTGTATTGGAAGATTTATTTAAATACTTTCCATACAGCGGAAAATTCTAAAAAGTATGCGTGGCATAATTTTTAATGAGAGCTCAAAAAATAGAGTTCATTTTAAATTTTTGATGTGTTTTTCATGTAATTGTCACATTTTTTGCATGTCATGAGCAAATTTAAAAATTAAGAACAAAAAGGAAATGTATACCTTTAAACGCGAGAGCGGCACCACTAAAAGAATTCTAAATTTTTTTTTTATCCTAGTAATGCCATCTATTCTTAAAATAATAAAGTGTGTCTGACAAATCAAGGCTATATTTCATAACCATTGATTAGAAATAACCGTAGATTAAGCGTTATGCAATTCAACTCCGTGAGACCTTCAGATTCATTTTAAAATTATCTCTAATTTGCTATAATTAAATGAGTAGTTAATCTCGATAAAATCAGGCCTTAGTTCTTTT
>CM063500.1:90008481-90048481 GCA_032207245.1 Pardosa pseudoannulata
CTTTGATAGCTATTAACCACTACTTCCCCTGCCAGTTCCACCAACTGGTCCTTAAGTCGTCTCTACTGTTAAGCACCGCTACTACTGCCAGTCATAACTGCTGTTGAGTTTTGTTTTGTAAAACCCGCCAATATTACGATTGGCGCCAATTCTGGCAGCTTGCTGTAAAACCTCCACAATAAGAACTGTGGGGTTTTTTTATGTTTGTAATAAGTGTGTGTGGCATCACCTTGGCTGGCACCAGAAATGCAAATTCCTGCGTGTGGCCACGCCCGCTTTCCGCAGCCGTATGCGCTTTAAATACCGGAGCAGAGCCTCAAGGAGCGAAGCGGTTGCATGTTCCAGCAGTTTTTCCTCCGAAGGCGAGTACCTTCGAATCTCCGGCAGTTCACTCGATCAACAGCACGAGATTCCCACCTTTAACGCCCGCTACTGATCTAAACCTTTATTTTTACACCCTTTATTTTTTTATGTTTTTGCGGTTTAAATAAACCTCCTGTTAAGTTTGAAGAATCAGCGTGGATTTATTCCTTCATTTTTTATGGAGTCTAGAGGAAGCAGTAACCAGTCGCCATATCTTCATTGGTGGTTTCCTTTTCTGTGTGTAAAATTCGAAGATGTGTTAGAGCCTTCGCTTCGAGAAGGCGACTGAGTATTCGTCCTAGAATAAAAGTTTAATTTAAGAGCTATATTCTACCATTTATTTTGTTAAAATCGTTACTAATTAAGAACCAGCGACCAATAATCTTCAACTGCTGTCACAACTGTCTGGTTCCTCCTTGACTTTTTTCTCCACCTTCTTTTGCCCTCTGGTCAGTCAAACATTTTGATAATTTTGTCAATCCTCCCTCAGACCTCATTGTTTGAAGACTCAGTTCGGCCCATCCCCGCCTTCAAGACAAAAACATAAGGGAAAATGCACCTCTCCAAATTCGATACAGATTGTAAGTATCGCGTCCGTCTCTGTCGGGGATCAAGAAATGTGTCGGTTAAAGCGAACTTTTGGTTTATTGTAAGGCGCCGAACATTTCAAAACTCCGAACAATTGGAAAACGGCAGTAATGGTCCTTTTGACGCACTGACGATTAGAAGTATCAAATCTGCCGTTTTGTCAGCGCACCGACAGAAAGAAGAAATTGTTCTTTGTATGACCGCGTGGGCTACTCCAAGGACGAAGGTCAACTGGGGGGAGGGGTCGATCTCCCCTAAAACTGAGGTTTCCTGTTTGAAAAAGGAAAAACGGGAAGGGACTCCCGGCGGAACTTTCAGATGAGCAGGTTGCCTAGATTGATCTCCTCTCAGGACGACTTTATATATTTTTCTTTAAATGTTTTTATTTTGTTGTAATAAATCAACATTGTTAAGTTTAATCCTCTACGGCTGATTATTTCGTCTCATACCTGCTCCGTTTACGAGACACATGCGAAGTCATACCCAAATCACTGACAATCGGAAATAGAAACATACATAGACCGCTCGGCGAGTTTACACAGATGAAACCCCAACTGCAAAAAGACTTTTAGGTCTTCGTAAATAAATTTACTAACGGCCATTTTACTTTATTGTCAGGACTGGAAACACTCGCTTTATCTCGTCTGAAGATGTAATCCCACATACATCGTCCCTCATCAGTCTCCCTACTATTTATCTAGAGATACTCTCTTTTTACAAACAAGATGTTATTAGGTTGGATTTAGATCCAAAATGTTTATTGCAAGTACAAACTGTTTTACAATTTAATTAAAAGTTTTTTATATACAAGATCCGGCTATTAATTTCCAGGACTCAAGGAATAACTCAGAAGAAAAAAAGGTTAAACACATAGCCATTTAATATGAATCGAAGTAATCCCCATCAGCCGTAATGCACGTCTGTTTTCAGCTGTACAAATTTCGGAAAGAAGTTCTAAAATCTTTTTTTGGAATGCGCTTTAATAGTAACGATACTCTTTACAGTTGCTTCTGATGTGCGTATCGACTGCTGCAACCCTGTATGTGGATCATCTTCGATGTTTTCGCGCCCGTCCCGAAAGCGTTTAAACTATTCAAAAGTTCTTGAGTAGGATAATGCTTCCTCGCCGCAAATTTATTTTAGCATTTCGTAGGTTTCTGCAGCTGTCTTTCCCAATAAGAAACAAAATTTAATGTTAATTTTTTGCTCCATTTTCACTTCGATAACAAGTATTTAAGAGCAACGTTTTAATGAGACTTTTCCCGAGAACCACTTACTTCAGAATGACGCCGATGGCACTGCACATGCGCAAGAAAACGCTCTTCATTATGCAGTCATTAGTGCCATCTTCTGGCTTTTCGTTCTCCTACAGTTACGTCAATACTGGAAATTAATAGCCGGACCTTGCAGATCTAAATCACCTTATAATACTGCTCAATTAAGGAATGATTGAAAGGAGAGAGAAAGTATCTCTAAAAATTCTTACCTTTTTCGGGACACATTGAGTAATTACCCGGATAATTCACGGTCGATCCTATGCATCCATACGTATCCATAAAATACGTTTCCAGGCACTTTTCAATGCACTGCTGTAAAAGAATTGTATAACGTTAAGGACTGATTTTTAATTTGTGAGATGAGCCCCCTTGGGGGGGTCGTAATAATGATAAATTAGAGGCTTAACGATATCAAAAAGAAAATACAGTATTGTCTCTAAATTTCGAATCTGAATTGTTCGAGTATCCCATAAATCCGAATTAAATAGGTACCAAGATCATACCAAGGAGTTAAATCATAACAAAGAAAAAAAATAATAAATAAATTTATATCCAAATAATAACCAATACATAAAAATACTACATACGTATTTTATTATTGCTTGACTGATCTCATGATCACTGCTTACGCTGCAACTATCAGCAAGTATCTTCCCTCCCAAAGTAAAAGGGTTTTGTATTTTTCCCAGGGATAGGGGGGTATCGTGCTGTAGCAATTTGGAGAGAAAGTTGTTCAACCAGATATCATAAGCTGCCTTTCTTCCTCTCCTTCAAACGTTCCACATTCTATAAAAATAGTTTAGTTCTCATCCAATTAGTGTCACCCATTTAGCACCACCTGAGGAGCACTTTTAGCTTAAGGTAAGGCTACGAATGGGAGAAACATCACCCACACTAGGTTTTCTTAATGTGAAGCAGGGACCAAGCAGAAGATCCCCATGCTTGGCCTGACACCCCCAGAGGTATCGTTTAAGAATTTGGAGGACATTGTGACCACGAAATTTTACTTGCTCCAGTCACCTTTAATCTTAAACCAGCTCGGATTCCGAACCCTCTGCCTTTACCGATTGAGCTAGGCTCAGAACTTAATAAGGACATTTTTTTATAAAACAATAGGCAGGCTTACAGGCTTGCACTCGAAAAGACTGTAACGAGTGACCTAGAGATAATTTCTCTTTAGATTTTAAGCACATGTTGTCTTTTCAGATTGTGTGCTACCAATTCAGAGTATTTTTCCAGTTATATTCTACCCTATTTGGGTCAACGGTAATATGTAAATAATGTTTTAATGCTTTATCAAAACTGATAAATGAGTTTAGATTACACTAGATATTATTTTTTAAATCTGAACCACAGGCATAAATCACCGTCATTATCAACAATTAAAATTAGTCAAATGATTAAAATCACTTACCTCTCTGGTTAAAGGACCATATCCGTTGTTCTTCTCCCACATACTCATGTAGTCCGTGCAGTTACTACTGTATGGGGAAGGCAGGCTTTCACGAATTTCCTTTAGTTGAAAACGAGAAAATATATCATCTATGAATGGCAATGAGTGTGCACTATCTTAGAGGTGTTATATATATCTCCAATGTATCATATACGTTGAAATATACATCATACATTGTGATACGTGTTAAGAATATGATACATTGTGTTCTTTGAATGCATTTGTACCTCAATAAATTAATAAACACATACCCATGTTACTTATATTATATTATATATATATATACATTCATATATATATATATATAATATATTTATATTTATAATTATATATTTTTTTATATATATAATTCATATATATATATATATATATATATATATATATATATATATATATATACGTATATATATATAAATACATGCATATATATATATATATAGTTCGTGCAATTAATAACATATTAAAAAGAAAAATTGTGGCTATCTTCTGTTTAAAGAAGAAAATGCCTAAAAAGTTTTACAACTTTATTGCAAGTTTAGTTGTGTCTTAACCCTCCAAGTGGAACACACCGATTAAAAAAAGGCTCCAAAAAATACGCTAAAGGTTTATTATGTCAATGGTCAAAGCGTTCTATGTTTTTTTTACTTCACCCTTTGTAGACTAAATGGAATGCGGGAAACCCACCCTCGTTATTGTTCCTTTCCGCTTATAAATAGATATATAAATATATATTATAGATTGTTAATTTTTAATATACATAAAGCTCGTCAAGTCTCGAAGATCATTCCATAAGAAATAATGGATTCTAAAAGTAAAAATAAAAATATTCTTTAAGAGAATTATTTATGTTTTTTTTTTACGAAAGTCATCCAAGATATTTAAGTGGTGCAATTAGAGATACATCTGTTATTACAAACGAAATATTTCTAAATAGAGATTTACAAAGCCATGCAAAGCTATCAGCGTCTTTTTGCATATCATAAATGTCAGTCAAAGAGGGATAAGTTTCTAATCATTCTGTCTAAAGGCTTACAAATCCATTCTTGTTCTTTTGACGTGCAACCGCTTTAAAGACATCATTCAGAAAGTTCAGGGGTTAATTTTCTTATACTGAAGCACTTTCCTGTAGAAAAAAATATGAGGTATGCTAGAATTAAGATACCAGTTCAGTTTGATTGATACTGCCTATAGCAAAGATGTATTTTATTTTTCTTTCAATGAATTTTTATTTCTTTTTATTCTCTATATATTTAACTTAACGTGCTGATATATATATATATATATATATATATATATATATATAATATATATATATATAAAATATGTATTTATAATGTATAGTGTATATATATATATGTGTATATATATATGTATGTATATAGATAAATAAATTATATACTATATATATATATTGTGTGTGTGTGGATATGATTATATATATGTATATATATATATATATATATATGTGTATATATATATGATGTATTTATATGTATATATATATATATATATATATATATATATATATAATTATAAATATATATGTTTTTTGTAAATATATGTAATAATATTTATATAAATATGTAGTTTTTGTATATATAATGTATAAATATGAATATATAAAGATATATTTTTATATATTATATTATACATATATATATATATATATATATATAATAGAATATATATATATATATATATATATATATATATATATATATGTATATATATATATGTATATAAAGTATATATATATAATATATATTTATATATAATATATATACAATATATATATATATATATATATATATATATATTTTATAATGGACAGAAAATTACCTGTTTTTTGGAGATAGAATCATTGCTTCGTTGAGAACAATTTTTAGATTAATGTGCTTTATAGCGGACTTTTCCTTAGCAATGGTAATAACAGAGACAACCAGTTAAGTCTGCGATAATCGTCATTTCCACTCTTTCCGTCAGAGGCGCTGATATTGCAATAACACTATCTCACTATAAATATAATGAAACAAATTTTTCATTTCACAGTTATTGTTGTTTCCAATATTACTTGGACGATACAAGCAAGTGGCACCTCGTAAACACCTCCTAAAGGATCAAGCCGTAGTAAGAGAAATGTGAAGTCACGTAGCTAGGCCTATGTCTCCAATCCTGATTTTTTCATGAATTATTTTTCCTTCTGTTTTTGTTCACCAAAGCATTTTTAAGTATCATAACAGTGCATAAAATTATGAAGACAATTTACATTTTATACAAAATTTTCAATATAAAAACGCAATAATTTTGGAAGTTATTAAACATATTTACTCATATTAAAATGAGAATATTGATAAAAACAATTTACTTTAATAGATTTCTCATTACTAGAAAGGAAATCTACATTTTTTAATTATATTAATATTTTTAAAAAATTACAAATAATAAGAAAATGCATTTAAGAATTGCATTATTGTTTCAAATGAGAAACAAAACAAAATATTTCTATTTCATTTATTTATTCATAATCAGTAGCTGACACAAAATTTTACATTAAATTGAAACACAACAAAAAACAGTTTCATTGTATATATAACAATTGTGACCTGGTATTAAATAACATTAACCTTCAGAAACTTTCGAGTTAATTAAAGTTCCCTTTCCATTGCTTTTGAATGTGGTGCATGAAAAATTTTATTATTTAATTTGCAATAATTATTTAGCAATATGTTTGTGGCTTTTATTACAATTTTAATAACACTTCGGAAAAACGGTCATTCTTACAAATTTTAAAAATTAAATACTTCCTTCTATTGATAAAATATAACAACACTCAATTTTTCTCAAACAAAACTCGTAATTTTTCGTTGATTTTGAAATTTCGTTGATTTTGGAATTGTGCTTTGCATCCAAATCTGTTTTAGAAATTTTGTCATCGACAAATTTAGAAATTTTAACAATAATTAAAAATATTTATCGCAACAACAATTATAAATTCTTACGGAATTTAATTATTAGATGATTTTAATAACACTTACTTATTCATTTACAGATATAAATAAAATTTCAACAAACGGCCATTCAATGTCAACAGTTACTAAATAACCAAATTTGAAAGGTAGTTCCAGTTACATGTGTCATATATCAAAGTGCTGCTAATAGTTCACTGTTACAAATATGGAATTATTCTTGATTCTTAATGAGTAAAATAAATGAAAATACACTTAACCGTGTTTTGAAATTTTTATTGAATATCTTCATATTTCTATAATTTTTTTTTTTTAAATATATATTTTCAGCCACAATTGTATACACAAAATTTATTGTTGCTTTATCCATTATAAAATTCATTTATTATACATGTTTTTTTATTTTTATTAAGAATATATATACACCATAAGAGTTATTTTTCTGTTTAAATGTATTTATATTTATCAATTTTTATTGTCAAAAGTGTTCCATATGTATTATAAAAATAAATATTAAATATTTATTTGTTTTTAAAAAAAAAAAATACTCTATCAAGATCTTTTTTTTCACTTTTAAAACATTTTCTGTTAATAATCTAATATCTATATTTTTTATAAATTAACATTTTTTTTAATATTTTTAATTGACCAACAAATTAACCTTTATACCGAATCTTAACAATGTCTTATAAAACCTTTAAACAAACATGTTGTTTTTTGGTTTAATGATTTTTTTGTTCTCAGAGTTATCAATTTTTAAATTTAATAAATGAATATATTTTATATTGTTTTACTTAGAAATGTAAAACATATTTAACATATACATAAAATTCTTTAATTTTCTCACAGTATTCTAAATTTTTTTATCAAATCAATTGTAAAACATAGGATTTAAGCAAGTAAAAATTTATAGATTTTATATATTTTATTTTTTTTTTTTTTTCTTTTTCTTATTCATTCATCCATAAACAATTAATATAAAATGTAGAAAAAAACATAAAAACAATAAAGTTTTTGTTTTTAAGTGCATGAATTTTTTTTTATTAAAAAGAAATTTATAAAAAAAAAAATACAAAAAAAAAAAGATTCTAATTCATTAATCCATTATAATAATAGTTATTTATTTAAAAAAATAAAATTTATGTATAAATAAAGAAAAAATGTTTATAGAAGTACACAAAAATTCATTAGAAAAAATATTTCTATTTCATAAAATCAGAAAACACAATAAAAAAACAAAAACAGTTCATTGTATGTTGTATTAACATATATATTAAATATTAAAGAAACTTTTTAAAACATTAATTTGAAAAATACATTTATAAATAATTTCATTAATTTAATAATTATTATTTATAAATATATAACTTTTTGCATTATTTTATCTTTTCATACAAAATTTTTTATTTTTAAAAAATAATATATTACTTTTTTTTCTTAGTTTTCTGAATTTTCAAAATTTCGAAAAAACATTTAGATTTTATAAATAAAAAATCAAATATAATTTGAATTATTCAAAAATAAAAAAAAAAAATTATTAAACAGGGAATATATTTTAATAAAAACCTTACATTTACTTTATTTTAAAAATAAATAAAAAACAAATTTCATGTAAAGTTGAACACAATTTGAAAGGTTTATATACTTCAACTATCAAATGTATTTTTTTTTTATCATTTTATTTTTTATTAAATCATTTTTAATTTAAATATAATATATTTTTTTTTAATTAATATCTGTTCTGTTGTACACAAATATTGTTTTTTTTTTTAAAAAACTAGGTAATATATTTTTTTTTTTTTGTTTTTTATCGTTTCAAATTTAAATAAACTTTTTAAAACAGAAACTAGTTTAAACATTAAAAAAAAAATATGAATTTCTTAATAATTATCCATAAAATAAAAATATAATAATTGTTAACCTATATATCACACCGTAGAAATATAAAATTTCATCAAACAGCAACAAAATTTATAAAAATTTTTAAATAACATATTCAAAAAAAAAAATATTTAAATATAATAAATATATTTAAAAAAAATTTGATATTACATTTCAATTAAAATTCCATACGTAATAAAAGATGGAAAATGCATATTAAAATAATAAAAATTTAAATTATTTATTTTTTCTTTTTTTTTCAGAGATTACTAAATTTTTGAAAGTTAATTCATTGAGTTGCTTGAAAAAAAATTCAGTACTGGGATCTGCCAGAAGTAAAGAAATCATGTGAAAGCATAAAACTAGTTATGAGATAATTCTCATAAACAAAGAAAATATTTTTATGTGATGATAAAAAGCAAAAACAAATAAATTAATTTAAAAATACTTAAATTATTCTGTACTAAAAACATTCTGATCTAAAAAAAAACTTTTAATGTAAAATTTTTAAAAAAATTTCTGATTGTCACACAGACTAATATACATTTTTTTTTAAAGTTTATAATGTTAATTTTTTAAAAAAATGTATAAAAATAGAATTTCATAAAATCTCATTTATTTTATTATAAAAATATTTTTTAAATTAATTTTATTATTACCTATTCTTAAGAAATAAAATATTATAATATTTATTATAACTATGTTTAATACTTAAATAACTGTCAGTCTTAAAGATTTTATAAATTATTTAAACATGTTTAAAAAAAAAGGAAATAAATTTTTTCAAAAAGAATGTACACTTCAGCGTGTAAATTTGTCATGAAAAAATAAATTTTAAAAATAAATATTTTTTTTTGAGATAAAATATTAAAACACAAATAATTATGATATTTTGTTACAATGTGTCAAAACATAGTAAGTTTGTATTGTTAATCATTTTACATAAATAAAAACTTTTAAATATTTAATTTTTTAACATAAAAAAAAAAAATCGTTAAAAATTTATAATAAAATAATTAAATTATATAAAAAAATATAACTGTATAATTACAATAATAATGCATATTTATAAATTTAAACAACAGTTATTTATGTATAAAAAAAATTTAATATTTGCAAAATAATAAACTTATTAATTTGCTTCAGAATATAATAATAATTAAATAAAAATATTAAAAAGTGATAAGTCGTGCGATGTGTCACACCCGTAACAATGAAGGCTGCAAAGTTAATACAATCTAAATATTTAAAACAAAATTGATAAAAAGGAGTCTTACCACAGACGGATGCAATACATATAAATATCCAGTATTCAAAGTACTCCTCAGTTAAAGGATTTCCCATGTAACTGGGATGATGCACTTGCACGTAAGCAGATAGTATATCGTTGTAATCAAAATATATCTCGTAAAAAAAGAAACGGAAAACTTTTAATTTTTGCAAAATGCTTCCTTGGTGTATTTGCTTCAAGAAAAATATGTTTGAAACATTAAATACTTCATGAAAAAGTGATAAAAGTCGTGCGATGTGTCACCCCGTAACAATAACTGCAAAAGTTAATACAATCTAAATTTTTAAAAAAAATATTGATAAAAAGGAGTCTTACCACAGACGGATGCAATACATATAATATCCAGTATTCAAAAAGTACTCCCTCAGTTAAAGGATTTCCCATGTAACTGGGATGATGCACTTGCACGTAAGCATATTTATCGTTGTAATCAAAATATATCTCCGTAAAAAAGAACGGAAAACTTTTAATTTTTGCAAAATGCTTCCTTGGTGTAATTTGCTTCAAGAAAAAATATGTTTGAAACATTAAATAATTTATGAAAAAAGTGATAAAAGTCGTGCGATGTGTCACACCCGTAACAATAGAAGGGCTGCAATTTAATACAATCTAAATATTTAAAACAAAAATTGATAAAAAGGAGTCTTACCACAGACGGATGCAATAATATACATATCCAGTATTCAAAATTGTTAAAGGATTTCCATGTAACTGGGATGATGCACTTGCACGTAAGCAGATATTTATCGTTGTAATCAAAATATATGTAAAAAGGGAACGGAAAACTTTTAATTTTTGCAAAATGCTTCCTTGGTGTATTTGCTTCAAGAAAAAATATATGTTTGAAATATTAAATACTTCATGGAAAAAGTGATAAAAGTCGTGCGATGTGTCATACCCGTAACAATAGAAGGGCTGCAAAGTTAATACAATCTAAATATTTAAAACAAAAATTGATAAAAAGGAGTCTTACCACAGACGGATGCAATACATATAAATATCCAGTATTCAAAAGTACTCCCTCAGTTAAAGGATTTCCCATGTAACTGGGATGATGCACTTGCACGTAAGCAGATAGTATATCGTTGTAATCAAAATATATCTCCGTAAAAAAGAAACGGAAAACTTAATTTTTGCAAAATGCTTCCTTGGTGTATTTGCTTCAAGGAAAAATATATGTTTGAAACATTAAATACTTCATGGAAAAAGTGATAAAAGTCGTGCGATGTGTCACCCCCGTAACAATAGAAGGGCTGCAAAGTTAATACAATCTAAATATTTAAAACAAAAATTGATAAAAAGGAGTCTTACCACAGACGGATGCAATACATATAAATATCCAGTATTCAAAAGTACTCCCTCAGTTAAAGGATTTCCCATGTAACTGGGATGATGCACTTGCACGTAAGCAGATAGTAAATCGTTGTAATCAAAATATATCTCCGTAAAGAAACGGAAAACTTTTAATTTTTGCAAAATGCTTCCTTGGTGTATTTGCTTCAAGGAAAAATATATGTTTGAAACATTAAATACTTCATGGAAAAAGTGATAAAAGTCGTGCGATGTGTCACCCCCGTAACAATAGAAGGGCTGCAAAGTTAATACAATCTAAATATTTAAAACAAAAATTGATAAAAAGGAGTCTTACCACAGACGGATGCAATACATATAAATATCCAGTATTCAAAAGTACTCCCTCAGTTAAAGGATTTCCCATGTAACTGGGATGATGCACTTGCACGTAAGCAGATAGTATATCGTTGTAATCAAAATATATCTCCGTAAAAAAGAAACGGAAAACTTAATTTTTGCAAAATGCTTCCTTGGTGTATTTGCTTCAAGAAAAAATATATGTTTGAAATATTAAATACTTCATGGAAAAAGTGATAAAAGTCGTGCGATGTGTCACCCCGTAACAATAGAAGGGCTGCAAAGTTAATACAATCTAAATATTTAAAACAAAAATTGATAAAAAGGAGTCTTACCACAGACGGTGCAATACATAAAATATCCAGTATTCAAAAGTACTCCCTCAGTTAAAGGATTTCCCATGTAACTGGGATGATGCACTTGCACGTAAGCAGATAGTATATCGTTGTAATCAAAATATATCTCCGTAAAAAAGAAACGGAAAACTTAATTTTTGCAAAATGCTTCCTTGGTGTATTTGCTTCAAGGAAAAATATATGTTTGAAACATTAAATACTTCATGGAAAAAGTGATAAAAGCCGTGCGATGTGTCACACCCGTAACAATAGAAGGGCTGCAAAGTTAATACAATCTAAATATTTAAAACAAAAATTGATAAAAAGGAGTCTTACCACAGACGGATGCAATACATATAAATATCCAGTATTCAAAAGTACTCCCTCAGTTAAAGGATTTCCCATGTAACTGGGATGATGCACTTGCACGTAAGCAGATAGTATATCATTGTAATCAAAATATATCTCCGTAAAAAAAGAAACGGAAAACTTTTAATTTTTGCAAAATGCTTCCTTGGTGTATTTGCTTCAAGGAAAAAATAATGTTTGAAACATTAAATACTTCATGGAAAAAGTGATAAAAGTCGTGCGATGATGTGCACACCCGTAACAATAGAAGGGCTGCAAAGTTAATACAATCTAAATATTTAAAACAAAAATTGATAAAAAGGAGTCTTACCACAGACGGATGCAATACATATAAATATCCAGTATTCAAAAGTACTCCCTCAGTTAAAGGATTTCCCATGTAACTGGGATGATGCACTTGCACGTAAGCAGATAGTAAATCGTTGTAATCAAAATATATCTCCGTAATAAAGAAACGGAAAACTTTTAATTATTGAAAAATGCTTCCTTGGTGTATTTGCTTCAAGAAAAAATAATGTTTGAAACATTAAATACTTCATGGAAAAAGTGATAAAAGTCGTGCGATGTGTCACCCCGTAACAATAGAAGGGCTGCAAAGTTAATACAATCTAAATATTTAAAACAAAAATTGATAAAAAGGAGTCTTACCACAGACGGATGCAATATATAACATATCCAGTATTCAAAAGTACTCCCTCAGTTAAAGGATTTCCCATGTAACTGGGATGATGCACTTGCACGTAAGCAGATAGTATATCGTTGTAATCAAAATATATCTCCGTAATAAAGAAAACGGAAAACTTTTAATTTTTGCAAAATGCTTCCTTGGTGTATTTGCTTCAAGGAAAAATATATGTTTGAAACATTAAATACTTCATGGAAAAAGTGATAAAAGTCGTGCGATGTGTCACACCCGTAACAATAGAAGGGCTGCAAAGTTAATACAATCTAAATATTTAAAACAAAAATTGATAAAAAGGAGTCTTACCACAGACGGATGCAATACATATAAATATCCAGTATTCAAAAGTACTCCCTCAGTTAAAGGATTTCCCATGTAACTGGGATGATGCACTTGCACGTAAGCAGATAGTAAATCGTTGTAATCAAAATATATCTCCGTAATAAAGAAACGGAAAACTTTTAATTATTGAAAAATGCTTCCTTGGTGTATTTGCTTCAAGGAAAAATATATGTTTTAAACATTAAATACTTCATGGAAAAAGTGATAAAAGTCGTGCGATGTGTCACACCCGTAACAATAGAAGGGCTGCAAAGTTAATACAATCTAAATATTTAAAACAAAAATTGATAAAAAGGAGTCTTACCACAGACGGATGCAATACATATAAATATCCAATATTCAAAAGTACTCCCTCAGTTAAAGGATTTCCCATGTAACTGGGATGATGCACTTGCACGTAAGCAGATAGTAAATCGTTGTAATCAAAATATATCTCCGTAATAAAGAAACGGAAAACTTTTAATTATTGAAAAATGCTTCCTTGGTGTATTTGCTTCAAGGAAAAATATATGTTTTAAACATTAAATACTTCATGGAAAAAGTGATAAAAGTCGTGCGATGTGTCACACCCGTAACAATAGAAGGGCTGCAAAGTTAATACAATCTAAATATTTAAAACAAAAATTGATAAAAAGGAGTCTTACCACAGACGGATGCAATACATATATACATATCCAATATTCAAAAGTACTCCCTCAGTTAAAGGATTTCCCATGTAACTGGGATGATGCACTTGCACGTAAGCAGATAGTAAATCGTTGTAATCAAAATATATCTCCGTAATAAAGAAACGGAAAACTTTTAATTATTGAAAAATGCTTCCTTGGTGTATTTGCTTCAAGGAAAAATATATGTTTTAAACATTAAATACTTCATGGAAAAAGTGATAAAAGTCGTGCGATGTGTCACACCCGTAACAATAGAAGGGCTGCAAAGTTAATACAATCTAAATATTTAAAACAAAAATTGATAAAAAGGAGTCTTACCAAAGACGGATGCAATATATATACATATCCAGTATTCAAAAGTACTCCCTCAGTTAAAGGATTTCCCATGTAACGGGGATGATGCACTTGCACGTAAGCAGATAGTAAATCGTTGTAATCAAAATATATCTCCGTAATAAAGAAACGGAAAACTTTTAATTATTGAAAAATGCTTCCTTGGTGTATTTGCTTCAAGGAAAAATATATGTTTTAAACATTAAATACTTCATGGAAAAAGTGATAAAAGTCGTGCGATGTGTCACACCCGTAACAATAGAAGGGCTGCAAAGTTAATACAATCTAAATATTTAAAACAAAAATTGATAAAAAGGAGTCTTACCACAGACGGATGCAATACATATAAATATCCAATATTCAAAAGTACTCCCTCAGTTAAAGGATTTCCCATGTAACTGGGATGATGCACTTGCACGTAAGCAGATAGTAAATCGTTGTAATCAAAATATATCTCCGTAATAAAGAAACGGAAAACTTTTAATTATTGAAAAATGCTTCCTTGGTGTATTTGCTTCAAGGAAAAATATATGTTTTAAACATTAAATACTTCATGGAAAAAGTGATAAAAGTCGTGCGATGTGTCACACCCGTAACAATAGAAGGGCTGCAAAGTTAATACAATCTAAATATTTAAAACAAAAATTGATAAAAAGGAGTCTTACCACAGACGGATGCAATACATATAAATATCCAATATTCAAAAGTACTCCCTCAGTTAAAGGATTTCCCATGTAACTGGGATGATGCACTTGCACGTAAGCAGATAGTAAATCGTTGTAATCAAAATATATCTCCGTAATAAAGAAACGGAAAACTTTTAATTATTGAAAAATGCTTCCTTGGTGTATTTGCTTCAAAAAAAATATATGTTTTAAACATTAAATACTTCATGGAAAAAGTGATAAAAGTCGTGCGATGTGTCACACCCGTAACAATAGAAGGGATGCAAAGTTAATACAATCTAAATATTTAAAACAAAAATTGATAAAAAGGAGTCTTACCAAAGACGGATGCAATATATATACATATCCAGTATTCAAAAGTACTCCCTCAGTTAAAGGATTTCCCATGTAACGGGGATGATGCACTTGCACGTAAGCAGACAGTATATCGTTGTAATCAAAATATTTCTCCGGGTAAATAAATAGAACAATCACAACAGCTGAAAATTAATAAATATATTGTAAAATTTGATTTACATATCTGCATCACTATGTTACATATCTAAAAAATAAATATCAAGCATCCACCGATATACTCTCAGTTGAAAAAAAATGCCAAGTAATTTAGATAGTATACATACAAATAAACCGCTAGTACACTAGTAATCATCAGAGTCGTAGGAATCACTAAAAAAGTCATTGAAATCGCTAAAAATCAATATCCTATAAACATTATTTAATTCATTTTTCACAGAGTTACATATCTGAAATGTAACTTAAGAATCAATATCTAGCTCATGGGTGATTCTAAGTTTAAAAAAACTTCTAAACACCACAAAAAATTTTCTGAAAAAGTAAGCACTAATAATTTAAAATAAAAATTATATTCATGTTAATTTCCAGATGTCAGATCTAGAGCTGAATGATATCTAAATTTTAATATTGTTATATACCATTTACCAAATATCGAGATATCAATATGTTCTAATATGTATCACCTTATTATAGAGTTGCAAATATAAGAGTGTTCTCTAAAACAATACAAACACACATACATCAATATGTGTGCAGATTTTCTTGAAAACAAAAATTCAATTTTTAAATCTTGATACATAAGTTTAAATTTTAACATATTTATTTTAAAAGGATAATCATTTCTTTACTTATTTGATCAAAAATGCAAATAAATGCACATAAATGCACATTAAAATAAATTAATCGAGGAAACAAAAAACATACGTATATTTCCTTGTTTCATTTCACTCATATCATATATCTATTTTCTAAGATTATAAATATATTAAATGAAAAGGATGCACTTCTTTGTTCCCAAAATTCTTTTAGAATTTTCTGGAAAAAAGTCTATTCTTTAAAAGTCTCTTCTGTTTGTTCCGAAAGAAGAAACCCACATAAATTTTCGAAAGTATCAGAAAATTTTGGATCAAAATCATCCCTGATCTAGCATCTACCAGTACTCACTCAAAATATTTACCAAGAAACTCGCTTATGTGATTTAATCTGACATCACACGAAATGTAAATTTCACCTATGTTATTATCACACTCTCTAAAATTCATGTATTTTTATATTTTGCTTACTGGATTAAAATAATTAATTTAACTACAAGTAAATATTTTGTATGATTTGTATTAATCTTTCGTTATATAATTATAACTCTTAGACTATAATTTACTCTTATACTGATAATATAAACTATTATCATAGAAATGTTAACCCCTAAACTAAACTATCTAGGAATTTTATTTTTTCAAATAAAATTATTTTAGACTTCCCCAAAATAAAGCAACCCATTGTGGATCAAATCATTGAAAATCGGTACTCAAACGCAAAGAAATTTTCTTTTGTTAAAGCACATGCTTATTACTCATTTCTATAAAATGAACAGAACTCTTGCTGAAAATGCAAATCTTTATTGGTTAGCTTTTGCCTATCTAGGAATTTTATTTTTTCAAATAAAATTATTTTAGACTTCCCCAAAATAAAGCAACCCATTGTGGATCAAATCATTGAAAATCGGTACTCAAACGCAAAGAAATTTTCTTTTGTTAAAGCACATGCTTATTACTCATTTCTATAAAATGAACAGAACTCTTGCTGAAAATGCAAATCTTTATTGGTTAGCTTTTAATTATCTGGGAATTTTATTTTTTTAAATAGAGATCATTTGAGACATCCCCAAAATAAAGCAACCCATTGTGGATAAAATCATTGAAAATCGGTACTCAGACACGAAGAAATTTTCTTTTGTTAAAGCACATGCTTATTACTCATTTTTATAAAATGTATAGAACGTTTACCGAAAATGTAAATCTTTATTAGTTAACTTTTGATTTGGATTTGAAAGAACAGTGGTAAAAAATAACTGTCTTGGATAATATATTTTATTTCCTGGCTAATGATTTTTGATTATGAAGTTCATTTTATAAATCACTTAGTTGATTGATTTACTCCAGTTTGTATGTAATCCGAGTTATTTTTGTGTGTACCATATCATTTGGGAACGATATTAAAAATTTACCATGAAACGTAGATGAAGTACATACGCATAAGCCGTTAGTTAGTTGTTGTAAACATTGCAGTCGTTGGGTTCACTAACAATACTTCACAGTAACCACTAAAAACGAATAAGTATTTTATAAAACAGAGGTACTTAACCGTGTGCCTGCGAAGTTATTTCGTGCGCACGTGGCTGTCCACTATATACTATATCAATATTAACACATTGTATGCGGGACATGTACTAGTACGTTTTCTGACGATTGATACTTGAGCGCGGCACATGTACTAGCACGTTTTCTGACCATTGATACTAAAGCAAGGGTCACGTACTATTACGGGTTATTGTAACAACATGGTTTGCTTCTGGGTAGAAAAATAAACTGGACAACGAAGCCAAATGTTCTTGTCTACTACATAGATTCTTGAAAAATTTAGACAAATAAAAACTAGTTTTTACATCAGTCGATGCGGTAACTGGAGATTGATTAAAAAATCAATTTAGATTTAAAATTAAATTTTTATTTATCTTTGCGAAAATGATATCATATATATATATATATGTGTGTGTGTGTATATATATATATATATATATATATATATATATATATATATATATATATATATTTGTTTATATATTTCAATATAAAATACGAAATGTTGGTGAAAAAAATAAATAAATTTCGATTTATTGAGATTTAACTGCATAACTGAATTTACGCGCAAAACGCCCTCTCCCGGTAGAAATCCACTGCGATATGTACCCGCACACAATGTGTTAACCTTGGCCAACCCGCAGACCATATTTCAAACTTCAAAAACATTGAATCTTTTAATCCTTCAACTTCAGGGGAAAATAAGGACATAGTGGACAAATGGTTTCGGTAATTAATAGTTTCAAATCAAAATTACAATTCTGGAAAGAAAAATTATCAGAAAGGTCTCTCGATCATTTTCCGTGAATGAAAGTTCGTTTGATCCAATTTTATTTATTGGTCACCTTCAGAAGCCTTGGAAACAATTCGGAAATAAATTCCAGCAATTTTTTGTTAACCCTCCTAGTGGAACACATCGAGGAAAAAAATCTCCAAAAATATTGTGTAGGTTTACTGCGTCAGTGGCTTAAGCGTTCTATAATTTTTCCTTCACCCTTTGTCGACTAGAACGGAATACGGGAAACCCACACCTCGTCGTTAGTGTCCCTTTACTTCCGGTTATAAATAGATATATAAATAGATATTATAGATTGTTAATTTTTAATACGCATAAAGCTCGTCAAGTCTCGAAGATCATCCCATAAGAAATAATGGATTCTAAAAGTAAAAATAAAAATAATCTTTGAGAGACTTATTTATATTTTTTTACGAGAGTCATCCAAGATATTTAAGTGGTACAATTAAAGATACATCTATTACCGCAAACAAAATACTTCGAAATAGAGATTTACAAAGCCATGAAAAGCTATCAGCGTCTTTTTGCCTCAAGGGGTAGGGGGGGTATCCCTCAATAAATGTTAGCCAAAGAGGGGTGCAATTCCCAAACAGTCGACCTGACCCTCCTACCGAAAAATTCCATGGGGGAAATCATTGGTAGAAATGTACATTACATCCATTTTCAGAACGTTTATAGAGGTCGAAAATTGTACGTTTTGAAGACATCATCGGTTTGGCAGAATTGTACGTGCAAACCGCTTAGAGGGTTAATGTTTCTGATGCCACTTGGTTAAACCAAGCACGGTTGAGCCTGAGTCTACTTGTATTAAGGCATAGGAATGCGCCTTTCGTTTAATGAGTACTGCGAGGGTTAAAGGACGACTTTGCTCAAGTGGGTCCTCATAATTTAGTAGCAGGTACCAAGCAAAAGTCCATAGGATTGGCCTATGCCCAGTCACCTTTAACGTACACGGTCTATCTTAGGTCGGCTCGGCCTCCGAGCTCGCAACTCTCCAGTTACGAAACCGTTGCCTTTGCCGATTGAGCTACCGCAGCTCTTCCGGCAATTTTCGATTATTGAGCCATTGGCTTTTTTTTTTTTTTTTTTTTTTTTTTTTTAAACCCGTTTCATACTCAAATTAATATTTCTGAAGTTGTAAAATTCCATGAAGAAAATTATTTAGGAAGAAGCATCTCCAATTGAAGATGAAATTTAAAATAATCAGACTGATATTTTATTAAAATCGTGCGGTCTTAATGAACATATTTGGGATACAGCGGACGATAAAAAAAATATCTCTTTTTGGAAAAAGGAACTTACAAATTAAAATCCTGTTTCATTTCCACATATTCTCGTGAATCGTTGTTTTGAACAATGAACACAATTAAATCAAAAATAAAATCTCGACTTAACGATAGGAATCTCGATGCTATAGGATTGAGAATATCATCTTATACTCCTGAATTTTAGAAGTTAGTGAATAAGATGTAATGCCAAATATCCCTTTTTGGAAATAGGAACTTACAAATTAAAATCCTGTTTCGTTTTCACATATTCTCTTGAATCGTTGTATTCAACAATAAGCACAATTAAATCAAAAATAAAATCTCGACTTAACGATAGGAATCTCGATGCTATAGGATTGAGAATATCATCTTATACTCCTGAATTTTAGAAGTTAGTGAATAAGATGTAATGCCAAATATCCCTTTTTGGAAAAAGGAACTTACAAATTAAAATCCTATTTCGTTTTCACATATTCTCTTGAATCGTTGTATTCAACAATAAGCACAATTAAATCAAAAATAAAATCTCGACTTAACGATAGGAATCTCGATGCTATAGGATTGAGAATATCATCTTATACTCCTGAATTTTAGAAGTTAGTGAATAAGATGTAATGCCAAATATCCCTTTTTGGAAATAGGAACTTACAAATTAAAATCCTGTTTCGTTTTCACATATTCTCTTGAATCGTTGTATTCAACAATAAGCACAATTAAATCAAAAATAAAATCTCGACTTAACGATAGGAATCTCGATGCTATAGGATTGAGAATATCATCTTATAACTCCTGAATTTTAGAAGTTAGTGAATAAGATGTAATGCCAAATATCCCTTTTTGGAAATAGGAACTTACAAATTAAAATCCTGTTTCGTTTTCACATATTCTCGTGAATCGTTGTATTCAACAATAAGCACAATTAAATCAAAAATAAAATCTCGACTTAACGATAGGAATCTCGATGCTATAGGATTGAGAATATCATCTTATACTCCTGAATTTTAGAAGTTAGTGAATAAGATGTAATGCCAAATATCCCCTTTTTCGAAAAAGGAACTTACAAATTAAAATCCTGTTTCGTTTCCACATATTCTCGTGAATCGTTGTATTCAACAATAAGCACAATTAAATCAAAAATAAAATCTCGACTTAACGATAGGAATCTCGATGCTTATAGGATTGAGAATATCATCTTATACTCCTGAATTTTAGAAGTTAGTGAATAAGATGTAATTCCAAATATCCCTTTTTGGAAATAGGAACTTACAAATTATAATCCTGTTTCGGTTCCACATATTTATGAGAATCGTTGTTTTCAACAATAAGCAAATTAAATCAAAAATAAAATCTCGACTTAACGATAGGAATCTCGATGCTTATAGGATTGAGAATATCATCTTATACTCCTGAATTTTAGAAGTTAGTGAATAAGATGTAATGCCAAATATCCCTTTTTGGAAATAGGAACTTACAAATTAAAATCCTGTTTCGGTTCCACATATTTATGAGAATCGTTGTTTTCAACAATAAACACAAGTAAATCAACAATAAAATCTCGACTTAACGATAGGAATCTCGATGCTATAGGATTGAGAATATCATCTTATACTCCTGAATTTTAGAAGTTAGTGAATAAGATGTAATGCCAAATATCCCTTTTTGGAAATAGGAACTTACAAATTAAAATCCTGTTTCAGTTTCACATATTCTCGTGAATCTTTGTTTTCAACAATGAACACAATTAAATCAACATTGAAATCTCGAATTAACGATAGTAATCTCGATGCTTATAGGATTGAGAATATCATCTTATACTCCTGAATTTTAGAAGTTAGTGAATAAGATGTAATTCCAAATATCCCTTTTTGGAAAAAGGAACTTACAAATTAAAATCCTGTTTCGGTTCCATATTCGTTTCGGTTACATATTATATTCTCGTGAATCGTTGTATTCAACAATAAGCACAATTAAATCAAAAATAAAATCTCGACTTAACGATAGGAATCTCGATGCTATAGGATTGAGAATATCATCTTATACTCCTGAATTTTAGAAGTTAGTGAATAAGATATAATGCCAAATATCCCTTTTTGGAAAAAGGAACTTACAAATTAAAATCCTGTTTCGGTTCCATATTCGTTTCGGTTACATATTCTCGTGAATCGTTGTTTTGAACAATGAAGCAATTAAATCAAAAATAAAATCTCGACTTAACGATAGGAATCTCGATGCTATAGGATTGAGAATACCATCTTATACTCCTGAATTTGAGAAGTTAGTGAATAATATGTAATGCCAAAAATCGCATTAAATGTAACTATTTTGAATTTTCAATTATCTTTTCAGAGCAGGATATTGTTTATTATGCTTATGATTGCACTTAAAAAAAGAAATATTTGAACCGTTATACTTTTTTGTTTAATTGCGCGGGCCAACTATTTCCGGTTTGTCACATGAGCCCAGACGGGGAATATTTTAGTCTACCATGCTTAGAACTTTATCGCCAAGTTTGCGGGGGCACTCTATTCTGGTGTCGAACATTTAAAAAAAACTTGTTATTAAAGATTCGACATACACCTTTGAATGTGATTATCTAAGATTAAAAACCCCTGATATAAAGCATGATTTAAATCTCTTTATCACTGAGATACATATCTGAAAAATAACTTAAAAATCAATATCTAGCATCCACCAATATTCTCTCAGTTAAAACAAATTGTAAGTTACCTAGATACTGTTTAAGTAGAGACCACTTATAAGTCATTAAAAAAATTACAGTTTACAGTTAGAGAGCTCACTAAAAAACTATTATAATCGCTAAAAATGAATAAATTTTCTGTATATCATGATTTAAATCTCTTTATCACTGCGTAACATATGAAAAATAGCTAAAATATTAATACCATTTAAATACCATCAATACCATACACCATTATCCTCAGTTAAAAATTTAATAATTTTACCATGCACGTTCGAATTAAAACACTCGGTGTAAACTCAATAGGTAACTAAATATCAAAGTTATTTCTTAATTATTAAATTATTAAAGAGAATCTAGTCCTGAAACTCCTTAAATTTAAGTTGTATGTTAATATCTATAATATGATGTTATGTGGAGCATAGTAAACTTTTTTTTCCAAAATTGTACTGTTTTAATTATTTTATGATTTTATGCGAATATAAAGAGGTCTTAATGCAATAACAGTATTTTTTATAATTTATTATAAATTTAAAGATTTATAATCTGTTGATATATTTTCAGAAAGTGAAAATTTCTTTAGAAGGTATGAGACTGCTAATGTTGCGTAATTGACGTTAGTTGTCTATAGTGCCAAGAGATGGCGCCAGATGTTCCGAGAAGAAAGAGGAACGGACTGTTCTAAGGAATGTTCTTTTTTGATTTTTAGTTTGTTCTCAGTTATGTAAGTTGTTGTGCGTTCTGTTTTTGTGTGGTGTATGTATGTGCTTTGTCTAACGGGGAAGAGTACTAAGTCCCCGGTAAATATGTGTTTTAAGTGTGGAATAAAATATAAAAAGCCCTAGTTTTGAGTTATATATAAGTTTATAGGTGTATATTAAAGGTCCCATGGCTGTCACTTTTCAGGGGATCTCCTATTCCAGCATTACTACCCAGGTAAGCACGCCTACATTGTTTATTTTTCTGGTACTCATCCGTTTGATATGAGCGAAATGAGAAGCTTATATGAGATGTTTTGTGTTAAGGTAGATTTTTTAGAATTGAACCTGCATGTAATGTCGGGTAGACATTCCTAGGTTATTTCCTTAATGTTGGAACTTTGTTTTTCTGTTGGAGATATTTATTGTTAAAGAGTCTTTGTTCCAACAGCTAATGTTTTAGTAAGAATTCTAAATTAAAATAAATTTTTGTATTTTTACATGAACATCTGTGTTTTTTTTTTTTTTTTAAATATTCAACAGAAATCAAAGGAATGAGGAATTTTCACGTTTTCTAATTTTAATTTTAAACAATAGAAAACGAAAACAAAAACTAAGCAGGACAGTATCTATTTTTCTTTCATTTGGGGGTGTAATTAGTGATTTCTAAAGGGTTTTATAGGGGACTAACGTTTCTCAAAAACGATACATTTCCTTCGCCTAGTATGTGACGTCATCGTTCATGGTGACACTAAGCGCCTATGCTGTTGACATGTTAAAAGGAGACTTAAATTTGTTTGTGTAAAGTATCGCATATAATACATTTTTTTAATCATTTCTGTCATTAAAAATCCTATTATAAATATTGTATTGTGCTACACTGTAAAAATGCAAGAATTGCAAGGAGAAGATATTTTTCAGCATTACCAAAGATCCACATACAGATAAAATTTCAGATTTCAGTAAACTTGTTAATGGTTTTTTACAAAATTATTCCCTCAGCTGGTTTATGCTAGACAGTAGAAGCAGATTGGTATTTTCAATCAACAAAAACCCTTCTGTAGAGACTGAATGTGGGATAGGAGTCAGAAAGTGCATTGCGGCAGCTGGTCACAAGGAGACCAGAAAAAGGGTCGGTCTTTCTTAGCACCCGTGGGAATTTATTCCCCTGAAAAAGCAGGATTTCGAGACCCATAGGGGAATGGGATTTTTATATCTCTGTATACCTCTGTGTGGAATGCCGGCTGTCGTTAAGGAGTCCGGTCTGAGATAAGGGCTGAGAGCACTCCCGTGCTCTCAGCGCTTTTTCTCACCCCCCCCTCTCTTTTGCGAGGAGTCTTTCATGAGAATGGTGGTTGATTGTTGGGGACTGGAGGGTAGAGAAGGATGTCCTTTCTCGCCTAGCGATGCTATTTTGTACCTTGTATATTTGTAAATAGTCGATATAATAAAGTCTAGAACTTTAAGCTATTGTTCTTACTAAACCCGCACAAACTCAGAGGCGTATGTACGTTGCGACGTTACACAATATATTCCATTTTCAAATTTGTAGATACATTTTCGTGGTTTACGTCCATTTAACCGCAATTGCAACCTCATATCACATTGCAGTTTTTGTCTGTCCTGATGAATCTTGTCATTTCTTTAAGTTTGTTGAAAGATTATGGATACACTTTGTAGAAAAATATACATACATTCATATAGTCCCATAGTCCTTGGACGTGCGTTAGGTTTACCCCACAGTGCGTTAACAGAAAAACACTTATACGGAAATCCATCTCTCTGCACTTGAATCGGAATTCGTTCTCTAGAAAAAAAATTCATTTATTCCGTATCTGAAACTCTTATTTTCTTCACATTTTATAGTCAGCATACAAAATAAATATATAGCTTTACTAGACTACCCGACAGACGTTGTCCTGTTTAAACTCTGTAATTCCAAAAATTATAAAATGTTTTTAAATAAATTATAAACTGAACCGTTTTGATAGAAAATCAAGGAAAAAATATTTTAAAGGCACTTGTCTCCACCACGCGTACAGTCATTACAAACGTAATTAGATTAAAGTTCCCACATCGCCTGCATAGAAATACGAACCTTGGACTTCTAGCAGTGAAGTCCGCTGCGCCGACCACTGCGCCATAGAAAAGTTAGCAGCGGATGGTTTCAATCGGCATTATAATAATATCAATAAGCGCGCAATTCTGGATTTTTAATAAAAAAAACATTTTTTATCGGATCAAATCGTGAATCTAAACCATTCTCGAATCAGCTTAAGGAAGCTTAGGAGAAGTTCAATTACAAACCCACGGACATAAAAATTTTATGTATAAAGAAGTATATGTAGGTATAAATGTAATACATGAAACATTATTGTCCTTAAAGTTCTTCAAACTATCCCAATTCACTTTCTACTTTAGTTAAATGTTCTAACCAACCGAAACATGTCAAGGTTATGAATCATTGAGAATGTCATTTCTTCCTCTCTTCCCAAAACAAAAATTTAATTAATTGCGACGTGTGGCCCTTTCTACGCCTTCATTAACCTAACTGTGAATTCTTCCAAAAAACTTGATGATACTTACAATCTTAATATCGCTGTTTGCCTTTTCACAACTAATGTTCAAACAAGTAAAAAAAAGAAGAAAGGAAAAAAAAGAGAAGAAAAGAAATCAAATGATCCTAAAAGAGTATTCAAGTGTGGTTTTTTTTATTTATTTTGTTATTATCAAACAGTTCTCTTTTAAATTGTTCACAACTCGCTTAATTTCCTCCTCCCTTTTTAGACCTCACACACACACACGCATATATATATATATATATATATATATATATATATATATATATATATATATATATATATATATATATATATATTTATATATATATATATATATTATATATATATATATATATATATATATATATATGTATATATATATATATATATATATATGTATATATATATATATATATATATATTTATATATATATATATATATATTTATATATATATATATTTATATATATATATGTATATATATATATATACACACAAACACACACATATATAAATATATATATAATATCATTTTCGTAAAGATAAATAAAAAGTTAATTTTAAATCTAAATTGATTTTTTAATCAATCTCCAGTTACCGCATCGACTGATGTAAAAACTAGTTTTTATTTGTCTAAATTTTTCAAGAATCTATGTAGTAGACAAGAATATTCGGCTTCTTTGTCCAGTTTATTTTTCTACACAGAAGCAAACCATGTGTGTGTGTGTGTGTGTATATGACATATATGTATGTGTTTATATATATATATATATATATATACAGGGTAACCCAAAAGGTCTTTTACAAACTTAACATGCTGGTCTCTCATATCATGATGAACAACATTTACATAGGAACTTGTGTCTGAAAATGCAAACTGAGAACGCTAGAAGGCGATAATTGCAGGTAAATGGGAGATTGGGGAAAATATTCATTTCAGGCGTGGACGTTGAAGGAGAAGGATGAATTTAGTAACGCAGAAATGGCCGACATGCATTACACATATGCCGCTGCTGATGGACATGTACGAGCAGCGGCGCGGATGTACCTTGAGCGCTTCTCAAACAGACGTCAGCCAAGTCATGTCTTCTTTGGACGATTGCAACGCAGATTGCTTGAATCAGGAGCTATCGAAGAAAGTAGCCACATCGGTCGAGAACGTACTACACGCGCGTCTGTCGTAGATGAAACCGTGCTACAGAAATTTGCCATCAATCCGCAAACAAGTCTCCGAGCAAGCGAACGTGTCTTGGGTGTAGGTCATTCCACCATAATGCGGATACTGCACGGTGGACATGCAACACATTCATCACTTCCAAAAAGTACAGGTATTGTGTGTTGACGATTATCTCAAACTCATTTCATTCTCACTCTGGTATTTGCAATAGCTGGTAGCACAGCCAGATTTTCCACCATGGATTTTGTTTTCTGATTAATCCTGATTTACACAGGATGGTGTCCTGAACCTGCACACCATACACTAATGGACGCATGAAAACCGAAGATGTACACGTGTCCATTCACATCAACAACGTTTCACAGTAAACTTTGGGTTGGTATTATCGGAAACATGTTGACTGGCCCTTACCTTCTATCTGAACACCTCGACGGAAATACCTATCGCATTTTTAGGAAGAGTTTTGTCGGATCTGATGGATGAGGTTCCAGCCGCTACACGCCGAAACATCTTGATTCAGAATGATGGAGTGTCTGCCCACTTTAGCTATTCTGTTCGAGAATACCTCTATAGGACTTATCCGAATAGCTGAATCATTAGAGGCGGACCAGTTGCATTTCCGCCGTGATCCCCCGACCTGACACTCCTGGATTCCTACGTGTGGGGACTCGTGAAATCCATGGTGTACGAGACACTCATAACATCGGATATGGATCTTATCGCCAGGATCGCGGAAGCAGCAGCATGTGTCCGTGACACTCTTGACCAGTTTGAACGGGTTCGTGAATCCATGCACCGACGTTGTGAAAAGTGCATTGTGGGGAAGGGAAACATTTTTGAACATTTGCTGTGATGTAATCATCATCTTTAGTAAAAATCAAATTAACACCACTGTCGATATCATTTTTTTTCTCCTGCTCCACACTTGTGATCATAGCGCTCTAGCGATCGCAGTCTGCATTTTCAGACACAAGTTTCTATGTAAATCTTGTTCATCATGATATAATAGACCAGCATGTTCAGTTTATGAACGACCTTTTCTGACACTCGGCTAACATAAATACTAGATGAGTTGGCTTTCAGTATAGTTTTACAAATGCTAAGTACTTCTTATTCGTTTTCTCCTTTCATTTCTTATGGTCTTTTGGGTGTACGGGAATGTTCAGGCCTCATCAAACATATGCTTAACCGTGTATGGAAGTCATAAACCTTCCACACCCAATCCTTCTTACTTCCTTCCCGTTTTTACATTACTCGGCTTATTTGGAGTTATAAAGTCTGATTCTGATTATGGTTTTATTTTTCATTTTTCATTATTATCTTATCTACCTCTATGTAATTGCTGTGTGGAGCGCATTACATGGTAAGTAACTTTAAATCTCATTTTAAATATCAGTCTTTACTATCTAATATTTATCGTTCTATTATTATCTCTCTCTCCTCTCTCTCTCTCTCTCTCTCTCTCTCTCTCTATATATATATATATATATATATATATATATATATATATATATATATATGTGTGTGTGTGTGTGTGTGTAAATGTATATACATGTACTTATATATTGTATAAATATACACACATATACATGTACGTATATACTATATATATATATATATATATATATATATATATATATATATATATATATATATATATGTGTGTGTGTGTGTGTACTATATAGACCCAAATGCAGTATATTTGTCCTAATATAAATTAAAGTATCGTTTTTGTTAAGATCACTTACCCGCAGTTTGTAGTGTAAATATCTTTTAGCCCATGGATCTCACAGTATGATATGAAATTTAATCCATTATTTTCAGCAAATGCCTCCAAATATTCGTTGCTGTTGTCCTGATTGATTCTATATTCTTCTTTCACAACCTGAGATGAAAACAATTTATTCACTTTTTATGCTTTAAAAAAGTTAGGATGCATGAAAATGCTAGATTCGACAATATTGGGTATTTTATCCTTCTATTAATCTGATGAAAAAGTACTCCTATTTGTATGTTATAACCACATTCCTGATGCATTTCATAAAACAAAATTAAAAGTACATCCCAGGTTATTGTTACATATGACGATTGTATAAAACGATTTGCCGAAAAAGGCTGGGTAACATAATTTGCCCGTTAGAAAAATTCTAGTGTGCCAACTAAATTTTAAACTTACATTTGAACACCTGGAAATTTGTTCTGTAAAATTGGTTGAACGATGTATATACACCAAACAGCTATTACATTATGACCGCTCTGTTAATAACATCTTGGACCACCTTTGGCCCTCAAATCCACCAGCATCCGGCGAAATATTTACTCCTCAAGGTACTGATAAGTAGTCTCATGTAACTGGAATTAAGCACTCACCAATTGGTTCAATTCCCTCACATTGAGAGGAGGTAGGGTAGCAGCACTAATTTGGTTTCACATGTGGAAACACAAATGCTCTATTGAATTAATATCAGGTAAATTGGTTGGAAAAAACATGAATTGAAAGTTACTGGAATGTTCCTCGAACCCCTCCTTGGCAATTCCATCCTAATGACATATGCATTATCCTGTTGGTAAACACCAACCCTGCCTGAAATACTTTTCTGGTGAATGAGTGAACTTGTTCTCCAACGATGTTCATGTAGCTCACAGACATCAAGGATTGTTGTATGGTGATTATGCGTCTTAATGTGCTCCATAAAAACATGCCTCATAATACTCCTCCCATTGACAGTACCAATGGTAGATTGTCTTCATCTAATTGTGCATCCACGAGCCAGTATTTAGTTTCCAGTTTGGCGAATTTGCATACGCCCATCGATGTAGTGGACCAAAAAACGTGAATCTCCGGACCTTGCAACTTTCTTTCATTTTTCTAATGTACAATTCCGATATTCTTGGCCCATTGTAGACTCAGCTAGTGATGACGGGCCGTTAGTGCAGAGATATGCATCGGCCTCCGGTTGCGTAGAACCACACGAAACAATGTACGCTACATACATATACAAACATATACATGTACATGTGCGTACAGTTTTGACAGAATACGTCTGGGTCACCCTTGTTGTAGCTGGTAGTGATTTCGTCTATTGTAGCTCTTCAGTCAAAGCGAACAATGCGTAGCCTCTTCTGGCGCCGTGGACGACACACAGCTGGCCGGCGACTTGTCGTTTCACCATCCATGTACTACTTTCGATATGCGCTCAAAACAACTGAACGAGAACAGCCGATTAAACATGTCGTTTCTGAAATTAATGTTTTCAGTCGCCGAGTCATAACGATTTGGCCTCTATCGAAGTCCGATAAATCAGCTGATATTTTCCCTTTATGTCAGTAATCGTTCTCTATTTGGAAAGACAATGCATAGTTGCCTTATATGCTCCAACATCAGCCGCGCACGCTCAGGGGTTTCTTTTCCTGTGTTAGCCTATTTTTCTAAATGGAGGTTGGTCAGAATGTAATAGCTCTTCGTTGTATATGTATATACATATATAACCACACACACACACACACACACAAACATATATATATATATATATATATATGTGTGTGTGTGTGTGTGTGTGTTGTGTGTATATATGTATATATATATATATATATATATATATATATATACATATATATATATATATATATATATATATATATATATATATATATATATATATACATATATGAGTGTATGTATATACGAGGGTTGGAACTTTAATAGTGCAACTATTTATTTACATGGAATACAAAAGAGATTCATGTCACCATGTTTTACAGTTCTTCAATATAGTCGCCAGCATTGTGTATAACCCGTTTCCAACAATGTGGAAGTCGCAGAACACCTGTAGCAACGCCTGTTCTGTTGATAGTTTGAATCGACCGATCTTTTGCCTCAAAAAACTCTGGAACAGTTCTGAAGTAGTGAATACCATAAAGTCGTTCCTTCATCATAGGAATTAAGACCAGTATGGTGGATGGTAAAGCACTTCCCAACCCCATCGATCGAACAAATTAGTCACAGCTTGCGCTGTAGGTGACCGAGCATTGTCATCCAGAATGATAGGGGCGTTCTGTAGAAAGTACAGAATTTTCTCATGATCAGCCGTTCTTTCAGAATGTGCAGCACAGTCCCATGTGCAAGTCCTGTCTTTCGGATCAGCTTACGTATCGTTTCGCAACGATCATTGTCCATGAGTGAGGCAACAGCAGGCACTTCTCCATTGCTATCACTAGGACAACCTGGCAGATGCATGTCTGACACATTTGGGAGTCTTTCATTGTAGGTTTTTACCCATCTTGCTACAGCTCTGTAATGAAATGCAAATTCCCCGCTAGTCTCTTGAAGCCCTAGATGACATCGTCGTGATGTGCTGCCTCTGGCATATTGAAGTTTTATCCATTTTCGAAGTTCTTGTTTTGAAAACTTTCTGACAACATTTACTTTAGACCGCAATCTAATGCAAGGATCAGTTCTTTGAGTCACTCCGCATTCGTATGACGTAGGAAAGACGAGTCTTTTTTTTTTGAGAGGTAAGGTAGGCATGTAGCTCAAGTGTGGTACACGCGACATATTTGGTTTTGTTGCGTAGCGTTTTTACAGCAGTGTTGCCACTATTAAAGTTCCAACCCACGTATACATATATATATATTATTTATCTTTTAATATGCAAAATAACCAAGATATCTGTAAAATTCTATTATAATATATATAAATATATATATATATATATATATATATATATATATATATATATATATATATATATATATATATATATATATATATATATATATATATATATATATATATATATACATATATATATATATATATATATATATATATATATATATATATATATATATATATATATATATATATATATATATATATATATATATATATATATATATATTATATATATATATATATATATATATATATTATATATATATTTATTATATATATATATATATATATTATATATATATATATATAATATATATATATATATATATATATATATTATATTATTTATATATATATATATATATATATATATATATATATATATATATATAATATATATATATATATATATATATATATATATATATATATATATATATATATATATATATATATATATATATATATATATATATATATATATATATATATATATATATATATATATATATATATATATATATATATATATATATATATATATATATATATATATATCACTATAATATATATATGTGTGTATTTATACAAACATATATACATAGGTATACTTTTCCACCTATTTAAAAAGTTAAAATTATCAGAAATCTTTCACCAGGGGATATAATTTTTTAATAAGCTAAAATAATATTCAAAAATTCCTTTTCGAATACTATAAATATCAAATGAAATAAACAACAATAAAAAAGTAGAAAAAGTTTCATCTTAAATGTATAATAATTTCACTGCGAAAATTTGAAATCAATATGTGAAATATTGATTTTATTAAGTGGTTTTTCTTTAGAGTGTGTACCTTTTGAAAAAAAAAACACCACTTTCAGTAGAATGTATTTAAAATTTTTGGAGTTTCATTAAAAACTAGGCTATTAAATGCCAAGATTGTATAGCTTTACAGGTTCTAATTCGAATACTTCAATGGATTTTGTTTTAAAGTGTAATGCGACTCTTAAATGGGCAAAAAATAAAAACGTCTCAGCTATTTACTGAAAATAAATTTAAACTTACAAAACTTTAAGTTAAATTTACTCAAATGTTTTTTTTCTTTCATGTAACATGTATGTTATCTCAAAACGTTTTAAATAATGAGTTTTAATTAAATTTTTACAAGTTATATACAATACAATTTTCATCCGATTAAAATGAAATTTTCTTGTATAATTCCCAAAAAAATGATTTTTTAATAAATTTTAAATTTTTAAGGAAAAAATTCACTTTTTTCAAATATATTTACAAAAAGTATTTATATATCTTAAACATAAAGAAATTTTAGGTTCAAAGTTACTTTGAGATATTATAGTATGTTTTGAAACAATAAGTTTGTCTTAGACTTAATTATATTTTTAGCAATCATGCTCTTTAGCCTTGATATCATTTTTGTTAACAACAAATAGTCTCTTATTTAAAACTTTCTAACAAAAATATTTTTATATTCCAAAATGAAAGATTAGAATATTTTCTAACTATATTAATAAATCTTATGATTGTAAAACTGTTAGTTTTCACATTTTTCGAATTTTAATAATTGTGACTCCTTAATAAATGATTCGGAAATATCTAGAAATTTTAAAAATCGAAAAATCAAAAATTTGAATTTTTTAAAGGTTTAAGGTGATGATGCAATTACCTTTAAAGATTAAAAAATCGATTTTTATTTTTGTTACATTTTTAGAAAATTTTAACATTTCTGAATCATTTAAATCAAACCGAGTTTAAAAATGAAATTTAGAACACGAAAAATTGTTTAAGAAACTATGTAAACATAGACGCTTTTGTACGTTTAAATTAACCAGCTGCTGTTTGTTTACCTTTGACACAAATGCATACTCAGTAATGTAACTATCATCACTGTTTTTCTGCCATAACTTTTATGTATTTTTATTTTTTTTCAAACTAATGGCATTTTCAAACTCTACGGTTTTTATTTTACTTTCAGCAGCAGGAGTTATGCTGATAACTTCTGTCTTTTTCATGTATATTGTTTACTTTTTACATGCATATACATTGCTCGAGTTGAAAATTGAGTGATGTGAAATTTTATACTGTCCCTGGCGGATGATATTACAAATAAACTAACAATATATTGTGGAAATGATATAAGGAAACTCTTATTCCCTTAGTCTTATTTATGAGCTATATTTTATCACAAGTATTCCGTAGACATAGAACCTTCTTATTTTGTCTTTTAGAATTGCAGGATGATTCGTAGGGGACTTAGAGAATTTGTACATTAGGACTTCTGCAATCTTAAAAACTTTAAAATTTATACCTACTCCTGTAATGAGTGCTATAAAAGATAATTTTAATGATCTCAACAGGCTATACTTACTCAAAAAATATTTAGGGGGGTACACGCCAATCCCATTGAGATAATACTCTTGTATGAAAATTATGACCCAAACATTTGGATGTGGATCAAATATTGTTCAGATAACTGTTACTAAAGCTGTTTCTATTTTTAATGAAGGTCAAGTTGGTTGACTAAGTGTGAACTTGGTTACAAAATAGGTAATAATATGAAACCATTTTCCTATAAGAATCATCAACAGCATATTTCTGCTGCGGATATGAGTTCATAAGAAGATCTAAGAGCAATAAAACGAGAGCTAAAACTGCTGCACAAGTAAAAACATTAGAAGAAGATGGAATAATATGTGCAACTAAACAATTTTAAAGTATTTTGAAATATTTTTTTTAAATATGTAAATTCAAACTTTACTCAAAATGATGTTTCTTATACTTGCGTGCACTCTAAATAAAAAATTATTGTGTATATTATTTTAAAATTTTCAAGGTCAATACATTATACCAGTACAGTTATACACTATCTACCAATAAGTATTTGGACACCTGTGATAGAAAAGAAAAACTAAGTTTATTCAAAATCAGTAAGTGGTAGAGTCTCCACGAGAGGCAATTACAGCATGAACCCTCCGGGACATACTTTCCATAAGTCTTTGCATTACAGCTAGTGGTATTGTCTTCCACTCGGCTTGGAGTAGACATACAAGTTCCTTCGCTGATTTTGGACGGGTAGTGCACCCCTTAATTCAGCGATCCAACTCGTCCCAGATGTTCTCGATAGGGTTCAGATCTGGGCTCTAGACCAGTCCATTCGATGAACTCCATTGGCACCATACCAAGCTTTGGTTAACCTCGAACCACAACAACTGGCATTTTCATCCTGAAAACAACAGGGGTCTAACCCGTAAAACTGCCACAACGTAAGAACCACATTATCATCCAAAATAGTGCAGGCATCGGCGTTGAGCCTACCATGAATGGGGACCAAGAATCCAAGTCAATACCAGGAGAAACACTCCGAAACCATAATTCCACCTCCCCGAACTTGACTGTTGGCACAAAGTATTTTGGCAGGAGACATTTTCCAGGCAGACTCCAGACCCAGACTCTGCAATCCGAACGATAAACGGTGAACCTTGATTCGTCTCTCCAAAGAACCCGTTTCCACTGATCTACGGTCCAATTTCAAAGTGCTTTGCACCACATTAACCGAGCAGCGCGGTTGGACTTTATGATTAAAGGCTTATGGGCAGCAGTACGACCATGAAAACCAAGCAGATGTGCTTCCTTACGGATGGTATTTATTGAAACAATACTCCCGGATGCCTGTTGAAACTTCTTGAGGATGATTGACATCGGTTGGATGCTGTTCTTCCGAACTTCTCTGGTTAACACTCGTCGGTCTCTATCTCCTAATTTCATTGGTCTACCGACTCGGGGCACATTCCGACAATCACCGCTCACCTTCTTCTTAATCACCTAGTCCACTGTCAATTTGGGATACTTCAGATCGCTAGATATGTCCCTTAAGGATTGGCCACATCTGTGATATCCGATAATTATATCTTTCTCGAAATCAGAGCTCCGAACTTCGCGGCATCTTGCATTCGACTAATGCCGATACTGTATCCTACCCGATGTATACCGGCGGAGGCCGTAATGTTCCTCAGGATCGCAGATACCGTCATTTGCATAGGTGTCCAATTACTTAATGATAGACAGTGTACTCTACCTTCTTTTTTCATGGTTTTTAATTTTATTTGGTATATGTAGATTTGTTATTGAAATTTTTGCACGCTATTTTAAATTTTTGAAAAACTTATTGTGTTGGAGAAAAAGTTTTGATAACTTTTAAAAACTAAATAGATAGAGATTCATGCCTAATGATATGAGTTTACAAAAGTGCAAAAATTATTAATGAAAATAAATAAATGAGTCGTTGTAAGCCTGAGAGCTGTGTGTCAGCAAAATTTTGAAAATTTAGAAATATGCACTTACATTTCATTCCATAAAACTTTCTTGTTTAACAGAGAAAATATTAAATTTATTTATATAATTAAATAACTATACAAAAACAAATGCTGAAAGTTTTATTCAATTTAAACACCAATAGTAAAAGTTATGCAAAGTTGCAATACAACAAAAATTCTAGATTTTAAGGGTGCTTAAAAATTGATTACTCCCCTTAAATGTTAATCATGTTTTTATTAATATGAAACAGTGTAAAGAATTACATTTTTGGATACCAATACCCACTTTATATAGCTGTTCAATTTCATGACTGGTTTTGTCCTGAAGCAACAATTTAGGACAATAATTTGGATACAATTTGCAAAACTGCTTCTTGTCTTTCCAATCTTCACAGTGTTCAGGAAACTTTTCACAGTATGGCTGACGTTGTAATCTGCAAACATTCTATTATAAGAAAAATTTAAGTATAAAGCAAGATGCTATATAGTGCAAGGGTGTCAAGATACAAAACAATTTTCTTTGCCAAATTGCCGTTGCAATTGGCCAAGACATTCACATCACTTTTCTCACGCCAAATGCAGTTTATTACTATATATAGAAAACAAAATATATTTTTACTTTAGATACAAATACATAACAACTCTTTAAACATAAAAATACTTCATGAAATATATAATGAACTTCAGTACCTTCACTTAATGGGTCAACAGGATTCTGTGGGCCAAGCCCTTCAATCCTGAGATTTTCAGTGAGCATGAATATCAGCGAGAGAAAAAGTAAACAACTAAATATGAAAATGGAAAGATAATGATGGATTCTTAAATACGGGACACAAAAACTAGAAGGGAGAGAGTTTAGGGATAGAAAAACTAGATATTTTTGCAGCAGGATACATCTATTTCCATGTAAAATCTATTGGTGCTTCAAGGTCACACTTTCTCATTTCCCCAGTCATCGGTTACTATGGTAGCGACCAAGGAGCCTATGCATTCACACATATTTTCAGCACTTCAGTTGAGGATTTGATTCCAATACGTTCAGAGACTTGCTTTATTATTATAAGCAAAGTCAAAATTTTTAGTTGTGCATAAATGCGTTAACTATTTACATAAAGAAGAGTTTAACAATATGTATAAAATGGTTATAATAAATCACAGATATTTTTATAAGAATACAAAAATTCATTTTAATTTAGAATTCTTACTAAAACATTAGGAATCTACCTTCTAAAGAAATTTTCCCTTTCTAAAAATGTATCAACAGACCACAAATCTTTAAATACATAATAAAATTATACAAAATATTGTTATTGCATTAAGACCTCTTTCAATTCTTGTAAAATCATAAAATAATTAATACAGTACAATTTTGGAATAGAAACTTTACTATGGTCCACATAACTTCATAATATACTTATTAACATACAACTTAAATTTAAGGAATTTCAAAACTACATTCTATTGAATAAATTAATTATTATGAAATACTTTTGATATTTAGATTAAAAGAATCATACAAATATGAAGAAAAATAGTGAGAAATTATAACTAATTACTCATTAAAATTAGCGAAATATTCAATCATCTTAATGATATTATATCTGTAAATAATGCAACTGTGTGAGAAAAAAAAATTAGATTTACTTTTTCAGTAGAATTTTTTAAATCTTACGGATTAGAATATAACATACAATTTTTGAATTGTAATTTTATGAAATGGGATTATATCTTAAATTTAAGAACTTAGAAACAGGTCTGAAATTACTCATAAAATTTTGTGTAAAGTATTAATTATTCTTCAAAGTGTAGTCTAAATAAACATATTTTCATCACGCACGGAGAGCCCACACGATGCATGACACCAATTAACACAGTGGTAAAAAAGAGTAAAGTCATTCCCCAACTGTCGTTACCATAGTTACAGTTGGTCATCGGGGAAAAATCAGTGACCTTGAAGTGCCTATTGAGTTTACACAGAGTATAGTGCAAGAATGAGTAGTTTTGATATTCAATGAGATCCTGACAAATGCAGAACATCCAATCAGAAGCGAGAATACCGACCAATGAAAAATTGATCATGAGGTGAGATCAGGACTTTAGTTAGCTTAATTGTGGCCTTGGGCAAAAACGTCTCTAAGGGCTCCCCGTCTGCTTACTACTGTAGTAATGAAGCACCGAACTTTATAGAGGTATTTAAATTTTTAACATCATTATAGATTTGTAACAAAAAAATTGATTAGAACTTAAAATAGTCCCCCCCCTTCTCCAATGGTCGGACGAAATAACGTTCTGTCTATGTTATAGATTTTCTGACAATTCTATGTCCATCATTAAAACGATATAGCACATCTGAAATTCCAAAATTTAATAAAAATGCTATTTAAATTTATAATTAGAAAATGTAAAGACTTTTTTGGTAATTTGAATCAATTAATGAAAATACCTTAGACAAGTCCTATGCAATTAGAATGGGCTAAAACGTTTTTTTTTTTTCGATAAAGTCTACGCCGTTTTCATAACATAAGTGCATCCGTTCCATCGTAATTGCAATAATTTAGCCCTAGAATGGATTGCTATGGATTTAAGAAATATAAATATTTTTGCGCTCATACGATATATTAATGAAGAAGCTAAAATAAAACTTACTAATACACATACTGATTTTTTTTTTTAACCCTCGGTTGTAAACAGCCTAAAGATTAGGCTTTGAGATATTTACCACGGAACAGTTCAATTCTCAATAGTAAAACAAAAAAAAGAGAGAAAATAATATAATCATGAGTATTTCTTTAAAAATGTCCAATAAATTAAAACAATTAAATTAAAACAAATTCCTGGAAGAAGGTAGTATCATGTTAGCCGTTTATAGTGTTAAAGTAAGCAAAAAAGGTTAAAACTAGCTGAAAAAGGTTTAAAAAACTAACCAAATCTAAAACAAAGCCCTATATTTGGGGATGTTAATTGGGTTCCAAAATAATATTAAGAACAAGGTACTTTTACACAACTAATCTTGGGAGAAAGGGGGTGGGGTCCCCAAACACGGGTCTGGAAGTGATATGAAACAAACGCTTGAAGATTCGGATATTTGAATTTGTGCTATTATGTACTGAAGAGTGTTACAAACAACTTGAAAAACATTGTGAATTTAAAAATAACAATAGATAGTAAAACGAATTTATAACAAAAAGGATAGCTTTGTAGTTATGAGAAATCACTTATTGAAAGTGAAGCTATTATTATTTGAGCTTGAAATTTAGATTTAACAATTTCAAAAAGTTTGTTTGCAGTACAAAATATAAACTTTATGTTTTCGCTGGTGCTAGTGATTAGTTCACAGTTTTTAATAATCCAGGAGATTGATATTATGTTTTAAAAAGTAAATTAAAGAATGGAACGTAAAATAAATTTCCTATTCCATTTGGGAGTCACCTCTGATTTGAGGGCCGAGTTCACAGGTGGGAACATTGAATAAATGAACTAAACAAACACTATTCATCTATCCTCTCTACATTTTATAGGTTTTTCATTCCATGATAATAGTTTACACGTGTATATATATATATATATATATATATATATATATATATATATATATATATATATATATGTTACTGTGAAAGACCGAAATCTGGAGAATGTCGACTTTCACCGGTGAATGTCAACATTCACGTAGTCATTTGGTGTATGTCCGAAATATTTGCTAAATACTTTTATTTCTGACTTACACCGGTAAATGTCGACATTCACCATGCACTAATGGTGAATGTTGAACATGTCGGATATTTATATTTTCTTCTCCGTAATTCAGTCAAATCTATAGTAGTAGCACATGTAACTGTTGAACTTAGAACAAACCGGACACTCTTAGAACAGAAAATCATATCAATAATTAACTTAATTAACTGATTGACGTTATACTATCTTATTTGTTGCAACAATTTAAACTGTTATAGTAATTTGAATTGCAAAAGGAGTCCCTTATATTTTTAATGGCATTTATTAATGAAACATTTCTTTTTACAATAACAGCGTTTATAGACATGCCCTCCACTTCTCGAATTAGCTGCAGCTGCTTCTCTCAGCGACATTTCTTGCGAAGAAATCTCATATAGAGAGAGTAACTGTTTTTTACAAAATATAAACTGATTACAGGTATAAAGCAGCATGAGGGTACCATTTTTCTTTACTAGTTTATAAAAGTCAGAATCTCCTATTTCAATAAAAACCGACAATACATTTCGGGCATATGTATGACCACGGT
>CM063500.1:90053481-90055981 GCA_032207245.1 Pardosa pseudoannulata
ATTGGTGGTGATAGCCGCGTATGACGTCAGTGGTGTCATTATTTGCCACTTTGGTCTTCATGGCAGAACAGTGACCACACAGTACTACAGGGACTTCCTGGTGCGACAGATATGACGTGGAGTCCGGATCTTTGTGAACAGTGCAATAATCCTGCATGACAATGCAAGACCACCTTAAGCAGAGTGTGTAGGGCAGCTACTGTGACGTTGGGGATGGTAAGAGTTGGAGCATCCACCATACTATCCAGACATTCGGCCCTGTGACTTTGATCTCATTCGCAATATTAAGGAACCAATACGTGGTACGCGGTTTGCTACTCGAGAGGACATTACTAATGCTGTGCTCCAACAGGTGATGCATGGTACCGCAAATGTTGAGACTGATGGTATTCAGAGCCTCCCACATCGTTGTCAGCGTGTGGTGACTGTAGCAGGGGACTACTTTGATAGTCTTTAGACCCAGATTTGTCATGACATTTTTATGTGTACTGTGCTGTCATTGTTTTGCATAGTGAAGGCCACTTTGCCGTGTATACTACCTTAATAAATTAATGTGTTACGATATTTCAGTTTTATTCATTGTCCACACATGTAGTTAACACCTTATCCTTTCGTCTGTATATGTCACATTTTCTGATCATACTTGTAACTTCAAGAAATAAAATAGTTGCCATGACTTGTGCCCCAATCATCGTAGCTAGAAAGGTTATTGTTCAGAAAACGAAACTTCAATTATTAAAACCTAGAAATTGTTTAGAAATCCAAACTACGAATACAAAAGTTTAAAAAACACTCATTACTATACCTGTTGCGATTGCAAATAGTTATGGCTGGCATCTCTATGCTCTCGTAATAAATGTCTTCCTTGTTGACAATCGTGGGATATTCGAAATACAACCTTAGAAATTCGCCAGTTTGGTACAGAAATCCAACCAGACATACTAAGAATGCCACTAGTTTTATGATTTGTCGTATTCGCTTCTCTCCTCCTACTATTTCGGGCAATCCTGAAGAGAAAGAAAGAGTTTTAAAAAGCACACAGGATGTATAGCAAAGTCCTCAGCTGGTTCTCCTCTACCGTTGGTGGCAGACATGAAATCCCAATCATAAAAATATTTTTTAAAAATTTAAGCTATACTTTTATATTATTTTTAAATTTAAAAAAATACAATTTGTCTACAACTGCTAAATTTATATTTTTTACTTCTCCCCTCTCGCTCTAATTATATTTAGGAAAACTTGAAAATCGCTATAAGAACCTTCAATCAAAAAGTTTCATTGTGAGAAAAATTCATCGAGACATTTAAATTCGTGTTTTGATGAAATTTAAAGATATTTTATTTCTGCTTCTGTAAGGGATCTCATAAGAGATTATTTACAGTAATTTGAGGTTTAATTAAGGTTGCTATTTTTTGGCAAAAATGGGTAGGATTAACAGATTCTAAACAGGATGTGTAGACATAGTAATGATGTGCATATGTTAACGTTTGTGAAATCCGATATTTCATAGAATAACTAGGTATTTAGTGAAACACTAGGCAGTTTTTTACTTGATGTTTCATCTTAATTCAGCAAATGCATTTGAATCAAGGACAGATAAAGTACGAGGCTAACATTGCTAGAAAAATCACACTGCATGGAACACGCATGAACCACACAGAGAAACATGTAATTCTCTGTGTGTTCATCAAATTCCTTAATATTCAAAGCCATGAATTTTTGGACCTTTCTTTACTTGCTTCTCAACTATAATAGCGGGCGGAGTGCACACATTTGTTATAAAATTTAAATGTCTTATTTTGTTTCCCCGAAAATAAATGTTCCTTCGTTAATTCTCGAATGCTCTCTATTCTCTATGGTGTGTCTACAAAATGCACAAATCAGGTAGATAAATTAATATAAATGAAATCTACATCTAAAATCTTCAGATTTTCTAATCTTTAGTCTTTCTTCAATTGTGTATGTAATCCAAAATTCGTGTACCATTTCATATATATTTTAAGTAATATATCCAAATAACTACACTTTAATATTTCTTTAAAAACTTCCTCTCTCCCATTCTAATTTTTCAAAATCTTTTTTCCTAGCCCCAAAATGTCTTAATTAAACGAGTGTCCTCGATTGAAAATTCATCTAACACATTTCATAAGCTCTTTGTGCAATAGATGTAAATTTTCTGTCCATTCAACACATTTTTCAGGTGTCGCCGGCAATTGGCTCACTTTTTTCCCTCTAATCTAACAGTTAAATTTGCTTACTAAGTTTCTTGTCCCTTGGGAAATCTCTATCTGTCTCGCTGTGGGGAATACCTCTGTTCCAGCAAAGTGTTTTTCTTATCATTGCTTTGTCTGCCGTTGTCTGGCAAAGATGTCTTTTTAGCAGCTCCTCAATAAAGATTTAAGATGTTCTCAAATCTCTTTATTGTGGCCCGACTGCAACGTTACCCATCAGTGTAATTGCATAAATTTATAATTGCCCTGGCAAAAAATTAGAATAGGGG
>CM063500.1:90063481-90065981 GCA_032207245.1 Pardosa pseudoannulata
TCATATATTTTGGCTTGTTCCCTTTCTTTTCAAAGCTTAACTAAATAGTTTGTCTCTGATATCTTAGCTTCTACTGCGCCTGGTCCTTTCCAAAACCAGTACCTGGTCTCGTATTTTAAACTTCCGTTTAACATTATTCTTGTCATACCACTTTTTTCGTTTCTCTCGTATCTCCGCCATTTTTTCAGTAGCTAAGTCCTGTGCTAGCTTCAGGCTATTCAAAATTTTAAATAGATGCTCAGTCACCGCAATACTTTCAGGCCTTTCAGCCCAATGTTCGTAAAGTAACACTTTAGTGGTTCTATTATTCTTCCCAAATACGAGTTCGGATGGAGAGAATCCCAGTGACTCATGTGTCACCATTCTCAGATCCAATAGAGCCGCTGGCAAGTGTCTTTCCCATTCGGTCCATGCGTCAGTACACAGTACTCTCAGAAGTCTTTTAATTGTAAGATGAAACCTCTCCATCGGGTTAGACTGAGGATGAGCTATAGAGCTATGGATAACCTTAATTCCAAATTTCTCAAAAATCCCTTTTGTTAAGGCACTAGTAAAATATGTACCTTGATCGCATTGTACCTCTTTGAGGAACCCAATACGACCAAATATTTGAATTAGAGAGTCCGTTACGGATAGAGAACTTATCTATTTTACTGTAATAGCTTCGGGATATTTAGAGGTCATACAGATTGCAGTTATTAGGTGCCTATTTCCGGATTCACTAATAGGTAAGGGCCTCCAAGCGTCAACGTTAATTTTGGCAAAAACTTCCCTGATAATAGGCATAAGTTTCATAGGTGCCTTCTTTTTGTCTGTAGTCTAACCCTCTCGTTGACATGGATCACAACTACGGACATAATTTTCTATATCTCGGTAATATCCTGGCCAGTAATAGTGTCTTACTAATCGATCGAAGTCTTTGTTACTCTAACGTGAGTTGCCCAACCATCATGGCATAATTCTATAATATTTTCACGATACCGAGTTGGCACTACAATCAGCTTACATTCTTCGCTTAAATGATCTTTTTGCATCTTATACAGAATTCAGTTTTCAATGATATAATCTCCTCTTTTCCCTCTCTTTATATTTTCCTCTGCTTGAGACCAGATCGTATCTAGCGTACTGCAACCCAGCTGAAACTCTTTCAGCTCGTCCGAGAAGCAGTGTATGAGAATTTCCTCCCTTTCGTATTCAGGCGGAATATCCAGTAACGGGTGTTCACTTTCACTGTCGGTCTCCAGGGCCGTGTCATTTTGGAGAATAGACGGTTCATGGTAATTCACCTCAGGGGAGTTCGATTACTAACTTGAGCCCTCGTTATGGCGTTTATTTCCTCACACGTCCAATTTCACCCGTCTCTGTAATTAGCTAAGCTGTTCGGTTCCCTAGTAAATAACGATCTTGATCCAGGAGTTTTTCTACTACCACCGCTTTAGTGATGATTCCCCCGTAGGTTCGCTCCATGTGAACTACAGCTATAGGGAGACATTTATATTGCATATCTAAAGGTTGACGCACCCAGACAACTTCACCTGCCCACGTATTTTTTGGCTCATGCGGTTTGCAGACTAAATCTATGGAAGCACTAATATTCCTTAGAATAGCCGTAGGCTCTCCATTTACTTTTCCTTCCCACATATATGGCTCCATGCATTTTTTCACACTACTCTTAAGATAAAGTTGATTCAGAACTTAAGAATTCTTTAATTTTCTGTTAGGACTATTTGGTCTTATATAACCCAAACCATTGCATTCAAAACAACGGTGTGGTCTCCGCCTCTCAAATTGTCTGTTTCTCTCACCGGGAGAGTCGGTCGGGTTTCTCTTTCGATTGTTTTTCCAGAAGTATATGTTCGGGTTTCCCTCACATTCCTCTCCAAATTGCCCCTACCTTCAACCCATCTACCTAATCCAATTTTTTTGGCCTCTGAACTTCCTTCCTATCAATTACAGGTTTTTTTATATTATGTCTAACAGACTCATATTTATAGAATTTCTCTGCCAGCTCAAAAGGGTTAGTTATTTCACCCAAAATATCCAAAAAATGATTCTTGACGTCTGCACTAACCTTCTTCTTCATTTAATCGGCGACCATTAACATCTTTAAATTTTTAAAACTGTCAATTTTTAAGCCATCCAGCCACATTTCCAAATAGTTTTCTAATTCATATGCAAAGTCTTGCCATCGACAATTTACCTTTCTTGTGTGCTGCGTAAATTTCTGCCTAAATGCTTCTGGATTCATTTTAAATCTTTCCAGTAATAATTGTTTTATTAAATCATATTTTTGGTTATCCTCTTCATTTTCTCTCAAAACAATCTGTCCAATATTTAATAGCAATAAATTTAAGATTTTGGAAGGCCATTCGGGTTTTTCTATTTGCTTCACGCCTGCCGTTATAATATGGCTAAATACAGGCTAATGTCCGTTTCATCTGCATTAAATGCTGGCATTAATCTCTGTATTCCCTGAACCGATTTTTTTTCATTACAATTT
>CM063500.1:90078481-90083481 GCA_032207245.1 Pardosa pseudoannulata
CTAGTTGCAGAGTAATAGCGCTTTTCCACTTACACAAAAGCGTCTAAATCAGCTGGCAAATAATGCAAACAACAAAATGGTTCTGCATCGTATAGTTAATGGTTTTAACTCTCTACTGATATCATAACCCAATGCTCGAAAGTTTGGAAACAGTTTTATTTTGAGGTGGCGGCAAGCTAGCACGAGTTATTATAATGACTACAGCATTAACTTTTAGACTCATTTCAGTAATTATTGTAATAAAAGTAAATGTGAACGCTGTGTCATTACACTAATTTTAAAAAATATTGGATGCTAGTACTAGACACCAGACATGTAAAAGGTACAAAATTGAAGGTTTTTGTTTATAGTATGGTATTTAACAAATACAACTGAATGGAAAATTCAAATTAATTACCATTCCTCTCACTTTATAATTTCCTTTCAGAATTAAGTTTTTTAACCCTTTTTTATATTTTGCATCGACCGCGTGCTAATTTAACTTTGGCTCAGCGTTGTTTTTCGTCCTAAGATTGATTATTGGAAACCATTTTGGTTTGATACTGACGTTATACATTCCATTTTTTCTTCTCTGGTTCGAATTCCGGAGTCATGTTTTACTGTACCATTTTAAAAATTTTAATGTGACTTTATCAGTCACTCTCTTAACTCTGCTAAAATCTTGACACATGTTTTGTAAACTTAACAAATTTTTGTGTTTATAACAATATTTAAATTGAACCGCGGTTAATCAGTCGGCAAAGGCAACAATCTCGTAACTGAAAGGTTATGGGTTCGGTGCACAATCCGCCGTATTCTTTAAAGTTGACTGCGGCACATAAAGCATGTCCGTGCTCACAGTATCCTCTAAGTCCTCAAACAATACCTCTGGGGTGTCAGGCCAAGCCTGGGGGTCTTTTGCTTGGTCCGGGCATCTAATTAAGGAGGACCAAGCGGGGGTAATGTTAATTGCGTACGTAGCATACCTTAAGCTACACGTGCTCCTCGGGTGGTACTAAATGAGTACCAGTTTCGCAGGGCTTTGTATTGGTATAAAGGCATATAGTGGCTGTATTGCCAGCTGCATTAGAAAAAAAACAATATTTAAATTAAATTTATGAAAAAAATAAAAATAAAAACGAATTTCCATTTTAATTGCTCTCTTTCAATTTCGTGTAATTAATTTTGTCCTCTTCACTATCCTCTTCAATTATATTTAATTTTAATTATTGTCATTTATTGGATTATTTTTTAGATACTTTACCTCTTTAAATTTATTATATAATCTTAAATCATAATTTAATACATTCAGTAACTTATTTTCAAAAGCAACAGTATGTGATTTATTTAACTTATTATTGTTGCAGCTGAGAATTTAGTATAACAAATGTGACACTCAAATAATAATAATAACAAATCTACGGTATAATTTTGTTTTAAATTAAAGTTTAAACGCTTGATTATAACAATGGATTGAAAGCAAGTGGGAATAACACAACATTGAAATCTGAGCAGAATGAGTAATTAATTTAATGAGTAAGGAATCTAAGAATTTAAATATTATAAATAATGAATTTAAAAATAGAATGATCTGATTAACAAATGGAGTACAAAAAGTATAATATATTACTAAAAAAAAAAAGAATGTAGCTAGAGCTCTCAAAATATCGGACAGATTAAGAAACAATAGCGCGTTCTGAATGCGTGAAAAACTGGCCGATAAACGATATCCGCTATTCGATGAGTACAAAATCGTCATTCAATCGGGAATTGTTGTTGTTGCTGTTTCCACTTGGTCAAACCAAGCCCGATTCAGTCGGAGGCTACTTGTTTTAAGCCAAAGGGAATTTCTTTTGAACACCTAAGGCTGAAAAGTACAACTTGCTCAAGTGGTCTCGTAAATAAAGTAGAAGTCAGAGTTTCGAGCACCATTTTGATAGACGCCATTTTTGATAGATCATCAACCTAGTGTGGTTCCTTTGGCATCATAGCCCAAATAATGTTACATAGCATATGCCAATCTCATCTTTATTAAGATCATAAATAAACAATTCAGCAGAAAGAGTTAGTTTTCATTTATAATACCACTAGACTCACGGCTGGCCTTGACACTATGTCGGCCTCTTCACCACATAAATTGTTTTTTCTGATCAATGTACAGCTACAGGTAAGTGAATTTCAGTTGTAATAATGAGAAAATCAGATATTTAAATGATTTGCTATGATTATATGAAAATGGAGTAAAAAAATATTGAAAAAAAAAGTGAAAGCGCAGTGACCCTCCTTTAACCCTATTGGTCAAGAGGGGTTGCTAACCGCGTAGTAGCCCGCTTCGTCCCAGCAACGCTCCCCAACGAACTTTTTTTTAGATGATCTGCTGACCCCTTCAGAGAGAGAGCTCAGAGGAAGAAGCTTGGAGCTTGGGATCGTCAGAGTTTCGAGCACCATTTTGATAGACGCCATTTTGATAGATCATCAACCTAGTGTGGTTCCTTTTGCATCATAGCCCAAATAATGTTACATAGCATATACCAGTCTCATCTTTATTAATATCATAAATAAAAAATTCAGCAGAAAGAGTTAGTTTTCATTTATAATACCACTAGACTCACGGCTGGTGACACTATGTCGGCCTCGTAAATTTAAAGTATTAACCAAGCAGAAGACCCATACGCTTGTTCTTCCTCCCCAGAGTATTAATTGAAAACTTGGAGGACATGGTGACCACTAACTTATTTTACGTACCCCAGTCACTTTTAACGAATACGGTAGATCTTAGGCCGGTTCTGGATCCGAACCCACAACTCTCCAGTTTCGAGAGCATTGTCTTTGCCGACTGAGCTACCGCGGCTCACCGAGAAGTGTGAAAGCTGGTAGCTCTTCACAGTAGATATCGATGTCGAACAGCGATTATTGTCTACGATTTATCTCTGTCTTGTCGGTAAGTGGGAAAGTGTTCTAAATGCCTTACTGCTCACCGCACAGCCTTTGGTAGAGACCTATATAATTTCTATGCTACTTCCTGTAAAACACACAGCAATTCACAGTCGTAAATGTAATCTTAACTGTTGGCACGAAATATGCCTTTGGATTATTGGTCAAATTTTAGACTCATCATCTTGGCTTCCCGAATTTTCAAGATTCATCGCGGTGCCTGTGGTATAGCCACATTCTATTTAAAAGGGAATGCTAGGAAATGCCGGCTTCCTGACCACTTATTTTATGGAATGGGGCTTGTCCATGTCCAAGTCGCCTTGAATCTTCCCGCGCTGATCATCCAAGGGTTGCCGTTTTGCTCTCCCCATCTTTCACCATTTGTCCAGCTTGAGCGTTGCTTGGCGCCATAAGATTCCTAGGCTGTTCATCCTACTCACGCTACGTTTTGGCGATCTTCTTGGGTTTTAGCTGGCCGGATTTTTCCACTGACCTCGCCATGTGCGGTGTTCAGTGGGCATCATTTTGGCCGAAATTGGGGGAGAGATCACCCGCATCATTTCAGAAAAAACGAGTATTTTTTTTAGCCATTTTGCTCTTTTCTTTGTCTTGTCGAGAACGGGTATTTTTCTGACAAAATCAGCAAGGAATAGAAAATAAATAAAATTTCCTTTAAGCTACTCATTTAAGAAGACTCTTTTCTATTCGTCAATTTGCATTCACCTCTGTTCTAAAATTATGGAGCCTACCATGTGAATACAGTTAATTATGTCTGCTGCCATATAGTTCTACCAAAGAACCGGTGAAAGGTTATTGCGGCTTAAAAGAGAGATGTAATATTTAAGAACATCAACATTTCTACAACAATAATTCTACAGTGCCCAAGTTACTAAAATTTCGAGATTGTCAGGATTTTTTTGACTTATTTTAGACATAATTGCAACATTTCTTATATAACCCACGGAGAGCATAAACGGTTCTAGAAAGTCGTGGAATAGGAGCCAATAATATTTTGGAAATATCGCCAACACGCTGTATTCTGCCATAAACCGCTAAATTTGCCAACTGATTAACAGCGGCAAAAACTTCGCCAACAAATAAAACACATAATTCGTAACGCACCTCTTATCTGGTTCAGATTGCATTTATGACGTCTTAATTTTATGAGTAACCTCATTATCAGTATTCTTGACTTATTTTTAGCATAATTGCGATAGTACTTATGTGCCCCCGCAGAACAGAGAATATTCTAGAATATGTCTATAATTTTGCTTTTTAGTAAGTTTACAAAAGGAGAAAACTGTTAAGGGGCTTTTAAAAAATTAAGACAACTGAATTCTTCATAATACAAGAATGCAGCATTGTAACAAATATTTTTTTTTCTACAAAACACAAATTCAATTTGTTAATAGCCCCCCTATCAATTTTCTCATAACATAAATTTACTAAAAAGCAGATGGATAAATCACCGGCATTTTTCTCAATTTTAGAGATATTTAAGTGGAATTTTAATATAAGTTGTCCTAGAAAATTGACTATATTTACAATATTTATATATTCATTTCGAATTTTATTGGAATATTACTGCTATTGTTTATCAAATATTCTGTAAGTTGGGTAAAATTTAGTTAAAATTTTTGCAGATATTCAGAAAAAAACATGAAAAAATATAGACTTTTTAAAATAGTTGCCTGTATTATGGTGAAATCATACTTTTCTCACAAAAATGTACACAAAAGTTGAGTTATACAAAGCAATTGCGCACCTAGTACTTTTAAATTAAACAAACGTGAACAGTGCTTAAATTTAGAAACCGCCTTGACGCTGTACTTGCTGCAAAAGAAAAATTATGTCGAGTCAGATTCAACTTCGGAAAACATACTCTTAATTCTAGTACTGAAGAATGTTGTTGTATTTGTTCGTTTCATTATTCGAGAAAAAATGAAAGAGAGAAATTAAGTTCACTTACTTCCATTTTCCCGATTCTGTTTCACATTTCTGCCCCCCTCTTAAGTCTGAAACTCCGTCTACATCACGATACATTGTGAAATACTTTTAAACCTGAAAAGGAACTCGAAGTGGGTAGG
>CM063500.1:90090981-90105981 GCA_032207245.1 Pardosa pseudoannulata
AACATCTCACAATAGGCTTAATTTTGTTTTTAGGTGGGTCGTCAATTTTATCTTCGTTAGGTTTATCATTTTGATTAGAGGGATTTCCTTCCAAAGTTTCTACTTCAGGTTTAGAATTATTAGAATTATCAATATCGATTTCCATATTATTAAAATTTTTATCTACAGGCGTAGAGCACTCAGATTTCTTTTTGGTAGCTTTACGTTTCCCACGAGCTTGGGTTTGGGGAAGGGAGTTCTCACCACGTGGCTCGCTAGAACATCCATCTACCTGCTTACCTCCAGTTTTCTGTCTGTGAATTCCTTGATGTTGTAACACAGCATCTTTGAACAAAGTCTTTATACATCCTCTAATGGCAATCTTTTCTTCCTTGTTCAGTAGTCGACGGTTTAGGCAGATTTCGAAAAAGAAAACTTCCGGGACGTTCTTGTATCGAAATTTCACTAAGGTGTCTTCATGCAGGAAAAATTCATATAGATCTTTGTATTTAAGACTAAGAGTACTCTCCGGAGAATCACTCAGGCCCCCTGGTATCTAAGCAATAAAATTAATCGAAGGGATTTGAATATGGATAATTTTAAAATTATTTGCACAAAGCTCTCTTCAAAATTTCACGGACGCGTGTATAGTCTATCTAATCAGATCATAGCCGAATTACCGGACTATGATCATAGGAAAGCTAAACATCGCAAGCGGCCTAGAGCTGCCATGATTCCTTAAAATGTTAGGATTTCATCTCCCTTCTTAAGGTTCCTCTTACATTTTCCGAACGCGCGGCCATCCAATAGATGGCGCCACAGAACCTGATCTGAGCTTTCCTCGTCACCAATTTTAAGCTGAACTTAATTTTTAATCTTAACTTTATCATCACTTGTATTCACTTTTATTTTTCCTTACTTAATTTAATTTTAATTTTATCTTTTTTTTCACCTTATCTTACTGTCTTGTACAGTAATTTCCTAATAGAAAAAAAATTAAAAATCAAATAAAAATTCTTTGTTATCCTTAAACGTCCTTTCTTATCATTTAACTTTTTCATTCATCTTAATTATTTAACTTGTTAAGGGCCTAGCACTATTTTTTCCCCATCCTAAAGACCTGCATTTTTATATTTATCTTGTTTCAATTTAAAAGACTGGACACCTGGTAATTAATTCATTAACTTGCTACAGGAGATAAGACCTTCGGCCAAGGTACCCCAGAAAACCCTTCAACAACTAAGAGTCTTAATACATAAATCGCGATTTTCCTTAGAAAACTCAGGTCTCGGGAAAGAATCGTCAGAAGTAGCGCCTCTGTCCGCCATGGCGACAGAGATAGAAATATCAGCAAGGCAGCTCTGGTTCATCACGTCTGTACAGCACCACAGCTGACGAGCGAGACGATTTGAATTTTAGAGTATTAATAGAAACCCAATTAACCTAATATTAGAGTACAATTAATAGAGTAAATACGAAACTTTTGGGGAGCCGCTGTAGCTCAGTCAGTAAAGGCAACGATTTCGTAACAGAAAGGTGTCGGGTTCGGAACCCCAGCCGGCGTAAGGTGGTCCGTGTTCGTTAGAAGTGACTGGAGCACGTAAAATAGGTTCCTCCAAGTTCTCAATCAATTCCTCTGGAGGTGGCAATCCGAGTTTGACTGTCTTCTCCTTAAACATTACGAGGACCAATTTGAAAAATCTTTCTTTCACCTCAAGGGTGCTGATTAAAACGGAAGGCTCATCCCTTTTCCTTAATACGAGAACCTATATATATATATATGCATATACAGTCAAACCTGTCTATGTCGAATTTTTTCAATTTCTCTACATTTTCAATAAAAATTTAACGTATTTTCCAAAATTATCTCAAATTATTTTTCCCCAAACCTGTCTATCTTGAATTTTTGTAAGAAACACAACATTCCAGTTTAGAGCCTTATTGTGTTGACAAACTCACAAGTTCCCATTTCTCGGAAATATACTTTTAGTTTTCTTCTTCGGGGGTTTATCTGGTCAGGGACTGGGTGGGAATTGTCCTAAAAACGGATTATCTGATCTGGAATAATAAGGGATGGGGGTTGAGGAGGGGGTGGCAATAGAAGGAAACCGAAGAGCAACTAACTGGCGGAGAAAACTGATGAAAACCCGAAGGAATGGAGGATTATCAGAAAGAAACTGAATACTGACACTTTATTTAAAGACTTTATAGAAGTAGATGAATCAGTGGTAACAAGCGGAACATTATGAGCTGATTCCGAAATTTTAGAAAACGTTCGTGGAACTTCTGAGAATGAAGAGTATCATGGCAAAGAGGACAACATCGATGTAGAAAAATTTGTTACGGAAAAAAAAAAAAAAAAAAAAAAGCTATTGAAACACTAAAAGTTTTTCTTGAATCCCAAGAAAATATTGATCAATTTGTTTGCCACTCTGTCAAAACTACAAAAAACTGTCCAGTCTAAAAAAGTTTTGCTTTAAAAGCTCCTAATGAATTACTTTCTGTAAGATATGTAAGTAAAACTGAAAGTACTTCAAATTTTCAATCTTTTGTATTGTGTAAGGAAATTTTCTTAGTCTATTTTTATAAAACCTGCGTATCTCGGAACCTGTTTATCTCGAATTTTTTTTTTACTCCCAAGAGATTCGAGATAGACAGGTTTGACTATATATCTATCTATCTCTATACATATGCAGTAGTTATGTATAATTTTGGATGATTCTAAAAGTTACTCTTAATCAAAGTTACCTTCTCTCTCTGTATATATGAATATATTCATATGAATAATGTATTTATACAAGCTTATATATACATACATACATACATATATTATACATATATACATGATTATATATATAAATGTTTATTAACACAGTTATATTTACTTTCACCATTTTACTGTATTGTGCTAAAATTATCGGCAACAACTCAATTTTACGACCTTTTCATTAATAGCTGTGCAAGGTAAAAAGTACTAAATGTGTCATAAAAATGCACCAATAAAACTATTTTTACTCAGTAACAAACACGTTAGTATTATTTGTCATTAATACAGTTGCTACTATTGACCTTCGTAATTTATCAACATTACTATCAAACATTATCAATACTATTTACATTTATGGAGAATATAAGCAGCATTTTGTAAATGCTGATTTTCATTAAAACGTATGTTTTTTGATTATTTAATGAGTTACGATTCTCCAATTCTTTAATAAAGTAGACAGTAGAGAAATTACTAAAATATTACTTTTTAACGATATCAAAAATAATACAATATTGATTCAGCATATGAGTAGTATATAAATATTTAACATTGAGCAAAGATCAGTTAGTGTCATCTTGAGGTGACTGGTATTATTTTAACACATGGTATGCGGGACATGTACTAGTACGTTTTTGGACCATTTATACTTTAGCGCGGGTCACGTGGTAGTACGTTTTCTGACGATTGATACTTGATAGTACTTAGTTTTTGTTTTTGGGTACCATTTGGTATACTTTAGAAAACGCGGGTCACGATTCTGGAAAAATTTAGACAAATGAAAACTACGTTTTCTGACGATTGATACTTGAGCGCGGGTCACGTACTAGTACGTTTTCTGACGACTGATACGTGAACGCGGGACTACGGGTTAGTGTAACAACTTGGTCTGTTTTTGGGTACAAAAATAATGGTATATACAAGAAAACAAAGCCGAGTGTTCTTGTCTACTACATAGATTCTGGAAAAAATTAAACAAATGAAAACTAATTTTTACATCAGTCGAGGCGGAACCACACAACGGGAAGGTTGATTAAAAAATATATTTAGGTTTAAAAGTAACTTTTTATACCTTACAAAAACGCGGGACACGTACCAGTACGGGTTAGCGTAACAACTTGGTTTGTTTGTGAGTACAAAATATATATATATGCAGGATATATATATATATATATTATATATCTAACACATAGATTCAATAAAATATATTAAACAATATACAATACTAATTTTTACATATATATATCAGTCGATATATATAACCACAAATATTGATATAAAAAGTATATTTATTTAAAATATAACTTTATATATTTATCCTTACGATATATATATATATATATTTGTATATATATATATATTATATATATATATATTTGTATATATATATATATATATATATATATATATATATATATATATTTGTATATATATATATATATATATATATATATATATATATATATATATATATATATACATTTAAATATATATATATATTTGTCCATTTATATATTTGTTTATATATTTCAATATAAAATACGAAAAGTTGGTTAAAAAATTAAATAATTTTCGATCTTTGAGATTTAACTGAATAAGTAAATTTCCGCTCAAAACGCGCAAAACATCCCGGTACAATTATGTTGTGAAATGTACCCGCACACAATGTGTTAAAATCTCAAAATCGGAATAAAAACATTAATTCTCCAGTGGATTAATGCTTTTTGGAATCCGTTTATTACCATATTCCAATTTTTACATCAGTCGATTGCGGAATCACAGAACAGGAAAAATTAAAACTATATACTACTATTTCTATTTCATTTTTCATATTTACTATACTGTTATAAATTTATCAAGTAAAAAATATATTTTTTGTTTACAAAAACCTTATGGTTGTTATTTATCTATTTCTATTTATATATTTGTTTATATATTTCAATATATAATACGAAAAGTTGGTTAAAAAAATAAATAATTTTCGATGTATTGAGATTTAACTGAATAACTAAATTTACGAGCAAAAAGCCTGCTCCCTTTACAATTCCGCTGCGAAATGTACCCGCACACAATGTGTTAATATTTTTTTAATCGTTTAAAATCTTAATGAAGTATCCAAATGTTACAATACACAGAATGTCAGTATCCTACTTCCAATCTAATCTAACACATTTAGCAATTTTTAAATGGGTTATTTAAGTTTTCAAATTTACGTTTACGTTTTTACAGATGTACACGCTTAACCCTTTGAATTCCAAAAAGAGCGATCGCGTATCTGATACACTGGCCGAAAATGCCAAGAAAGCGATCGCTGTCCTTGCTCAAGAATGAACTAATATGGTCCCTATTTCATACTTGTCAATTCTAGTTTAATGTTGTTTATTTCGCACGTGAATTTCTAAGGAATAGTATTATGGTATTGTTGTAATGTACATACAACCTATACACCAGAGTTCGTTACAAGGGGGAAACACAGAATGAATATAATACTTTATGTTGAGATTCAGACATTTATTCTATACATTTATTTACAAATAGATACTTGGTTAACATAATCATCAATCATTTATATGTTCTATTTACAGAATAATTATCCCACAATTCTTTATAAAGAATTAATATTATTAACAGAGGCCTAAGTCAAATGACTGTAAATATTATTTATAAATTACCTCCATTAAAGTCACAGGGGAGCAGGCAGGGGCTTTCCTCACGGGCATACGGGACAAGAACTTCTTCCCACTCTCTGCTCTCACACCGTTTCCAAAAAACCACACCTCGGTTCCAACACCCCTTTTTTTTCTTCTTATCCAATCCCTTCTCTTCTGGAAATTTTCCCACGTCAAATGCCCTTCGGGAGTGCAGGTGGGCTCATAAAAGTAGCCCCTTTTTGTTCAAGCTGACATTACATTTTAGCCCCTGCTCCCATAATTCACGCTTACAGTTCTGTGCGAGCTTGACCGTTATACTGCCATTCCGTGAAGTATCCTCTCTGCAGGGGTCCCTAAAACTTGACGTAAATAATTGGGGTCTTAAATTCGTCAAGGAAAATCCTCCCACGGCTATGCATTCACGTGCAAATCACCGTGAGAAAGTACCTCGGTACAAGTATACTTTACATCTTTATGTTAAGACTAGTCCAGTTTCCAAATACTAACACGTGCACAAAAATATTTCTAAAAGATTCTTGCAAATTATGTAATTTGTTTTTTTTCGTGGAAATATTATAAGTGGTTTCTACTTATATTTTCACTAGCATAGAGTACCGAAACCAAATTTTTCAACATTTAACGTCCTCTTTACTAAGTCAACGATAAAATATTAAAAAGTATATTCGTAGAAGTTCCATCATAGAATTATTTACCTGTATTCTGAATTCCTAGCTTCAGTAGCTATAATACCAAGTTAGCTAATCACTTTCTTTCTCATATACATATTATATATATATATATATATGTATATATGTGTGTGTGTGTGTGTGTGTGTGTGTGTAATAATATCAATATCTAAGCCCTAAAGTCTTTCCAAAATTGTCCCTTTTCCCCATTCATTATTCTAGATCTTAATTTCTTCTCTTTATATTAACCATATTTCCCAGCCATCCAATTTAAAAGAGGATGTTTTCATTAATTCAGCGTAACCCCGAAATTCTTTCTATGATTCCCAAAACAGAAAATGATATGGCTGGCATTTTAATTAGGAAGTTATAACTTTCCCATGAAAATTTGTAACGATCAGCAGTAATGCTCCTCTGAGACGCCACATTATAGCAGATGGCTCCAGTCAAAGGTTACTTTCTATAAGCAAATAACACGTGCCTCAGCATTTTCCCCACACACGGGTTTTAGCCGTCTCTCGCAGAAGGTTGGCATTACTATTACTTAGAGAGAGAGCGCGCGTTCTGACACCGTCAGGTTCAGATGCCTCTGGATTTTGTCTGAGCCGGAGAGGATGAAATAAAAGTTATGTTCGGCCACGACGACTATGTGCTTCTTTCTAACGGACGGTTAGCGGGACACTTGGCAGCCCAGCATGCCCGGGCTGAGGAAAATAATAGGGGCAATTTCAAAAGAAGTATTCAAGTGTAAAGTTCGGGGCCAGTTGGTCCCTGGACGATTAAATATATATATGTATATATATAATATATATATAATATATACTTATATATATATATATATATATATATATATATATATATATATATATATATATATATATATATATATATATATATATATATATATATATATATATATATATATATACATATATACATATATATATATACATAATATACATACATATATACATACATTATATATATATATATATATATATATATATATATATATATATATATATATATATATATATATATATATATATATATATACTATATATATGTATATATATACTTAAATATTTACATACTAGCATAAAGACCGTCATATGACGGGACCATTAAAATTTTTAATTTTCCAGATATATAAAGTACTCTATGAGGCATGTAAAAAATGGTTTGTCTTTTAGCTGAGAATTGTCTGGTTCAAGCTCAATAATTTGTTTATCTTCATAATCCTCTAAAGCCTCAGTGAACTAATGCTGTAAATGCAGTTTAGAATCACGTTTAATTCATTTAGAAAGATAATTCAAAGTTTCCTTAGCTATGTCGAAATTATCGTTAAGTTTATCCCAATATTTTGCTACAGTAATTAATGGAAGTAAATGAATAAAACTATCATTTCCACTATACCCTGGAGGTAGATAGAATTTGTGGTTAATACCTGTGATAAAATTCCATTGCAACAAAAAATAATCGATGATTAAATTTAAAATTATTACATATGTACCTAATATCTTATTTAAGCCAAATATAATTTACATAAAAAAATTTTTTACGTAATATCTAAGTTCAGTGACAAAATGTATGAAAATAATGCAGACGATATTTAAATAATTTAAAATAAGAAATGATTAAATGAGATCGGTAACAAAATGACGTCATAATGCTAGGGGACAATGCTATTTTTACCTACTTATTTTGTGACAAATTGATGAATTTAATTGCATGCTCTTAACCAGGGAAAATAGGGCTTAAATTAACGGCATTAAACGATAGAAAAAGGGGTGGATTTCGAACGTTTTACAGACGACGCTTTGAATTTTGCTAACTCTAACTCATCAAGAATCCAATATGGATGCCTCTATACATTCCAGGTCCAACCTCTTCATAAATTCGAGGACATATTGACAAATAACTTAGGCTATTATTATATAGGGGATTCATATCATTTTTTATATTCTATTGTATATCAAAGGATTTCAAACTATTCAAGGAATTTCAAATTTTTACTATTTTTCATATTAAAATACAAAAAGTACTGTAAATTTTTATATCATTGCTTTTGTTACATCTGACATAGATTAAAAGCTGTAGACAAATAAATTATTTGTGCAGTTCATAAATTTCTATTATTATATACAGAATTCTTGTATAAAAAATTTTATTTATGTTTTCATTCTTGTATAAAAAAACTTTTTATTTATATTTTCATTCTTGTATAAACAAACTTTCTAAACATTACAAAATATCGTATGACTTCTACCAGCAGAGAATTTGACAATCATGATACGAGCTTTAACATTTATTTTTTGTTTTCGAAATAATTTTAGTAAATAAAATGTTTCGAATTTAATTTTTAAATATTTTTTAAATTTCTACTTTCCTCTAGCAGCCTGGCACATTTAGCTAGCTCTCAAAAAATAGTGTTGGCACTCATACGGTTTAACTAATCAAAATGGGTTACATACAAAGCATAACATTTTATTTTTAAATTTCTACTTTCCTCTAGCAGCCTGCACTTTCAGCTAACTCTCAAAAAATGTTGTTGGCCCTCATACGGTTGAAGTAGTCAAAATGGATTAAATACAAACCATAACATTTTATTTTAAAATTTCTACTTTCCTCTGGCAGCGTGGCACCTTTAGCTAACTCTCAAAAAATAGTGTTGGCACTCATACGGTTAAACTAATCAAAATGGGTTACATACAAAGCATAACATTTTATTTTTAAATTTCTACTTTCCTCTAGCAGTCTGCACTTTCAGCTAACTCTCAAAAAATGTTGTTGGCCCTCATATGGTACAAACCATAAATTTTAAAATTTCTACTTCCTCTGCAGCTAATCAAAATGGTATTAAAAAATACAAAAAGGCATAATAACATTTCCTCTAGCAGCTTTAGCTAACTCTCAAAATTTTAAAATTTCTACTTTCCTCTGGCAGCGTGGCACTTTTAGCACTTTTCTAACTCTCAAAAAATAGTGTTGGCACTCATACGGTTAAACTAATCAAAATGGGTTACATACAAAGCATAACATTTTATTTTTAAATTTCTACTTTCCTCTAGCAGTCTGCACTTTCAGCTAACTCTCAAAAAATGTTGTTGGCCCTCATACGGTTGAAGTAGTCAAAATGGATTAAATACAATCCATAACATTTTATTTTAAAATTTCTACTTTCCTCTGGCAGCGTGGCACCTTTAGCTAACTCTCAAAAAATAGTGTTGGCACTCATACGGTTAAACTAATCAAAATGGGTTACATACAAAGCATAACATTTTATTTTTAAATTTCTACTTTCCTCTAGCAGTCTGCACTTTCAGCTAACTCTCAAAAAATGTTGTTGGCCCTCATACGGTTGAAGTAGTCAAAATGGATTAAATACAAACCATAATATTTTATTTTAAAATTTCTACTTTCCTCTGGCAGCGTGGCACTTTTAGCTAACTCTCAAAAAAATGTTGTTGGCCCTCATACGGTTGAAGTAGTAAAAATGGATTAAATACAAACCATAACATTTTATTTTAAAATTTCTACTTTCCTCTAGCATCCTGCACACTTTCAGCCAACTCTCAAAAATGTTGTTGGACCTCATATCTGGTTTGTGTGAAGTAGTAAAAACTCTCAAAAAAATAGTGTTGGATCTAAACAAATTCTCTCCATTTTTAAATCTCCATTTTTAAATTTAATTATAACAAAATTCTAACTGAACATGCACAATCATCTAAAGAATATTTTGCTCATTATATATGCTTATTATATGATAAAGAAGATAAAAATGATAAAATAAATTTGACATCATGACAAAATATTTTAAATGTCACAAAATTAGCATTTAGAAAAAACTTCAACATGTTTTCATCAATTCAGGAATTATTATAAAATCCAAATTTCTTTCTATGAACGTATAATGTCACTAGAAGCAACAGTTCCTAAGTACAAATCATTGGAAATTGAAAAACAGTTTTTATAAAGAACACTTATATAACTACATACTTGTATTTTAAGCATTAACTTACATTATTTTTAGTGTAAAAATTACTTTTGCTTGTAAAATTATTTTAAAAATTTTTATTCAATAATTTTCTGTTAAACTTAAGTATTCTACAACGTTAGTTAATGCATTAACTACCTTTTTAGTTACCTAATGCAAAAATAATTTTAGTGTAAAGATTACTTTTGCTTGTAAAATTATTTTAAAAATTTTTATTCAATAATTTTATGTTAAACTTAAGTATTCTACAACGTTAATGCATTAACTAACATTTTAGTTATCTAATGCAAAAATAATTTTAGTGTAAAAGATTATTTCTGCTTGTAAAATTATTTTAAAAAAATTTTATTCAATAATTTTGTGTTAAACTTAAGTATTCTATAAAGTTAGTTAATGCATTAACTAACTTTTTAGTTACCTAATGCATAAGATGTGCAATTTATAAAGTAAAATATTCTAAATTAAATAGTAGTAAATCGTAATATAGTAAATATTAGTAAAAGTAGAAAATACAAGTAAATAGTAGTACTAAATTAAATAGTAGTATACTAGTAAAATATTTTAAGTAAATTATCTCAAATTTAAATAGCAATTTTATTTTCCATAGAAATTTGTTAGAATTTACAAGACTGGTAAGTATTATTCAATATTTTTATAACTTTTACATTAAACATGTTTTACCTTTCAGAATATAGATGGCAGCACATGCTAGTCTAAGAAATATTGAACTATGAATACCATTCTTCCAATCAAAAATTACTGTGCTTTAAAAGAAGAAAATTTATTTAATTCTTAACATATATTATATACAGTACTATGAGAAACTTACGTATATATTAACCCATAACTGCCCAGTTCTTTTCAGCTATTAAGGACTCCATAGAGTAAAATAATGTGAAATTTGAACTATGAATCCTATACTATAATACGAGGAATGGTTGTCAAGTCGAAAATCGCCCCAGAATTAATAAACTGTAGTAAACCTGGGGATCTGGGGTTTTTGGTCACGAGGAATCGATTGGCATCGGTTTTGACGCGCTAAGGTCACGTAGTTCGGCGCTACAGATAGGGCCGGGTTCGAACCCCGGTGAAGGCAAACTTTTTTCTCATGCGTCTAAACCAAGTGAAAATTGGTACCCGGGGGATTTTGACCACGAGGAATTGATTGGTTGTAGTTCTGACGGATTAATAATAATAATAATAAAAGTCTTTAATTTGTCTTTATTCCTTGATATCGGTTTCCATTTTTATTTTCTATCAACTCTAAATATTAAATTAATGTAGCAAAGTATATATAACACATAAACGATATAGTAAAAAAAAAAATAATGCAAACAAAAATTTTGAAAACCAACCACAAAAAATTAAAAAATAATGCTTCACTAACGTGCCGAAACAACCTCGCCGTTCAATTTCCAAAGCCACACTAAACACAGAGCATATAACTTATCAAAGTCCGTCGCCGCGTTAGTGCGTCGTCGGCATACCAGGAGGTGCCGCTCTGACGCGCCAGTGCGTCGGTGGCAGCGAACGTGTTAAGGAACTGATTTCGATTTCAAATCACCGTCAACAAAGTTCGACATTTCAACATTCATCAGATTTCAAGCTACATTTTCAACATGCAGAACGCACCTCTACATGAAATGCTTCAAGGAGCCGGAATTTTGGAACAACAAGCGATCAACTCAATTATACCCGCAAATGGACAACTAGAAGATACCGTCATTGTCAGAATGCTTCTCCATTCAACACACTTCAATCTTTACACTGCTCACTTTGTACCATTTCTTTAATTGTATAATTTTTTGTTATCAATTACATTTTATTTCCTATGACTTTTCAAACTTTAATTTTGTATAGAATAGTTCCCTTTCCAAACAACTTTGTTTAGAATAGTTTACAATGGTGCACTTTAACCGGTTATCTTTTCACTAATGGTTTCACAAATTTTCTTATGGCATGTATTGTTTTGATAAATCACAATTGAAAATTTAAATCTTCGAGTTAGCTTCGATACCTGTTTTCTCCGAGCGGAGCTCGGTCACCCGTACTAATATAGTAATATAGTGTATATAACCTTTATATTTAGTTCTGGTTTAAGCGTCACAGTGTGCAGGGACGGACTAAGGTCTAGACCAGTAGTCGGCGAAGTGCTGCTCCAGAGCAGCATGTGGTTCTTTGTCTCTTTTAGTCCGGCTCTGGCACAAATATCCAAGGAAGACGCAATAATACTTTCATTTAAAAAACACTTGGTAAGAAAAAAAATTACATCTTATTTTCAAAAACTAAAATTCTTCAACAAATAGGGAACATGTATAATTTTCTGTTTAAGTTACAAGATAGATAGGTAATTAAAATTTTATATTGTTGTAAAAATACGTAACGAACATCGAGTATAATTTTATCAGTTTTCTTAAACGTAAACACAAATGATGTACAAGCTACCGGCTGAAATTGTTCATATGTTTTCGGCGTACTCCGGTGTGATACAAAGGTACCACAAGCATGCACGCGCATACTTTTTCTAAAGTAGTGGGGGTTCAAATTGGCATGACAGACCAGCAGTTGCAGTGCGAACAGTTTTGTCTTATCTACCATTTATAAATATCATTAATAAATATTTATTAAGCATGAAATTTAGTTTTATTTAGTGTACTAATTTAGTGTAATAAAAGTTTACTAAACAATCAGATTTGGCTCCCAATTTTTTTTTTTAATTGTTGTAATGTCTATATTTGGCTCTTTGGCTAATAAGTTTGAGACCACTGGCCTAGACAACCTAGGCACGTTCCTAGGGCCCGTAATTTTATTGGCCCGAAAATTAGGTTTTTAATTTTAATTTTTATTTAACAGATAAACGTGATATTCATAATTATTGCTGAAACGTAACCAAATTATGCTGAATCGTTGATTGATAAAGTCGACAAGTGTGGGCGAGTGTTCCCGTACTTAATGCATCCACTCCCATCAAGTGTCTTTGTGTGTAAATACGATCGAGCCTCGCACTTATTAACCCTCTGACTGCTCAATTTGTAAACCGAGATCTCTTTTAAAATTGCGTATTTTTTGTTGCATAGTTTAAGTATGTATGTATGTATGTATGTATGTATATGTATATATATATATATATATATATATATATATATATATATATATATATATATATATATATATATATATATATATATATTATATATATATATATATATATGTATATATATATGTGTATATATATATGTATATATATATGTATATATATATGTATATTATATGTATATTTATTATTATTATATATATTTAAACATATGTATGTATATATATATATTATGTTTATATATATATATATATATTATTATATATTATATAATGTATATTTTTATATATATATGTATTAAATATATATATAATATATATATTTATAATATATATTTATATGTATTATATAGATGTTATATATATATGTATAATATATTTATATATATATTATATATTATATATTATATATAATATATATATATATATTTATATATATATCTTAGTTGGCCCGACAGCCCATTGTGGGCCTTCGTTAAGAATTTTTACATCCTGCTCTGTTTTTTGCTACCTCCATCTTCTAATTCTCTCTTATATATATTTATATATATATATATATTTATTATATATATATTTATATATATTATATATATATATAATATAGAGAATATAAGACTAATTCTTTTCTAGAAAAGATTTTTTATATTGACTTTTATCATGAGAATAATCTTTCAGAAAAAACTGATGTCAGATGTTATCACATAAAAAATTTATTTTTTAATAAATTTCAATTGAAATACAGTTAACTTCTATTTATAACATACTATCTATAATTCTATTATCTAATATAACTATAGTTCTAGTCATGTAATTCTATTTATTACCAAATTAAATGTCTAATACTGTATGTACTTTATTCGACTGGTTAAACGGTAAAAAGGCCGAATGTGCTTCTTAATAAAGGAAGAAAAACGCATGCCCGTGGAAATCGCGGGATGAGCAGTCAGAGGGTTAAGCCTTACTATTTCAGTAAAGGCTTTCGCCTTTACTGAAGGTATTTTGCCTGTATCCATGTGGTCATTTATTCAGGAAAATAATATTGAGACATTCCCTAATGTAACCATAATTATGAGGATTTATTTAACCCTTCCAATAAGCAATGCAAGCGGTGAAAAATCGTTCTCAGTAAAGACCAGAATCAGACAGGAGCCTGGAAGCTTGTATTCCACTCGGCGTGTGATTGGCTGATAAGTATATTGGCAGAAATTTCTAAAATTATCGAAATATGTTGGCGAAGCTTTCCACGATTGGCTTCTTATGTATTTATTTCTCTTTATTTAGAAGAATTTGAAACGTACATAGAATGGAAATTAAAAGTTCTAATTGTAAATATTACATCTCTGTGTTTTCTAGAAAAAGTATTTAACAAAGCATGTAAAAGTTTCTTATTTCGGTAAACTATAATTAATTTAATGTGTAACTCAACTTTAACTAAATACCAGTAAGCCTTTAATTAAATATATAATCCTCACCCCTCCCATTGAAAAAAAAAAAAAAAAAAATCTATGTACAAACCTTTTTCTGATTGTTGGAATAATATACAAATTCACGGGAAGCGTCGCCAAGGTATTTCGCCAATTTTAGAAATCACTGCCAATGTACTTACCAGCCAATCACAGTCCGATTGAAATACCAGATTCTAGGCGCCTGTCAGAAACAGGGCCTGATTACAGCACAGAACAAACGTCTAGGGCCTCACAAGCAACTTTTGCTCATGGGCTATTGCGCACTCCCTCCGCGCAGCAACTTTTACTCTAACACGGGACATATACTAACATAGAATAACACAGAGCTACATGAAAGTATTCTAGAAAAGCAATTATGATTGGT